>VXBQ01004164.1:0-158842 GCA_013400175.1 Phainopepla nitens | reverse complement strand
CTCTCCTCTCTCCTCTCTCCTCTCTCCTCTCTCCTCTCTCCTCTCCAGACTGAGTGAGCCCAGCTCCCTCAGCCTGTCTCCCTAGCAGTGATGCTTTGCCATCACCTTTGTGGCCTCCTCTGGACTTGCTCCAACAGCTCCATGTCCTTCTTATGCTGGGAATTCCGGAGCTGGAGGCAGCGCTGCCGGTGGGGCAGAGCAGAGGGGCAGACCCCCCTCCCTGCCCTGCTGCCCACGGGGCTCTGGGTGCAGCCCAGGACATGTTTATGTCTCTGGGCTGGGAGTGCTCGTGGCCGGGTCCTGCTGAGCTTCTCCTCCCCAGCACCCCCAAGTGCTTCCCCTCAGGGCTGCTCCTCACCCCCTTCTCTGCCAGCCCCTGCTGGGGATTGCCCTGACCCAGGTGCAGCACCTCACACTCGGCCTCACTGAACCTCACGAGGGCCACACGGGGCCACCCCTCCAGCCTGTCCAGGTCCCTCTGCACGGCATCCCTTCCCTCCAGCACACTGAGCACAGCACACAGCTTGGTATCATCAGCAAACTTGCTGAGCGTGCATAGGTTGGTTGTGCTATTTTAACTGCTGTTATCTAGCAGAAATGTATTTGAAGGACTAAATATGTGCATACAGGAGATCAAATACAAACATGACAAAAAAATTAATAACTCATTGCAACTGTTTGCCATCACATTTTTTACCACAAGCAATTTGTAAAAAAGCAGTTGAATTTAAATATATCTATTCCAGGAGATAAATTTTCAACACTTTTTGAATGGTTTTAGAGTTTGCTAAGGAAAACATGTATTTTGAATATGAACCCAATTCAGTGTGAGCTGTAGTCTGAATAACTGTGAACATTTCGAAATGAATCAATTCCAATTCTATTACTTCTCTTTCTTCATTAAAATCTTTACATCTTGCTTCAGACCAAGACAGATATTTTGGCAAGTTTAAAGAAAGGAGGCCAGCGCATGAAAAAGAATATTTTTGTTCTTCTTAAAATTGTCTTGCTAAGTAAATATTGATCAGATCCTGCAAAACCCTGTGGCTGAATTCATTCCATTTGAGGAGGAGGGAAGAAGGAAGAACTGCCTCAGGCTGCTGTAACTTATAAAACTATGATGAGCAAAATAGGCATGTACTGGTACTTTCAGCTGGGATGCCGGTACAAAAAAGAGGAGTTCTGAGCAAAGTCCTTTGAACCCATTAAATTCTCTCTCCCTCTTGCAGGGTTATTGATTGGGCCTACTGCAGTGGCAGATGAAGGCTGCAGGGGAAAAAGCAACTCCTCAGGCAGATCTGCTGACATTATTGGCTCTGTAAGAGACAAAGCTTCTCAGTGGTCATGGTGGGAGGGCTGTGCAAGACCCGAGTGCCTTGTTGTGTCTTCTCTGTTCTCTTACTCCACATTTTAAAAATATGTAAAAGCTTATCAGATCTCTTCTCATACCCCATAGAGCTTTGCCACATCAAAGAACTGGTTTCCAACAGAAGCTCTGAGCTATGCCAGGCTGGGATTGCTACCAGCAGCTTAGAGAAAAGGCTGGTTAAATCACTGCTCCCCCTGAAGCAGAGCAGAGATCAGCCTCTTTCCACTGAGCTGGGGAAGGGGGATGGCTCAGGGATCATAAGGACAGAGGGAAGAAGCAGCCTTGTAATCCCCAGCTCATGGAGAGGTTCATGGTGAGGCTGACCTTGGAGGCAGGAATGGAGAGAAAGTTGGGCTCTGTGTCCACACAGTGTTTCCTTGGATTGGTCTCAAGAGATGCCCTGTGATACCATCAGACAGGAGGCATGTAGAAATTAGTCTGTAAAGCTGTAATTGTTTACAGGCCTACTTGTTCATCCCTCACGCATCTTAGTTTAAGCACTGACAGTCACAATTCCCTGACTGCTATGAAACTTAGCCTGAAAAACTTTGCTGTTTCTGTATCCATTTAATTGTCTGATTCTATGACACTTTTTCCATGCCTCTGCGTGTAATTTAGGTCCCACAGCTTTTGTAAAGGACATAATTCTCAGCTGCTGAAGTTTGTATGGTGCACTGTGATACCTCCCTGAGATTTATCTGCTCAAGGTCATGCACAGATTCTCTGTAGGTAGCCTCCAAATATCTTGGAAAGTTTAAAAGTTCGTCAGCAAAGTCTGAGGTTTGTGTTTCTAAGGCATCACCATAGGCTTTGGAGAGAATTGGAACTGTTAAGTGCTAAAGAGGAATATTTCCCCCATTTCTTCCAAATAGATGAGGTTAAATGCAGAAGCTTATTATGTACAATAAACTGCAGAACTAATCTACAGCATAATATTGAGTTACAGGCAAGCAAATCAGCTTTGCTTAAACACAACAGCACAAGGCATCTGTTATGTCTAACAAGAAATTAAAGGGTTTAACTTTTTCTGTTGTATATTAGTATCTCTATCTTTTTCCATTTTTCTTTTTATTCTTATTGACACAATTTTTACAAACTAAGGCATTCATTTATGTCTTTGAACAAATATATGATGTTCAGAATCTGATTATTTTTTACCCCAATATTATCTTGGAACATGCTAGGCAAAAAATGTATTTCCTAATGGAAAAAAATGTAATTCCTACTGGATTTAAATGATGGATTTATTTCCAGTGTCCTGATGTGGTTTGGTTTGTAATTTCTTAATGCTGACCAAGCTTATTTGCTTGGGCAAAACCCAAACATCTTATTTCCTGGTTAACTGTTACTCTGTAGCACATAGTTAATTTTTTAAAAGGTTCAAAAGTTCCGTAGCAAAATCCTGCTCCTTTGCTCACTGCAAAAAGCAGCCATTACCACATTATGAATGGGAATAGAAAAGCACTTCACCTGTACACGTCCATGCCACAAAATAGTTATAACAACAAATGAGTTAACATATTTGTGCTGATGTTTTCTAGTGTATATATTTGTATTAACATGTTTATATTTAATTTTCTCAAACATAAGATTTTTAACTTAGGAGGTTTTTTTGACTTCAGGTTTCTCTTAAAATCAGCAATTATTGTGCAAAGGACGTCTCTGATTCAGTTTTTGGTGTTCTGAAAATGATTAAGCTTTAAAAGTTTTAAAATAATAATTTTTTCTTATGCTTAATCTTTCCATATTTGAAATCTCGCCTTAATCTGCTAATGACATTCAAGGTGTCTAGAATTCTCTGTAACATAGTAGCAACAGCAAGAGAACACCTATACTAAATAAAATTTGCAAGTGTATAAGTAAAAATAATGGATTAAACAAGCTGAGTTTTATTACATACAAACTACCGTTACCTGTGAAATTTTTTCCAGTCATGCCTTGAAAAAGAAAGCCTAGTATAAAAATAGAAAAATACCACCTTCCAATCATAATTTTTTTATGAGCTGTGCTTACCTTTTTTACCATCCTCCTTTGAAATTCCAGTGTAGCCTTAAAAATCCGCAGCAGTGGTCCAGTGCTGCCTCTCATTGTCTCTGGGTTCCATTTGGCTACTGACTAGGTGCTCTCTTTTTAGCCAATCAACTCTAAATTTTAAAGGAAAGTGATTTCATCATGATGGCACATTCTGATTTTGCATGGATTTGGCATTTTCAAGATGTGCCTTTTTTTTTTGTCCTATTCTTTCCTTAGTTTCTGAAAGGTACATTGCTATTACTCACAGTGTTCTCAGAAACACAGCTAATGACAGCTGCCCTTCTTGGATTTGATAATGGAGTTGTCCATTTAATCAAGGGATCATCTATATGGAAAAAAGTAATAAAATTAAATATTTCATCCATCAAGAATTTCATCTGTCTGTAACCTTCCTGCCAATCTAGTTTTGTTTTTAAAGAAACATTCTTCTGGTTGATTTCTTGTACTTCATAGATCCTATGATAAATATCTAATAAATAAATAATGACACAGTATCAGATTAGCTCCAAAGAAGGATTAGTACTAGGAATAACGTCTGCAGTAACTAATCACTTGTAATTAGAGGAGAAACTTGTCTGAAACTTGGAACTCATGGAAACTGTAAAGTCCTAGACACCAGATTTCTGACAATCTAAAAATGAGACCTGAATAATCCACAGGAATCAATAAAAGTTATTGTCAAGAAAGATGTGGAACAGTGGCCAAACATTGGCTATCACACAGAATATTAATAGCTTTAGAAATTTCTCCAAGACAGAAACATTAAGCTTATTTTGACAGTACTACAAGCATTTTCAATGTATTTCAAGTTTTACAAAAATCTGAGTTTTGACGTGGATTTGGGCCACCACACCTCCCTCAGGACTGCTTCCGTTCAAGAAATGTAGGATCTTCATCGGGAAAAAAAAAACAGATTAAACAGAGGCTGCTTTTTCTTTCATAATTACTAGAAAATATTATATACTTAAATATCAAATCCGTTCTTCCCTGCTAAGAATTTAAAAAATGCAGGGCATTTATAACTTTTTCAGCCAAGTTTTAAATTTCCTCTGACTAAATCCCTGAAAGTGATTATCTTTTGTTTCACTGCATTAGCTTTCTTCTGTTAAAGAAGCATTTTATGGGTACCCTTGAACCGGTGGGCAGTCCCATCACTCTTCCTGACTGCATGGTAATAGTAGAGCTCCTTGGATTCTTTATTTCAAATACCCTTTAGACAGCACAATATACAACTTGTTTTCAGCTGTTATCTGATATGGAACACATACAGTAATCCCCAAGGCTGGCATCCATGTACATTTTTTATCACTTTGAGACTCAGCATATCAGTGTTTTCTGATTGCCTTATTTTTAAGCTAAATTCAGCAAGAAATGTTCCCCAATGATCTGAATTGTGCAGGAAGGCATTGCTTTGTTATGACAACCAAGCATCCCTTCTCACCCACATAATCCAGTCTCATTTCACATTATTGCTTTTTTTTGCCTATACTTCTTTATTTTGAAATATATAGTGAAGTTTAATATCTAGTATAAAAAAAATCTTTATTTCTCTGTTTTCATTTCTTTACGCTCTATGCGCTGCAGACACAGGCCCCTTTCCATCATCTACAAACACAACAAAAAAAGATTATCTCATAAATGTAAGAATTATTGTCTCATGTGGGATAGGGTTCAGTTCTGGGTCAAAGAGTGGCTTTCTGGCAATGTCACTTAGAGTCACCTGCCCACCTGAGACTGCATTCTCAGCACAGAGCCACTGGTCTGTGCAGCAGAAAATACTGGGTCTGTGACTCATGGTCATGAGTGTGCTAATTATTCATCATCTAAATTTTTCATAAAATTAGAAGAATCAAGATCGTTTGGGCTCATAATTTCCAAGTTGGGTTTGCAGCCACAGAATTCAGTGTTGTTTCTAAGCTTTGGGAAGGATTTGATGCTTGTTTTTGGTACTTGTGCTGGTTCTCAAAGCAATCATAGATATTTGGGAGCTGGACAGTGTGATGACATTGTAAATCTGCTGAGATTCATAGCTTTGAATCACTGTAACTGAAAGAGGAATCTAGAGATTAATATTTTCCTTTCTTCAGAAGAGGATATCCTTAAGGCTACACAGTGAACTGAACAAACTTATCATTACTATGTACTGAGCCATGATATAACCAGAATATCTATAGGCTTAGAGAAATAGTTCTAGAAATGCATCGCTAGACATTATATTAGAAAGAACACATTATAATATTCATTACAGTAGTAGAATGTGAACTGCATGTTATTGTAAAAGAAAATCCAATTTGCTGCCTACTGCCTTCAATTTGGTTTTGACAAGTACTCAATCTTCTGCTACATTTCGCTTTCTACATTTATCTTCCTGGGCATGTTCTGTAATGTCTGCTTAGGGCAAAAGCAATAATCTTTTCATTTAATTTAGTGAAAAAGCTCATGTATTCACTATGCTTACTAGGTACAACAATATGAAAACAAATCCCACTTGCTAAAGATCCATTTGACAATGTGAAATAGATTCTGACTTTTTAATTTAGGCATAAAACTGCAGAGGGCATATAAGGGATGCAGATTTACGGAGCTCTACCCTTTATTTATGAGTGGTTACAAGAGAGTGATTTTCAAAAACTCATTTTATTTTACCAGTGATGGATGAACTTAAGATCATCTAAGAATAATTTTATTTGACCCTTGCAGAATGACTCTGGAAAGTATCAAACTTAATTGGCTTTGTTAAAAATCTAAGAACTTGAGTTTACCTCAGTTTCTGCAATGAGTGTTTCTTCAAAGTGTAGCATAGTTTTAATTACATTGACATTGTCTCCTTTGTAATTTAGCTCATTGCAAATCATGGGAAGGAGAGAGGGCAGAATTTTAGTACAAATTCAACCAAAACACAGCATTTCTGCTGAACTGTCTTTGAAGCAACACTGTGTGATCAAAGGGAAACCAATCTTGCCAAAATTTTAATTGTTTTAGATCTGAGGTTTGGTTTGCTCTATGGGTTTTTTCTGAATTTGTACAAAAATGTCAAAAGAACATGTTTTATCTCGCTCGTGGTAACTTGAAATATGGTAAAAACGCATCCCTAATTTTCTCATTAGTTTTCCTTCAGAAGGAAGTCTGGTTTTTTTGGATAAGCTTCTCAGTTTGCCTAACCAACAAATACCTCCAGTGCTTTGCTCCCCAAGTCATGTGTCTCAGATTTTAGAAAATAAAGTTTGTAGAAATTTTTGCTATGAAGCTCACAGAATCAGGTAATCTTACCTCACTGATCTAAAAAGCCATTTTCAGCCCTGTTCCTCCACCTCCTTTCAGAAATAAACAGAGAAATAAAAGGATATTAAAGTTTGTCCTTTATAGTGCTATTAAACCCGATGTCTTATCCCTTCAAACAGCAAGCAGCAGAATCTTTCCTGTTCCCTCATTTATAATGAGGAATAGCTGAAGGCAGACACTATAGGATTCATTATTTTCTCCAGGAATAAGCATCAGTCTGAATACTAGGAGCTATATCATGGCCTTATGTATTAGGGACTGCTTCCAGTGATGGCTGAAAAATGACAATTATTTCTTATCTCCTCAAACTGGAAGGAGGCAACATAGCCTCAAGCAAAAACAACCACAGACATGGTTTGTGGAGGAGTTTTTGTAGAATTAAATAATACCAGAGCAAATTTGACACTTCTCAGACCTCTGAGTTTACATTTTCAGTTGGCCAAGTATATTTTTTAAATTTAGTAGAGTTTTGTTCCATAGCTGAAAATGTATTTAATTCTTCAGAACCAAATACTGCAGGCTCTGGCTCAGTAAAATTCCTTTAGACCTCAAAAATTCTGTAGGATTTGACCATCTGGAAGCTGGTAGGCAACATATCAGACTTGATTTACTTGATACAAATGTCTTCTCTCTCTTATGCACCTGTGGGCAGCTTAATGTTTTTCAGTAAGGCATCCAGACCCTGTGGATATGGGTGTGATTTTAGAAACTGTGGTGCCACATGTACTCTAGAGCTCAGCTCTCACTCACTCATTTACAACTGATTGCAAGTGTTTCTGCATGACCTGAAGATAGCTGAAATTTAGCCAGCAATTACAGAGCCATGATTCTGCAAATTCCACCAACTTGCTGCATCACCCCAGAGTTTCACCTGGATCTTTTGGCACAAGCCTTTCTGTAGACTCTTAGAATTTAATTTTTTGGTATGTCCCAAGCTACCTCAGTAGTGACAAAGCTGAACATCTTGCAACTGAACCTGATTAGTCTTATCCAGAAAAAAGCCCAACCAGATTTTTTGTCATTTAAAACACTGAGAAGTGCAAAATTTAGGATGTCTTTCAGAGCAGATTTGCAGAATTAGGTACAGTATCATCACTGAGAATATTGATGAGACCAACCATTAACCTGGGGAGGAAATCCATAAACACTCAGTGCTGCCTTTCCCCACTCCTCCCTTCCTACACATCCTTACATGATAGCTTCCTTGAATGTGCTGGCATGGGTGACTTTCTCACCTGTCCCAGTGCTACTGATGTCCCCGTGGGAAAAGAAGTCAGGAGAAAGGGTGCCAGGACCAGAGCACAGCGCCTCAGTGTCGCTGCAGAGGCACAGGCTGAAGAAGGCATTTTTGTATCCCCCTGTCAGAGGGGAGTGTACAAGTTTAGACTTCTGCATGTTCTGAAAGTCCTGGGATATTTTTGCTCTAAAAGAGCATCATGTCTTCCATAGATTTATGGTTTTAAGTTTGCTGCTTCACTTTGAAGTCTAAATTATTTCATTTTCCTAGGAATTATTCAATCTCTTTTTTGCATAAAGCTCTTAATCCTTAGCCAATCTGGAAATGCGTAAGAACTTCAAAACACACTCCTGGGGGATTTAGCCTTGTATGTCTTCATTCTTCATCAGCCTATTAACAATCCTCCTCTCATCTGTTGACTTCCTTCTCTCTTTGCTGTAAGCATTTGCCACAGAGAGCCTCTCACAATAATCAGTAAGTTTCATAAACTGCAATTGTTGCAGATAATTAAATAAGAACTCTATTTCAAATCAATTTAAATCCATATGGCTTTCAGAAATGACAGTTGCTACACTGTAAAATCAGTGAATAAAACCCTTTTGAATACTTAAATCAATCCCAACTTCGTTTCATCTTTATCTTCAGAAAGCAATTCCTGCAAATGTCAATACTGCCCTAATAGATTGCGTGATGATATCTTGTATGTGTTAGCTCCAGAACTGCACTTGGGTCAGGTCAATTAAATGACTATAATTGTTGCTTTTCAACGCAGCACAGATAGAAGCTGGTGCTTTAGCTAAGGCATGTATTTATAGCAGTGCTGAAGCACTGCTATGGACATAACTGGATTTCTCCTGTTTATTGTGTGTTGTAGATACACAGCACCTACCATAGGTTTTTCAGCTAACAACCAATAATGCTGTGTCACTGTATAGAATGGATATTTTTGTATAGCTGGGGAGATGGTTTTGGATGGGTGTTTTATTGTTTTCTCTAGGATCAGGGTCTGGTTTTGAACAAAAGATCCTGTGCTGCACAAATTCACAGGCAGAAGTGATCCTTTTCACTTAATCAAAGTCAGTGAGCAGAAAGAAATAACAGATTACAGAGTAAATCACTGGCATAACAGAAACCATCTCTACTGAGTCCCATCTGAGTAGCCCTATGCAGTAGAGCATCTTCAGTAGACTAAATTGCTTTATATCTTTTCTACATCTGAGAATCTGCTGTTGTCAGTCTATGAACACCAAATATATGTTTCACATATTCACAATGTTTGCATTAAAATAACAGCTAACATATGTTCCTGAGTCATATTTGTTTAATTACCCCTAGTCATCTGAAATCCTAACTATAAAAGCAACTGTCACAAAATTGTCCATCTCTATATGTGTCTGGTGATAATGGTCACCCATCCCATTAGGTTTTGTATTACTAATAAAGAAGAAAAAACAGGAATTAGCAGGGGCTATGGCTGTTTGTAGCCAATTACTTGTCTGGCTTCAAGAGGCTGGATGATTTGCAGTTATTTTACAATAGCAATCCAAATTACTAAAATTACTAGAAAATACATGGTGTTTTTACCTTGTTCAAAACCTGCAGCTGGCAGAGGCAGTTAATTAGTCTGGAGTTCACATGCCAAGCACCAGTAATGCCATGAATGAAGTGATTAGCTGGGCCTGTAATACGCTTTTAGTAGGAATCACACTTCTTAAATCGAAATTTTCATTTCCAGATAGTATCATAATGTGCCTGTGCTTCTAGTGAGAATTGAAAATATCACAAATTGCATTGCTTCCCAGGTGAAATTATTATTATGGGTGGAGTTTGAACCACAGCTGTCTAAAGGCTTGTTCAGAATGTCTGGTGGGCTCAACAGCTCTCCCAGCTCAAACCGCTGCCGCTGAGTCAGCAAGCAGTGCTGCAGAAGAACTTTATTAAAAAATTGACAGACCAAGAATCACCGATGGCACAAAAGTGTCTGGATAAATGAATCCAATCATGACCCTCAGGGCATAGTGGCAAAAGACCCAACTGTCTAAAAGCAGAGAAACGTAAAAGACAATGAAAGGTAATTTGGCTGTATTGTGGTATCTTCAATATGAAAATGTGAAAGGAGACATGCACAAACGGAAAAAAGAGCAGTTGTCTCTCAAAGGCTATCAAAACCCTCTAGGTTAAAAAATCGACCAAGATAAAATGCTGAGTGCAGAGACATTTACTAGGGGTAAAGAAAGGAAGAGGATCTACAAATACATTAGGTCAAAAAGCGAAGAGTGGAATTAGACAGGGTCTCAATTAATGACGGTGTAAATGCAAGGGAGGAGGAGTTCTAAGCCCCTCTTCTGTCTTTGCAAAAAGGTTAACAATGACCAGATACTTATGAGTCTAATAAGGCTATAAGAAACAGCCAAAATGGATTTAGCAAGAACTAATAGTATCAAACTGATTCGATTTTCCTCTTTGACGGAAAGCTCAGGCTCTAAGGAGAAGCAGTCAATGTGCTGAACTGGAAATTTGGATAAGGCTTGGAATCCTGTTCACTGACATGTTCATGAGCAGTTGATGGAAATACAGGTAGGAGGAAATGCTCTTAAGGTGCAGTGGAACAGTCAATTTAGGAAACGATGATTGAACATCAATTGCCTATAGATCTTTCAAGTTTCTAGAAAGGTCTTTTAGTTTTAACATCTTCCCCCTTTTCCTTTTTCCCCTTCTCTTTTTCTTTTGCCAGAGAATTAAGTAAGATTAAATAATTGTGGTTTAGGAACTGCTTTCTTTACATTTATTTTCATTGCCAGTAAGTAAAATTTTCCTAAGGTTTAAATGCTCAGCACAGGGACCGAAAAGGTACAGAAATTTTATGTTCTCTTTGTTCCATATCAAGGGAGACAATAAGGAAACCAGGGTTTCCCTACATAAGTTTATGAGATTTTAGGGTTGTTGGTTTGGAGGGTTTCTTAATGTATATTAATTTTTTAAAATTTATTACTTTCCTACTAAATAATGTGATGTAAAGTATTTAGTTTATTTTTTTCCTACAGAGTTCTAATAAACAGATTAGAGGAGGCCAGATCAGGGGATAAAGAAAGTTGACATTGATTTGTTTCAATAAAATGGGCTAAAGGGAAGTTGATGCACAGCTCAGAGCAGCAGGAGAGGTCCTGCTAATCTACATGTCGCTTAGGAAGAAAAGTTCTCATGCAGAAATCTTCCCATTACTTGATTTGTGTTAGTATTCCTGTCAACACACATAACTGCTGAATAACAAAGATTAACAAGCTTATGGCCACAATAAGCTTTTTGGTTTCTTATTTTTGAGCTTCTCATATCCGTGATTAATAATTTGTCAGAAGGCTCAAAATCTAGGCCCAGAATGCTAAATACATTAGTAATTAGAACTCTGCAAAATAACCTTGTAAACAGAATAGCCAATGAGCTTTCAGATAGCCTCTAAAATACAAAGACCTTCTGAAGGAGAAGGGGAAAAAGTGATATAAGGCAGAGGGCGAAAGAAATGTCTGTGCCGAGAGATTAAGTTTTGAGTGAAAATAACAAATTCTCTAAATAAGTTGTAGTTTCCTTTGAAAATGATAACTTCAAAATAATTAAAATCTTCTAAGAATTGTAGAACCAATATCAGCATCTACTGATACTTAGGTGTTCTATAAATCAGTATTTTCAAAATTTTTATTTATCAAACAGTTGTAAATCTTTACAGGAAAAAAAAAAACAACCACTCAACAGAGCCAGTGTTACTGCAATGATTTCAGTTGTAACTGAAAATTATGCAAAACTTTAAATACTCGCTCTTCCTTTTATTTCCCGTATTGATTGTTCATTTCTTTGCATAAATGGGAGCACATGCATCTGTTCTATTTTTTGTCTCTCTTTTTTTTTTTTTTTTCTTAGGGAGGATGGTATGTCTTAGATGCTTCACAGTCACCATCTGATCTATTAAATCTCCCATGGCCATGGGACATGACAGAGAAACTGATTCATTGCTGATACCTTGATGCAGTACCTCTTACATCTGGTGCTTCTCTAATTTAGATGTGAACTCTCAGTCCAGTTATACACCAGTTAAGAAAAACCAAAAGCTAAAGTATAAAAATAGAACAGATAACCAATATGAAGGAGTCTTTGGGACTTAGCTAAATAAATATTTCAGCTAATCCTGGCTCTATAGCCTCTCCCCCTTTGTCCTGTTGGTAAGGCATTCCGGAAATTTTTTACTTGGTTTATTTTCAGATTTAAAGAAACCACAGCTGACATTGGTGTCTTGGTCAGTACTTTTCTTTTTTTAACAGTTGCCAGATTCAGGTTAGACTTGGACATTTTTCTGAACTCCCTTGTCTGCAGAAAATATGGATGGAGGTTCAGATCCATGCAGTGGGTACCTTTTGCTTGGGCTTCTGGGGAGAGCTAAAATGGCTTTCCCTGATTTTTGCAGAAGATCCTGCAGTGCTGATTATGGTCCCAGTCTCTGGGGAAGCTGCTGTGATGTGCCAGCACACTGTGAATTTCTAAGAGGGTGTGGAGGGCCCTCCCTCCTGCTGAGAGCCTCTATAAAAATAACTTGACCTCAGGGAATTTACCCAGCAGGCCTTGGGGAAAATGAGCAGAGTCACCAATTATTATCATGAGGATGTCAAGTGCATCATTGTACATCAATGTGGTTGCTATTGCTGCATTCAAGGCAAGACAGCAAGGAAAATTAGGAAAAAAACCCCTTTCCATCTATCTCAGCCTTACTGTCTGCATTAGAAAACAAAACCAAACAAAAACCAGTTTATGATATCCTTGCAATGTCATGTAAATTAAATGCTGATTTTTCTTTCAGAGGTTTGATCCTTGTGTAGAGTGTAAGATGCAAAAATATTCTACTGTTTCTCTGGCTCCAATTGCCTCATTCTACTTTTCTTACACCTTTATAAATTCTAGAATTGATTTTATATGTGTGGTGCGTTATAAGAGTGTTTAGTATGCAGTATTACAAAAAGATATAAACTCTTTTCTGTGAAATTTAATAATACTCTTCACATTAATATTTTCATATGCATACACAGGTAATACATCTGTCTGACACACAGTGCAGTACTTGTGCAATATCAACGTGATTGAATGCTGCCTTTACCAGTACATGTAGAGATTAGGAACTTACTGGAAAGAAGTCATGGAAAGTTTAGACTGACTTACAACAGGATTTGGAAATAGAAGTTCTTAATAGATCATTCTGCATTTAAATGAAAGCACTTCTGCATTCTTCACATTTGTGTGTAGCCACACATGTATTAGCTTACGGACCTGTTCTGGGTTGTCTGAGAAATGGAATTCTGTTTGACCTCAATGACTTGTTGAGGTACCAAAGAAAGGTATTTCAAGGGTGCTTGGAATTCTAAGATTCAAGAAACAGTTTTTGCAACCACTGTTACAGACTACAGTATGATCTATAAGTAAAAGAAGCAGCCCTAGTTTACATTGCTCACCAATGTTTCCATTTCTATGAAGGATTTTTCATGTATGTCTGTGTATCTGCAGTTCTTGAAGCTGTTGCCTAATTACAGATGGGTTTAACAGAAGGAAGTTCCCTTGGTATCCTGAGTTAATCTCAGCAGCATTTGAGCAGCTGATCATTCAGAGAGAGAAGCCCTGTCAGTGCCTTCCCTGGGGGAACAGATGAATGTTGACATCAATTCTTACCACATATCAGAAAGGAAGAGAATGGTTCTGAAAATGCCCCCACTGTAGGAGAGGCCTCCATCAGAGCCAGTACCAAAGCAGTTAACCATGGAACACATGTCTGAAAGAAGCCAGGCTGGGAAATGGAGTCCGCTAATTTTTTGGGGTGTTGGGGTCTTCGATTTCTGCATGTACTTCATGGAAATCACTTTAGCTTCTGTGCTATAAGACAGAAAGTCAGATATGCACTTGTTTACTGCCTCCACAAAACCGTGTATTTTGAATGGACATAAAACCATCAATTTTTGTTTATTTGTTTTTCTCCTGTGGCAAATTATTATAAGGAATTTCTCAAAAAGAAAAAGCAGGTGAAGTACATATTTTGTTAGAATTTACAAGTAGAGAGGCATGCCAGTCATCAGTTATGGATAGAGTTTACTACGAGGTCAGTAACAGGCAAAAATATTCTTAGTGCTCAATTATGTTTTAAGTTATAGATAAATTTCTTGCAGCAGTTGTGTGAATTGGTGCACATTCTCTTGGAAGAAAGAAGAGCAATAAAAGTGAGAGCAGCAAAACTTGACAGGTGAACATTATTTACGGGAATTGCTTGTTATACATCCAGTTCTAGAAATCTAGTGTGGAAGATGTAAGTATTCGTTAGAGGATAACCCCTTCAGAGTGATTTTAGTGGACAATAGGAGCTACTTGGTAACTATTGCAGAGCTGATTTGGCTGATGTTTGTATAAATAGATATGTCCACCAGGTAATTACTGGTTTTAGCTGAAATTATATCTCCTGGCAGTAATGCTGAAAAAACTCTTGAATCCATTAAATTCATGACTAGTTGGGATGCTTAAAACTGCTAGAGAAGATTTATTGGGAAAGTCAGGGCTGCTCCCAGGATTTGTTCCATGATAGTCTTCCTGTCAAGAGAGAGGGACAGTGGCAGTATGAATGGGGTCAGCACAAGACAGTCACTGCTCAGCTGCTTAGCAGAGTGCATGCTGAGTTGATGTGTTCCAGAGCTGATGTATGCTGAGACTTCTATACCCAACCTGCCGTATCATTATAAATATACCTTGAAGTTCTTGAATTTCAATAAAAGGAAATGCAAAGATCTGCATAGCCTCACAGACTAAGGGATTGTTTTCTGTGAAAGATACGGAAGGTTTGTAGTTAGCTTTGTATCTTTAAAGCCTGATTCAGCTCTAAAAATAATCTGTTTGAAATACTGTTATACTAGGCCACTGACTCTTCTGCATTCCTTGAGTTATCTTTCAGCTTTCAAAGCTGCTATCCCATTCCCATCTCATCTGACTGAAATGTCATCAGCTCCATTTTTGTCTCATTTTTACCTTCTAGCAAAGGATTTGAAGTTCACACTAAGTATATTTTATATTCATAACCTCACTCAGCTTTAGGGTGTATGACCTGTCATCTCATAAAATACTTTTTATATCTTTATATCCAGTGGAGTTGCTTCGCTTTGTTCTCATATTTAGAATTTTGAACTCCAGCCATGTGTGAGTTCTGGAGATGCTGTAGAGCAGGATGGACATTTGAGCTGTTGCTGTCCTGGCTTTCCCTCAGACTCTGACCAGGACTAACCACAGTCACAGGCACTCACTCAAGGACACAAGTGGTTTTCAGGCTGACACCTCTGAATCCTTAGCTGACTTTAAGAACTACATAAAATAGCTTTAAAAACTACGCAAAAGAGTTAATTCTGCTTATTATGGGATCTCAATTGTATAGGAAATTTTTTTCATAATTGTCGAACTGAGAAAAAGGTTCAAATTCCTATCAAGTACATTGAATAAAAGATTTCAGCTCATATCTAGGTATAATGAGAATAACTTTCATATGCTCCTGCTTTGAATAAATAATTTCACTGTGGTTTGTGATTGAATTATATTCTTAGGTAATGAATAAACAATGATATTGTCAATAAATTGTCAGCAGTTGAGACTTACTCATCAAAAGCAGCATCATTTTGCGGAAGCTGAAGCAATGAACTCTTAAACTTTGAATGATCTAGCATTTTACGCCTCTCACATATTCAGGCTTTACAAAAGGCTGAAGGTTTTTGCTTATGAATAATAATGTATTCATGGAAAAAATTCTCATCTGCCCCTTGAAATATCATTCTCTTTTTTTTTAACTTTATAAAGACTCAGATTTCTATAAATGAACTTGAATTTCTCATATAAAGAATTTTTGACTGAATTTTTCTGAAAACAAAGATTTGTGTTAAAGACAAAAAGAACTGTCAGCTAGTATATATATGGTCTTACTCCAGTCAAAATTTGCTTATATCTTAATTCCTAATGAGCATTAGAAGTACTTGTATATGCAGTCACACAACCACACATTGTGTGTTATACTGGCAAGTTATCATTTATTTATTTTGAATCAAATGTGCCAAATGAACATCCAGAACATTGCAGCTGCAGGATACATTTACTGGGCTAAAAGTGAGTATTCTTGTAAAGAACTAGCAACCATTTTTCATCAATCAAAAATTTTTGACCCGATACCAAAATACTGATCCAGCTAGTGCAGCATAGCCAGTGGATTTGCATTGCCTTTAGTTGAATGACATATTATGAAGAAGATGAAAATATGGAATCATTCTCCAATTATCCCAGAACTATTTTGAAGACATTTTAAGCAGCAAATTTTCGAGGTACTCTTGCAAAAGGAGAGGGGGTTTTTGTTAAATGTTTTAAATTGCTTTCTTTTTTTTAATTTTAAAAATATTTCAAATGTTTTAAAATATTTAATTTCATTTTTGCATAAAATCAACCTGTATTTTACTCAGTACTGTTCTACAGCTAGAGACAATGGGATTATATTCTTTCCTATCTCACCTTTTAAATGTAGATACATTTATAAGAGACTATGCCCCATTGTGAATTCTAGATTCTGTTTTCTAAACTGGGAAAAAAACAAGTATTACCATATTTCAATATGTTTGTCTGTGACCTTGGAATCAGCAGTGCTGTGGTATTTGCTGTTATTAGAGATTTAAGGTAGAATGATCAAGAATAATTACAGAAGGATTTCCTAGGACTGGTGGCTGGGCACTCAAATGATGAAATTCAGAGTAGATAAATGTAAAGTGACACAGGAGAAAAAACCAGCTTGAGCTCCACACATAAAATTATGATCTCTGGGATTGTTAATTTTCAAGAGCAAGACCTTGGGATAGTTATAGATAGTCCTGATGAAAAGCATCAGCTCAGTGTTTGGTGAGTGTCCAGAAGAAATCACCTTCTGGGAATTATTAGGTAAAGAATAGAAAATAAACAAATCCTATATCTCTGTACAAATACATTGTACATCAACTCTGTCAATGTCTCGTACTTTTCTGATGTCTCTCCCATCTCAGAAAACTTATTTTGGAATTTAAAAGCTTTAAAGAAAGGAAACAAAGATGATGAAATTATTTGTGTACGTGAATTTGCTGTGTGTTGGGACTTTTTGGTGTCCAGGAAATAATTTAGAGGAAGAATTTAAATATATTTGCATTTAGAGTATAAATTTTTAATTAGTCTATAAGTACAAATATATTTAATATGGCATTTGAAAGTCCTAATTTTCTTGTCCTTTACTGTAACTGTTTATGTTTTCTTTATGGAAGCATATTTTTAAGGGAAAGATATTTAACTGTGGCCTAACTTGATGACTTCACGTGGTGTAGATTATTCTTTAGCAGAAGTCAATGGTAAAATCCAGTCAGATTAGAGACTGGAATGTATAAATATACTTTTATGTGATAAAAATTCATTTAAAATATTAGATGAAATCCTGTTCATTCATCACAGTCAGACAACATTAGTATTTGCTTCAAGGGTACTGCTCATTTGAATAAGAACATTATCCATAATCAGCAAGTCTTTTCAAAGCTTGGATCAATGCCAGGCTAAAAGTTCTCCGTTCTTATCTCTTGGAGCCAAAGGAAGAAATGAAAGGAGAGGAAAGAATTACAATAGATGTTCTTATCCACTGGTTTAATCAAGTAAGCACTTATCACTCCATTCCGTTTGAAAAGAGAAGAAAAACCTCAGTTTTTGAGTCTTCTGACCTTGTAAGTTAGACAGGCTGGCCTGTAGTGTGACAGGCTCAGAAGATAACCTTCTCTTTTCCTTCCTGAGTTAAAGGACACATGTTCAGCAAAGGGAAAGAGAAAATCAGGGGTGTTCAAGAAAGAGCAAACTGGTGGGAAGTGCACTGACTGATGTGAGAAAGGAGGAAATCTCCTGTTACTTCATTTTGCTGCATCCCTGGTTCCTGGCATTTTGTGGAAGGGTGTCAGTGGTACCCGTGAGAGAACACTGGGATCCTTCAAGTGGCGTGGTACAAAGATTCTTTTTATCCAGGCAGAGCACATACAAATGGGAGGAGAAGCAGAACCTTTACAGTCTTTTCTGACACTTTACCAGTCTTCCTCGACCTACTAAGTGGTTTTACCTTTTGTGTAGGGAAAAGCTGCATGTAAAAATGCAATTAATATGCAGGATATGTGTGTGTGAAAAGTAATGTTTCCTGCAGGCTGTGAGAAGCACAGCTGATGGCAGGGAAGCTGTAGCAACTTGAAGTGCATTCATACATATCCCCACACTTCCACTTGCTAAACCTATCCCATCTGGTTACCTGGGACAAAATACTTTATAGAGAATTAGAAGGAAAAAAAAAATCAAATAAATCCTTCTTCTTTGTCCTTTAAGCTGCACAGAAATATCAAACTGCATTTTGACCTTATCTATCTACGTTCATTTTGTTTTACTCTTCTGTGTAATTGAGGTGATAACCTCAGCCCTAAATACCCCTTGCATTTCCATCTTTTCAATTTCCTCTCCCTTTTTCCATACCTCAGTTACTGAGGGTTTTGTGGCACAGAGTGATTGCAATTCCACTGTGCTTTGAATAACCTCAGAGCTCAAATAGCTGTGCAACTTTATAGTATTTTCCTTGCTGCAAATAAATGCTGCATGGAAGGCTCCCTGCATGATTCAACATTATAGAAATAAAAATGTTTGGATCACAACGTGGTTTGCAAGGATTTAGTGAATTAGTTGGTGGTTTTGTTCCTGGGAAGCACAAATGAAGGGGGCAAGAAAGGAGACCTGTACCAGCTGAGAGGATGGCAGAAGTACTGGAAAGAAAACAGGACTTGGAACCTCACCACTGTTGATACAGCAGAGAAAAAAATAATGGTTGCAAATTCTGTGTATCTACCAAAATATTTGCTTAAAGTATTGCCCAGAGAAACAAGTAATTTTTCACACCTACAGCTGATTCAGGATAAAGTAAGTACATTTTTTACTGTTTTGCACTAAAGCTTTCCTTCCTGACCTAATCTCAAAATCATTTCTCCTAACAAATTAATCAGTTTCAAGCTGTACAGTGTGCTGTAATCATTGAGTCTGTCTTTTTATCATATTACAGGTTAAAACTTACTGAATCAGTGTTAAAACATCAACCTAGAAATTAAGAATTAAAAATTTGAAGTTCTGAAAAGTCTATTCCTTTTAAAAAAATATTCTAAATATTTTTATTTCTTCACATTAAAAGGATGTAGCATTTTCTAGATGGAGCTTCAATTTCCAGACTTTCTCTCTTGGTTCTTTTATACCTTTTCAGATCCAAATGTCTTTCTCTAAGAAATTAACCAAATTATCATGAAAATAGCATATGATAATTGAATTTAAGTTCCCTATGCTTGGTCACCTCCTTATTCTACTCTTTCTCCCCAGATAATCATGTGTTTTATGAGATGGGTATTTAGACTTAAATTAGATGAACTTCACTGGTCTCTTTTCCAGAATACCTGAACAGAAAATAAGACCACAATAGGCATAAAATTGCAGAAGAAAATTGAAAATTATCACAACAAATCAGTTTGCTGGAGAGAAACTTTCCTGTCCTTACTTTCATCCATTTTTAAATGGCAGCAAAAGTACAGAAATAGTTGAGTTTATTGGTTTCAGACCAAATTGGTGAGGTTTATTTTCATCATGTCATGATGGATTCAACTTGCTCTGGTTTGTATTCAGGAAAAAAGACTGTGTGGCATTTTACATTGTGCTTCTGCTGTTGATTTGGGAGCATTGCTGTTCATCTGAGAACACCTTGAAATGGAACCCAGCTTGAACCTTGAACACTAAGCCTGAGGCACTTATATTAGAATTATATTTACAGAATTAAAACAGATGAGGAGAAACAAATAATGATTATTTATGGTGTTTTCTTGACTCCTAGTTCTACATCTTATAAAGTTTTATAAATTTCTGTGAAATTCTCATCCCAGCAGGCTGTTGAACACAGCCTTTCAAAAACACTGCATACTGCTAATATTGGAATTTCTTTCAAGTTGTTTTTCGGAAACCAGGTCCTCTCCATCTGTGAGTTAATGGGAGAGAACAAAGCAAAACAATGCACTTGTATTAATTCTGTCTCTCAGAACAAGTTTTAGATGTTGACTTGAAAAAACCTGTAACCTTTTCTCTCTCTTTTAAATGCTTTTTCTTGCAGACTAAGTTAATTTGATTTTTTTAGCCTGAAAAGTTCTCTCCATGGCTGAATGAAAAAGAAGTTTTGGAGAAATTGGATATAAGTTATTGTTTCATAGCAGGGTAGTTCCTTCTCTCATTTCCCTTGGTGGTACTGAGGTTTGGGTCCTGTTTTTTCCTGTTCTTTTCCTTACAAAGTCTCCCAAGATTTTTTTAATGACTTTGAGGTCACAACTTTGGTTTATGCTTTGGAAAAGCATAAAAATGTGTTGCTGAAAGTGTTATTAGTGCATAAACAAGCAGTCTCTCTGTTACCATTTATTGACAGCTGATGTGGGAGTGTTTTTTAGTCATAATTCCTAGAAAATTTCTTTGTCAAAATATTTTTCTTCTATTGCCTGAAAACATTTCAAGCTTATTATTTGAGGAGGATGGACCTCTGTCCTTGGATTAATTCCATTTTGAGCATCTCCTACATCTCACACAGTTTAGAAGCCAGCTGATGAAATTTCCTGGAATTTTTTCAATTCAACTGCTTCAGCTCATAGTGTTCAAAGGCAAGGGCTTTAATTTCCTTATTGGATTCCTAGAAAATTGACTCAGATTTTTGTGAATCAATCCATTACCCATTACTGTCTTGGGGATATCAGTTCTTTCTAGCTGTATGAAATTTCATAGAGCTAGAGTTTGCTATTTTTTATTCAGTTTACACAAATGGCCAACACTTTACAAGCTGAAGTCATCCCTGTCTAGGCTGTTTGACAACCTACTGAGAAAAAGGGATATTTTAGAAAGAAAGCCATTACAACTGGGCAGGCTGTAGAAAATCAGTGCCCTTAACTTTGATGAAAGTGGGGAGATAAGCTGGAGATATTCCCTGAGTTGTTAATGCCATTATCTCTAGTTTCATCCTCACCAAGGGGCTGACATATAACAGATGAGCAGGTATATCTTCATAGGGACAAAACCACCTCATGCATTACTGCCTCTTTAACACATCCAGGGGCAAAACCAAGACTTAATGGGAGAAGCAGAGGAGGAGGACGATGGCAGAATACTTGCTCAGTTTTGTTTAGTCCAAAAATGGAAGAACCTCACAGATTTGATGGAGCAAATTTTACCAGACCAATAAAAGTTATGGACCTTCTTACAGAGGAAAAACTAGTAACTGACATCTCGTAAGGACAGACCTGATCAGCTGGATCAGAATCATTGCTAATCAAGTCTTCTTATCACATTTATTTAAAAATTTCTTTTTTGCTTGGCTGAAAGGGGGAAAGAACACCTTTCCTGGAATGTTCTATTGTCTTACTCAAGTTATGTACACTTGCAAAAGTTTTTGAGCTCTTAATTGTTTTCTCCTTCTTGGTACAGTGTTGATTTGAGATGTTTCCTTTATTCCATATAAAAATGTTATTTTCAATTACTTATTTAAAACACTTTCAGGATCATTTTATGAGATCACCAAATGTCTGGACTCCAGAAGGTTTATAAATCTCTGTGAGGCTCTCAGTCTTTTCAGAGGTATAATCGCAGATGGGCCCATCTGTTCTCGTTTCATTTTCATCTTCCATGTTTATCTGCCTCTTTTGTATTCGCCCGGATATGGATAGCAGAGAGGTTCAGCAACTGATGTAAAGGTGGTAGTGCTTGATATATGTCAAGTCTGAAGAAAATACACCAAATTTTGAAACTTAGAAGATATGTTGTAGTTAATAAGTGAATAACTTTAAATTCAGAGGTTTTGGACAAAATGATGAAAACCTACAAAGTCAACATAAGTCACAAAGATAAACTAATATATAATTTATTTAAAGGATTGTATGTGTTTTTTTCAAAGGAGCTAAATAGTAGCACCATATAATGCAGTTGTAAACTAATAGGGAACAAGAGGAATTCTCAACAGAGCTCTTGGAAAATTTCAAAAGTCTGGAAAACATCTTCCTGATGTCTTAGATCAGGAATGACACAATGTTTGTGCAAGTAACACACTTGTAGGTCCCCTGTATATCAGAATAAAATGTTCTTAAATTGGCTAATACATTTTAAGCTCTGAGTGGTGGTTTGGTGGGTTTTTTTGTAAACATCTCCAATTAAATCCCCTTTGATAATAAAAAAACCCCAACAAACAGTTGAGAGAAAAGGCAAAGTAGTAGTTGTGAGAAACCTCTCAAGTTCACCTGCCTTTGAGGACTGCCATAGGTTGAATGTATTTGGTGCATTTTGCTCACTAATTAACATTGACAGGGCTGATTGTGCAAAGGCTCTGAGTGTCACAGTGCTCATGGTGTGGCACGCTCAGGGCCAGGATGATCTTCTCCTGTGCCCATTGCAAGAGCCGCTGCTGCAGGTGCAGTGGGGCCAGAAGGCAGCAGTGCCTGGTCTGCACAGGAGAGAGGGGGGTAGAAGTTACCAAGTGAGAAATAGGAAAGAATCTCTGCCTCTCAGCTGAGAGAAAACCGGGGAACCACTTCTCCAGATATGGCTGACTGGTTTAGCAACCCAGGAATTTTCCAGCATCCTGCCTTAAATGTCCAGCACACAATCGAGGGAGCCAAGGAATTTATACGAACGTAGTTTTCTTTATTCCAGCCTAGGATCCCACTCAGATCACTCCAATGAGTTCTATCAGAAAGTTGTATTCAGACTACCCTGAAAAAGCAGACTTGTCATACAGGACATAGCCCATAAATTTCCTCACTTTGTACATGCATCTATATTTATATAGAGCTGGCACAGGTTTTGTGTGAAACCAGCAAATATCTTGTGACCTTTCAGTTTTGGTAACCAAATTACTCATGGATGACAGAACCTTTAGCACGTTATTAGCCATCCAATAAAATGTGTCTTCCTCATGTGACACATAATATATTTTTGGGGGGTGGGGCGCTTTTCTAACTTTTCAGTCTTCAATATTACCATAAAATGTAAAATAGCTGTTCTTGGAACACAGGCTTACTGGTGGGGAAATTCTAAACAAGTAGTCCAAAGCAAAAAATCCTCTCAGCTGATGACAGTTGGAGGGGGAGGTTTGTTTGTTTCTGTTTTTGAGGTATTCTGGCACAACTTGTTCCAAGCTGCACAGGGAGGCAGATCAGCAGATGGAATGTAGGTGAAGGAGATCCATGACATGATTCATCACTTGAATGTTATAACCTTCTTAAAGGATTATTTACTTTCTTTATACTGCCAGAAAAGAAAAAAAAAATCCAATTTCTCTCATTTCTTTGTAGTTTCTGACACCGAAGGACCTCATATCAGTTGGGTCCAGTATTAGTATTGTCCCTGTTTTACAAGCTAGGATGTGATACATGGAGATTATTGCCATGTCATTAGAGCCCAGTTACTTCTGTGAGACCTTGGTGCTGTTATGGTGAACTTCGAGGTGTTAGGGCAACATCCTGGGCTAAGGTTAGGCCCATCTTAGCTTCATCTCACTCCTTTTTTAGCAAAGAACAGTGACAACAGCCCTGTTCGATCTGAAACTGGTGTGATTTGCTCATCATTCAGATTCAGGAAACTTCACACTTGTGGAAGGGCGTTTCTGTGAACAATATTGCTGTCTCTTTGTTTCACAGATATCCACTCCTTGGCCAACATTTAGACCGAAGTGCTGGGCTGGAGATACCTTTATCAGACCCATAAGGACTGCTGTCATGTCTTTATGCAGGGATTGACCAAACTGTGCAGGTCAGCCTGCTCTGCTCTGGCACGCAGGCTGCAGGACATCACGATGTTGGTCTGCGAAGCTCTGCAGCTCTCTCCTGTCTCAAGGGCTACACTTTCACATCACTCAGCTCTATGATCAGAAGGAATGATCCTCTGAAGTACATTTACAGGCTTTTTCTGCTTGCAGTGTCTATTTAGGTATGTGCACAGTCCTCAGTGTTTATAGCATTTTTTTCAGACTATTTTTACTACCTAATCTCCTTTATAGGTACAGAATGGAAATAAAAGACATCTGCTAGAGAGCAATAAAAGGCATCTGCTTGAAGACTGTCATGAGTCAGATCCCAGCTGAGTATTTCAGAGTCTTACTCTGGTCACCCATCCACTTGTCTCGGAGTGAATTGCCCTTCCTTCTCTCTCCTAGATCACTGAAGTGCTTCATTCTTGCAAGTCTGTTTCTATTCTATTCTGCAAGCTTGAACATACAAAATATAAAATTAGATTGGTAAGAAAGAAATAAAATCACCTCTTCTTTTCAAGGAGTCCTATCAAGGACCTCTTCTTTTCAAGAAGAGACTAGTTGTTCTGAAATACTAACCTAATTTCATAAGAATTTTCTTTCTCATGAGTGGTTTCCAATTACTGCACAATATCATTGTACCATGCAGCATTTAACCTCTCACTAATTGCCACTAATGACACATTACTGCATCAATAGTTTTGTAATAGATTGAGTGATGGTTTTAACACAATTCCTGAAGTAGTTCTCTCCCACTTCTTTATCACAGAGAGATGATAAAACACATGCAATCTTTCTAACTGATGACCTTTTCGGTTTTGGAGTTAGCTGATTATTTGAAGGCAGTGTTCTTGATCTTAACATATTAAAGTGCTTTGTTGTCTATAAAGACATTTGACATCCTTTGTAGAGAACCTGTCTCACAGCCTCATTTTCTTCCCTGTAGCAATGGCTTTGTGACTTCTATGCTTGTTAGAAGCCAGACTGAAGCCCTTACATGCATTGGTAATTTGTTGGGATTCAAGATAAGAAATATTAATTAGTTTGGCATACACCCCTGTTTTTCCATCATGTATTAGAGTAAAAATTAAATCATAAGCAGCCTCTTTCTAACGGAATGAGATTATTGGAAATTATTATCAATGTGCAAAAAGGATGAGTAGGTCTCAGGTGCTTCTATAAGGCAACACCAATTACAGTGTTACAATCTCCATGATTACCTCTGTTTCTCTGAAGATCAAATGGACTGAGAACGTGCTTGGACTTGCCTGAAAGTTAGTACAGATTTTTTTTTTACAGTTAACAAAAGAAGAATTAAACATATACTTTCAAAGATGTGTCTATTTTTTCATTAAATTTATTCATTTTACATTAAAAGCTAATAGAGATGCCAATTCGTTGACATCTTCCATGTTTCTGTGTAATGAGAATCCAGCTGTGAATTTCAGATTCCTGAATGCTGCTCTAATGGGCACCATTTAATTAAATGGTCCCTGCAACTCTGTCAGTGATCCATCTGCTGCAGGCCCTTTCAGTTTGACAGTCTGCAGAGGAAAAGAATGAGATACAGAATAAAATGCACAATTTTCTGCCGTGAAAGCCTGGGGTTTGTACATTGGTCAGACAGGTTTTACTGTGCAGAATGCAGGACTGTCAGTTCCTGGGCCTCTCCACTGGAGGACAGTCTGCTGTAACGTCCAGCTCCCTGCTCTGGCAGCAGTGCTGGGCTGGAAACAGTCCACCTCAAGTTCCTTCAAGGGAGGGAAAAACATTACCAGTGCTACAACAGAGTTCCGAGGTTCAAGCCAGAGCCATTATAGGCATATTTAAGGTTTTCCACAAAGGCAAAGTCAGCGCCTTCTCCAGCCTTAAGTCTTTTCCATGGTACCTGGTGATGGAAAATATCAGTAAAAAGAAGAATCTGGCCACAAAGTCCAGGAAAGCATAACATTTCTGTAGAATTTGGGCAGATCTATACAGAAACTATCCAGGAGTTGGCTGACCAGTAAAGTACTGAGAAGGGAAAATTATCCTTTTTGCTAAAACTGCAAGGGAAACTGAGGGAACCAAGAAAGAATGGAAGACAGAGTTGTAGCTAAATACACTGTAAAAAACACACTATGTTTCCTCAAGGTCCTGAGTCACCTCAAACTAAAAAAAAAAAGAAATTCACAGGCTTGATAAAATTGGATAGGTCACAAGGACATTGGAACTTATAGCCTAGTGGTGTTTGCTTCAATTGTCAGCTGAATTATAATCCTTACAGAATCCAGTTAGCTCCTGTTCCAAACCTGCAGAATCGGATGGAGTCTTGTATCCAAGTGTGTGTTGAGTATGGAGAGTCTATTTTAGTTTTAGGTTTGTTTTGTTTTGTTTTGTTTGAGGGGTTTTGGCTTGTATGTAAAAATAACATTTGATGTGCCTGAGTGCACACTTACATGTTTCATTCTCACCAAACAACTTTCCTTATAGTTTTTTTCCTGCAGCATATGTGCATGCAAGAGATTGAGAGATATCACTGTAATTCAGAAAGCACCATGGGGATGTGCTCAACTTTATAGCCTGCATAGATAAAGGATAGTATAATGGTTGAATTAGTTGGATTTTAGGGATCAAAACACTCGAGTTCAAACATTAATGCAGATTTCCTCTCTGACCTTGAATAAATCACATGTAATCTCAGGCTCCATTTCCTTGCCTGCAAGCTGAGGGTGCTGTTCTGCTTGACAGGCAAGAACTGCAACGACTGTGAGGTATTTTTATAATGGAAAGTGAGTATGCAGATACTCAAACCTATTCACAGCCTAACAAACAGGGGATGCTTATAGACTCTGTCTGCCCTCTGCATGAGGCAAATATGGATTTACAAGTTACAGTGCAGATTTGTCTTTGTACATACCCACCCAAGTATCTCTGAAACATATTCATTCTTTTTAACACTATATCAGATAATGGGAAAAACAAGCTCTTAGCGCTCCTTGTACGATTGAGACAAGGTTTTTAATATCTTTCATGTAGGAAGCATTTTTCTAAGCTAGCCTAAACATTAATTTTAGACAAATGCATGATAAGTAACGGGGAGAGGTCCTGCAAATGGGTCCTAAGCAACTAAAGTTCCTCTTTGGTTTTGTAAGGTAAATACTGGAGTAGTTTCACTTTATCCTACATCTATGAAGAGAGATTTATTGTTCCTTCCTTGCTTCTCCTTGTCAATGACAAATAATGAGTTGAGAGATTAAAGTTTATCTTAAGAACCTCAATTCAGTAGAAAATTACACCTCAAGGTAAAAGGAGACCATTTAATTCTTTTCAGACGCAATTTTTTATTCTAGCATTATTCAATATTGCATACTCAGACACTGTACTGAAAAAAAAAAAAAACCAACCTAAATTGAAAATTGATTCATCTTCTAAAGGAGAAAACAGTTTCCAGTAGTTGAAAGGATGTCATTTTCTGCTTTGGATCTTTCATTATAATGGTCATATTTCTTAATACATGCTGTCTTGACAGCATGTTCTTGAGGTCCTCAGAAATTGCTATAGTTTGCAAACACTCATTTCAGTTTCACAAAATACACTTGGCTGAGTATGTGATAGCATGGGCAGTAGCTGTAAAATACCGATTTTCCCTGTCCATCTCAGAGCAGTTTCATTCTATCAGCTGGCATGTCAGACGTTCACTTGCCATGTGTTTGGCTGAGGGAAGAATTTTGGGACTGCCACAAAATTTTGTTTACTGAACTGAGAGGTCCATGAGATACCAGGTCCTTATTTTACTCTTGTTATAGAAGTTTGTGATGTTTGATACACATAAGAAGCATTTAGGGTCCCTTTTGTACCACAGATACATCTGCATTAGTCCACCCCAAGACATTAAAGTATCAGACGCTTCTCAGAAGGTTAAATGGTATTTTGTTCAAGCATTTTCATGTGTTCCTTCATGTGGAAGGAGGAATGCTTTTTGAACTACTACTGAATTACAGAAGTCTCACTGTCAAAGAATGGTTGAAATTCCAATATGGATTTTCTTTTCTGGATCACATTGATTCTTCCACTGAACTGTGATCATTTTTGATTGGCTTGGGTTTAGGCTGCACTGTAATGTACGGAGGTAATGTAGAGGCTTTTTATGCGACAGTATAAGGGAAAGTATTTGCCTTTTAGACAGGCACCAGGGCTGAAAGTCTGTGCTAATCATAAGAGCAGTTGTATCATTTGACATCAAAAGCCAAAACCCTTTTGCTTTATTTGCATGAGCAGTCAGGTTTTAAAGCTGTCAAATGATGAACATTACCGTAAAAAGCCAAGTACTCATAGCCCGAAACTAGCAAGCAAAGAAATCTGTAATATAAACACGAAAATGGTACTCCTTTGGAAAACTTTGGTTAATACTTATAATAATAAGTAGAAAAAGGACAAGCTTCCACACCACTATTGTAGCTATTGTTATGCAGCATAGCCAGCAGGAAAAGGACACAGTGGAAGTCACACCTTTTGAGTCAGAAATAGTCAGTGTCAGTAACTGTGCCAAAAAACCCAACCCAGAGCAGAATCAGTTTCAAGACCCAATATACCCTAACTGGTTTCTTTCTGCTTCTGCCCATTTCAGTATTTGTTTATATCTTCATATTTTCATGTGTTCATTACATATATATGCGCGTATGTACTAGATTCATATATACACATATGTACTTCGTAACGCAGCATCTTGGATTCGTGAATGAAATGTCTCCCAAATAGTTTTCCTTTCTCTGTAATTTGTAGGAATCTCACATTGTTACTCCCAAATATGTACTGAAATCCTATTTTCAATGAATACAATTACAGAACCCTGCTTATTTCAGCAGGAGTAGAATTGATTTGCAAAACAAACTGTTTCCTAGTTTTCAAATCACTGGCTTTCTTTTTCCAGTTTTAAGCTTCATTTATTATAGTCTTAACCATTTTAATAAAAATCCATTGTATCAACATGGACAAAATTATAGACCAGTTTGATCTCTTTAAAAATAATTTTCACAAATATTAACTTAATATTTAGAAAACATGATTTCGTCTAATGCATTGTAAACTCTGAGTTAGTTTTGTGCAAAGACGGGCAGGTTTTATGTGTCAGTCTGACTCCTGGGAAAAACCCTGTGTACTTTACAACTGAAGAAAGTAAATATCAATGAATTGTGGCCTATAGAGCACAACTTAAACAACCTTATGACTACCTATCTTACTTATTTTGGTTTTATTCAAGATATATATTCCTCCTTATTTGTACCAAAATGGAAATGTTGATAAATTGCTGTATTTGCTTCTCTAAGTGGTCAGGAATTTCATAGTTTTTAGTTCACTGTTGATGCAGTGAGGTGGCTGAATACACTGAACATTCAGAATAGGCCAGGACTCAAAAAAAAAAAAAAAAAGACATTTAATATTAAATCTGTATTCCAGTTACACAGCTGAGCAACTTAAGGTTTTCTGAACTTCTTTCATTGTCACCCATATATATTTGCATAACTCTTCTCAAGAAATCTTGGCAGAAATGTCATGTCTGCTTTTCATTCCGAGCACAAGCATGGAGAATGTATTTCCAGATGTACAGTGCATGGACAGAAACACAATAGTTACTGATGGCAATTTCCAACCAGTGGCAAAAATTTACTTGGATCACCACAGGAGAATGCAACCGGGATAACAAAAGGGAATAATAATAATAAAAAAATAAATAGAGTGGGATTATAATCTTACAAATAAAGTTTGGAAAGCTAATACAGCTGCTAGGGGAGAGAATTTAGGATTACTGAACAAATCTGGCACTAATTAGACTAATTGTGGGCTGGTCATTGCTGAGATGTTCTGCAGTGATATTCTTCCTCATTTGTCATATTGATACCAATATCTACCAATTTGTGTGAAACAGGAAATGCTTTTTCTTTTGTATCTTGATTATTGGAAGCCATATCTATTGTCACCTCATAGCAGAGAAAGAGTTAGTCACATCACAGCCCTTTGTTTTACCTGATGGCTTCTGATAATCACTTGTGTTTGAATTCCTTGGGTTACCTTCCCAGTCTAGGAAATGTCATGATGAAGATCTTGGCTTATTAAAGAGAATGTTTTGTTTCATTTGCAATACATCTGTTGTGACCTATACAAACACCTAAATGTGTGATTCTAACGTAATACACTCACAAAAATAATAAAAAAAATAAATTAAAAAAAGGAAGATCCCCATGAGTTTCTATGCTGGTTTATACGGTAATATTTTTACAGTTCTCTTTGGAGGCATCTTTATGTCTTCTGATCTGATTGGTCACTTTATTATTTTGCAGTGTTAACCTCTTGCTTCTTTCACCTTGTCAAAAAGCCATGTGTTCTGCAAATAACAAACACAGTGTATTTTAATAACTTAATGATAGCTCTTCCAAGCCTAATTTTTTTAATTGCTGCAATCATGGAATCATAACACCTGCAATTCAGAGTTGATATGAAATATTAAGTAATATGGACCTGTGTAGAGGGCTGTGAATAGGTCACCTGTAAGATGCCCTGCACTGTTCCAAGCCCATTCTACAATTCTGATGAGAAACAAACAGTTCATAAAGAGTTCCCCCTGAACAGGCTGTGTGATGTCAAGTGAAGAATCTGATCCTATTCATGTGTGTTCTAACAGAGTGTGCTCTCTGCAGCTCCAGCTTTGCCAGAAGGGTTGCAAATAAAATGAGTGGAAGGAATTAATTTATAAGTTGAGTGGCATAGGATACAGGTGCCCAGAAGAATTGAGATTACTATGGATCAGAATTTTTTACCTTCATAAAAGTTGACAGAGAAGCCTATTAGGAAATCAAAATGCTGATTTCAGGCAAACTGAACCCCAGAGTTTATAATGGTAAAGTTCTAAAGGCAAAAGTCCAAACACATTACTGAAGAATTTCTTTGCTTAAATGGCAGCTATCTTCCTTCATGGCAGAGAACTGGAAGAGCAGAGCAGCTGTCAGTCTGAGATGCAATCAGTCTCCTACAACATATGCTTCATGACATGCAGAGAGTGGGACAAAAAATAAACATCATGGAGATTTTCCTGGCTGAGAGAACATGCAATGCAGAAAAACAGACTGGCTAAGTAGACTTATTTAAACAGTTAGTGAAGCTAAAGTTTTTCACAAACCTCCATTTCAGGCTCCATGCTCAAAATAATTTCAATGCCTTTTGAGGCTGATACTAGCAAAGTAAGAATAATGTTCTGTGACAGGAAATAAAACAGATTTTGTTTTGACAACAGAAAAAAAATAGATTTTGTTTTGACATTCTTAAACCATATGTTTCAAGTCTTCAGTTTGCTGTGACGTTTCAAAATAATATTTAACTAAATTCATTGCCTAAGGAGTCAGAATTTGGAAAAAGTATTTTAATAGAACAAGATAATTTGTCAACTTTCAGTGTGTTTTTTTTTTTTACTAGCACATTTCAGTAGGAAACAAAAGTAGCAATTTTGTTCAGGTGTACTCTAAGCTGATTGTTTTCTCTGAATATGTTCCTCTTCACACTGCAACAAGTTAGAAACAAGTTCATTTTGCAAATGCTTTGTAGTGCATTACCCAGTGCTACACAGAATGGCCAGACCTCAGCCTAAAATTTCCCATTGTTTCCTTTCATACCATCCCCTAATTACAAAATGAGTTTTAATAAATTTAATAAGTAAATTTAGAGTAAAGTTTCTTTACTATAAAAGGGTTATTTTTTTGTTTCAGTGCATTCATTGTAACAATCTCAGATGTATTTGTTGCTACCACCCACTGAGTGTTACAAAACTGTGAAAGTATACAGTCAGGAAATTTATATTTCTGTTGAAAGTCTAAAAGTTTTCAGCTGCCTGTCATAATATTGACTTTTTTTCTAATACTGTCTGCTTTAGTAGAGATTAAAATAATGTGCATCAATATCTTTTGTGATATTTATGTCTTGTACATTGCCAAAATATATCATAAGCATTGGAGAATAATATGACAGAGTAATTGATTTCCTTGTCTATTAAGTTTGCAGACCAAAGCCCCACATGGTACAAGCATCCTTCCTTACAGAACTACAGTGACTTCTGTAGCATCCAAACTTTGCTTGCAGAAACTGCCTTTAATATTTTTTGAAGGTAAAATGCATTTCCTTAGGCCTCTAGTGGGTTTCAAAGGAACTGGTCCTACCTAAACTCTTTATGAATCTCTTGTTTATTATGATAAAATTTGATTAAACCCAACCCAAATCTAGTAATCTAAATAACATTATCACCAACTGAAGATCAGTGCACCAATTTAATTTTGAAGTAGGATGGCAGCTGGTAACTGAATTCTGCATTGAAGAAAGGGGAAGAAATTTCAACTTCTGAATGCATTATTCAGTATGTAGATGAATGACATTCAGTTCTTCCCACTTCTCATGTGTGTGGTCTCAGAGTGCATGAAGACAACAGTAATACATAGGTAAGTACTGCAGTACACTGCATTTTCTGAAAGGTCCTGCCAGCAAAGTGGAACATATGATCCAGGCAGCTCTTCAGCAGTGTTGCCTTGGCTGTGGCATGTGTTAGCAGAGAAGCCAGAAAACGATGTGCTTTTCGCCATGCACCAAGACTGTGCTGTTACAGAAGTCTGCAGTCTGTCTCTAGTCAAATCCAGTCTCCCTCAAACACAGAGCGGGCAATAGTTAAACAAAACTCTTAAAAAAAAGTTTGGGTTTGTGATTGTCATATATGTTATGTAGTTCATTAGCTATCCAAGAAACTATGTTTTTGTCATGACGTGCAAGAGAGGCAATAAATCTAAACATTGATAGACTATCTGTATTTTTAAACTTTGAGTTAAAGAAACTGGTATAAAATATTTCCTCTAAATGAAAAAAAAAAGTACAGGAGTTCATATAACAGAACTTGAGCTGGTTTAAGTGCCTGAATAGTGTGTCTAACAACATCTGTTAACATTTATAGCTTTGAAGACTGGATCTGTTGAGCAATTTCCTTGTGTGCCAGTATCCCATAACTATATGTGCATGAATCTTCATAGAGGTGATTTCTTCCTTGGTTCATACTTAGGCGTTTTCCTAGCTCTGAATTTTGGGGAACTGTTTTCTTAAAAAGACAAGGTGCAACAAAGTGGTGTTTTGTTATCATGTGCAATGTTCATTCCACTGATTCTTGGTTTCCTAGGCTGCTTTGCTAATTTTCAATACATTTGATTTGGTCTTTGATAGGCTTTTTTAAAAGCTAAATTTAAAAGAAAGATTCGAGTTGTTAATGGTTTTGCTTTTTCTTTCAGTCAGGCTGCATCTGTCTGACTGAAAGACCTGATAGCACAGGCTCAGCAGGCTGAGGTCAACTGCTGGTAGCCAGGAGACAGGTAAAAGTTTCTCCTTTCACTTACGCATAATGAAAAAATAACCCTTAGGTTTTGTGCATCATATTTCCAGATTTAAAATAAGAATAATTAAGTTGATGCACTGAAAAATGCACTAAAATAATAGATATATAGAATAGTTTGGATAGGAAGGGACCTTAAAGATCATCTTGCTCCAATTCCCCTGCCATGAGGGGCAGGAACACTTTCCGTTAGGCTGCTTTGCTGAGGCGCACTCAATCCCACTGACAATGTCACTGACAATTTTTTTTAAGTAGTCCTGGTCCCAATACTGACTCCTGAAAATACTATGATTTAAGTATCTTTTTCTGAATCCTGAAGTTCTGTTGGTGTCCAGGATGAGTTGCTTTGTCTATACAGAAATAAGGATGCGATCAAAACTCTGCAAAGTGGTGACAAAGGACTAAAATTTTGCAGAATTGAATGACAATGGTTATCTAAGAAAAAACCCTGACAGTGCCAGCAGCATAGAAAAGCAAATTCCAACATTAATTAATAAATGTAGCATTAGTAGATAGAATTTCTGTGTAAGTATCTCCAGCTTGCTAATTTTCAAATTATAGATTGTTTATTTAGCATACTTCATTGCCAGTAAAACTTTTCCTTTAAATACAAGTTTATAAGGCAAATTACCCAACTGTGAAATTGGAAGCTCAACAGTTTCAGTCCATCCCAATTTTTTTTAAATGTTCTCCCACAGTAATCTGCACTTGTCTTTATAGTGCCTACAACTGAAAAGGATTATCTAGTCAGAATACATCAGTATATAATAAATGTGCTTTATTTCTTCTGCAGTCCTTAAAGCTGACAGCCAAAATGAATGTTTGTCTCAGCATTGGCACCACCGGTACTTTTGTAGAGACTATTTCATGGTCTATTGGACCCTAAAGGACATGGTTTTTAAAGGCATATTATCAAAAGGGATGAAGCATGCTATCAGAGTGAATATCAGTATGTATTGAACTTAAGGGCAATAGTATTACTTAGTTGATATTGTAAGGCTCTCTAGTCAAAATGTATTAAAACTAATCTTTATACTTCTCAGCTTCTATAATTATTTTTTTGTCTAACCAGTAAATATAGGTCATGAAAGGCCCTTGAACATCTTCAGTAACTTTGAAAGAAGGACAGAAAAGTGCTTCATATTCAAGTAATTCATCCTCTCTGTATGTATATAAAAAACCTACTTTCACCACAGCTGTTATACTAATAGGCTACAGTGCCACATTAATTAGCTGTGAATGCAGCACAGCTCTGAATCCCATTTTGCTGATTTATGTGGGAAAAAACCCAACCTGCATTCCTCTAAAAGTATGCAGATTCACTGTTAGAGGTATTTCCATGAAGTAATCAGCTTTCTTGGGAAGATCTACTGAGCTGCACAATGCAAATTTCTGAACCTCTGAGGTGGGGGTCACCTCACAGCTATGATAAAATTGTGTGGGCAGTGCCTAATTTGATCCAGATTGCAGCAGTGCTCATTGGGTTAAATGCTGCATGGTCCTGACAGCTTAACTGTCAGATAAATTGCTGCAGTTATAGCATATGAGCAAGCCCATAAGCTGATCATATTAATATTACAAAAATATGACACCAAAAACTAATAATGTTCTTTGAGGCATCTGGACAGAAGCAAAATCTAATCTTGTCTAAAAGATCTCCATTAGCAGTAATCATTCTGTAATATGATCAGCATATTCTTGTCAAAGCAGATAGTGCTGTGCAGCATTAGGAAAACTGATTAAACATGGCATGCTGTTCTAAAATAAACCTTCAACTCTGGGAATCCAAGCCTGCTGATTACACTGGATTTGCTGGCTAAAACATGTCCAAGCCGTTTTCAAAACAGCTTCTTCTTGTGGTTTGTTCTTAGTAAGGGAGAAATACATAGCAGTAGAACAGGAATCAAAATCAGAGGTTAGGTCCTATGGAAGTGAACTGATTGGGGAAGGGGAAAAAACCCTAAACATCTGAGAAGAGTTGAGCCCTTAGTACAATAATCTTTTATTTCTCCCAGATAAATGCAAGTTTGTACATCCTTTGCTTGTAATACCTTGCGACACGATTGCATAATCAACCAGAGTCCCTTCAAGGATTCACATTCTTATAGCTGAAGAATAAACACACCAAGAGCACATCAGGCTCTCAACTTCTTTGTTAAAAAGAGGCTTTACACTTTGGTCTAAGCCCTTGAAAGTTTTTTGATGATTTGCTGGAAGTTTATGCTATGGAACATTTGGTCGATGGTCCTCTAATGTTCCTTGCAACCACAGAAGTTAATGAACTTAAAAGTGAGACTAAACCTGGGCATCAAGCACCATGCATTTTTTGCTCAATGTTGTTGCTGTGGTCCAGGAAAGTGCTATGAATAATGATATAGAGCAATGCAAAATAGATAAAGAGCTGCAATTTACAAAGCATGAGTATGTATTTTTTTGATATTTGGGATTTTTCTGTTTTGGTTTGGGCTTTTTGTACTTTTGTTTGGTTGGTCGGTTTTTGGTGGGGGTTTTGTGGTTTTTTTTTTTAAATATATACATTTAAAAAAAAAAACCCTAATTCTTCTATAAAATCTCTCAAGTACAGCAGAATCCAGCTGCTCTCCCAGGAGTATGCATTCAAATGCAGAACACACAGACTCTAATTTAAATTATAATTGGGAAAATGTTTCTCCAGCTGTGAACTGGTTTCCTTTTTGGGGTTGTAAAAGGATCCAGACACATCTGAGGAGCTTTAGTCTGCAGCATCTCAGTTCCTTAAGGCTGAGAGGGTTTTTGACAGGCTGTAATTACAGCCTGTAGGTGTTTACTTTGGCTGGAAAATTACCGAGCACCTTTAACAGCTGGCAGCAGCAGAGTTTCTCTAGAGAAGGAAAATGAGCTACAAAAGGTGCAGCAAATCAGGGTGGTGGTCTCTGCTTTCTTGCATGGAGGAGCTCAGCTGTGGCTCGTTGGGAACTCTGTAAATAATGATGAGGTGAAACAGGGGAGGAAGGCAAGGCATGATGTGAAAGAGAGACGTTTGTTTTCCTCTTGGAAAATGAGGAATTGCAACCACTTGGGTTGCATTTCAGAGATGGGGCCAGATGGACCCATCAGTGCTTCTGTAGCTGTTGTCCCCTGCACGACAAAGGGGTGGAGTTAGTGCAGAACTTTGTTATCTCAGGAATGTGTGAAGTGCTGTGAAGTACTGAGGAAGAAGAATGATATGATTTACAGACTTGAAGTAGGTTGTGAAAATCTGAGGACAAGATGGAAATAGCAAGATGTCCCTGCTTCTGTGTAACATGAATTAATTAAAACCAATTTAGTGGTAGTTTTATTTGAGAACTTGACAGTAATTGCAGTGGTTAGACTAAGGTGAGAGCGAAGCAGTGAACCCAGTGACAAAGGATTTGAGAAAGTCAAAAAATACAGCCTTGAATAAAAAACCCTCACATAATGAAGTCTGGGTCCAAAATACAAGTGAGATAATTTGGTCATTTTCTGTGATGTAAAGACAAAGGCAGCAACCATCAGATAGAAAAGTAACATGTCTTCAGCACGCCTTTTGTGTTTTCCTTCTCTGAGCCATTTTGAACTGAACATCAAACCTTTTTTTGTTCTCCTGATCAAAAGGACAGTTGTTACATTGGGATAAAGTATTTCCCAGTAGTTATCCTTGTAAAGTGAAATATAGGGCTAAGTGTTGTAAAGTCTCAGAAAATTAAGTTTGGTTTCTCCTGGCACGACCTTGTCTAACAGGATGGGCATCTGTATCATGATGTTATACTGTCCTCGTGAGAGAGATGCCTCGTTTTTACAGCAGGAGAGCTACTTCCAAGGTGAAGGATGTTCAATACTGAGTCATAAATTCAGCAAGCCTACTCTGTCACACGAAACAAATTCAATTTTACAGTAAAAATTGTACACTGAGTATCTGTGCTTCTAAAATGAAGATGGGCTGATGATAAATGAGATCAGGGCAATAGATGTCAGACCCTCTAAATTATATGGACTAGACTGCAGATAGTACCAGATACACACTTTGAAGAGAAAGGAAATGAGAGTGTACTCACTTGTATTAATATTTGCATGCTAAGTATCTTTTAATTTGTGTGTGTAAAACAGATGAAAAAAACTTCTCTTTACCCCCTGCAGTGCCCAACCCTGACTCTCAGGAGGGGCAGAGTTTGCTGACCAACGCCAGAAAGTCCACTTGGCACATTTCTGCCCCTTCACAAGAAGCAGGGAGGCAGCTGCCACCCAGACACCCCACGGTCAGTCTGCCTCCCATCCTGACCAGCCTACAGACAAGCACTGGCTCAGGCTGTGCCAAGAACCAGTTTTAACCTCCCAGTACAAAGACTTACTTTTTTAACATTTTTCCCTGATGGTTTAGCCCTTAAAAGTTAAGCTCATAAGGCACATCATTTAAACGTGATTTCAAACTAGAAATAATATTTCAGTAATATCTTATTAGAACTAATAACTCACTCTATAATGAAATTTTAACTCCACCAACAGTCAAACTGAATTAATACAAAGGAGCTGGGATACTCAAACAGAAAATGCCAATTATTTAACTTTCTCTTCTGTCTGTAAAATGCAATAATTTCTCCTTATTAAGGCAGTATATTTCAGAGGGATTAAAATTTATACACAATGAATAATATCTTAAAATATCATTGTTTCTTGGATATTTTCACTGAGAGAGCTATTGAGCAAATCTTACCCTGGAAGATGTAGAAGCAGAAATTAAACTAAAAAAGCACAGTGTGCCATCTGTAGTAGGAAAATGTTGATACTGGCTTCACAGATATTTATTATAAATACACAGGAATAGATTTTTGCATTTAGTTTGAAAATTTTAGCATTGAGATAAATTCAGTGAACTGGATTCTTGGGCTTACTATGTTGCACTCTATCCTGGACTTTTGGTAATGTTTATACTTAATGTGGTCTTTTGATTTGCATCTACCCAGAGATACAAGAGAATGCCAAAGATCCTAAGCCTGCACTAATCAGCAGAGATGATGGGTGATTTCGGAGACAAAACTCTCTTGGCAGCGACCATGTCAGTGTGCTGCTGTTGTGCATCATCTTTAAAACCTTCTCCACTGAGTGTGAAGGTCATCCCTTCAATTAAGAGATTTGGTGGTTTGCTTAAGTCAATGCTGCTGTGTCCAGCAGGTTTCTACTGAAGAGAAAGCCTGATGGATTTCAAGATACTGCCATTAAAGGTAACTCTGACTGAAATTTTTCCTCAAAATATCCTGTCTTTAAAATGTATTAAAAGCTGCTTGTGTGTGTTTTCTGTAAAAAGTTTTCTACATGTTGTGACAGTAAAGGAAAATGCCACCATCTCTTTCTTCCCAATAACTTGTGTTTCAAAAAGGATAGACAATAGATCCCTTCAATCCTGCTGGATAAGTAATATGAAAGAGTTATTTGACCTCCTGACAAAACAGAGTTGCTCAGTGTTTACTCACAATAGTGTGCACCCAGGCACTGAGGTTTGAGTCAGTGATAATTGCTCTGGCCTACAGGCAGGAGACATTGTCACTGATGCTCTCTAAAACAGAACAGGAAAGGCACAGTTTGTGATGACAGGGAACTTCCCAATCATGTGTTGGGCCTCTTAGAACTTCTCATAACCAGAAGTAGCCTTGACCTTGTGAGCTACAATCCAATAGCTCTAACTGTGTGTTTGACGCAGAGCACATACAGCTCAGCCAGGCTGTGTTCTAAGAAATTGATGAGTAGCGCAAGTATGTGCAAATGAGGGGAAAAAAAGCAATTTTATATATTTTAATTAGGCAGAATAAAATCTGGCTAAGAAGAATTTAGTCACCTGAACTGCCATGACTGAGAATTACCTTACAAAATTTATGACTGTCCTTATGGACTATGTTCTAAATAAACCAATAGAAAAACAGGGAACGAAATGTGAGCATGCCTCCCATGCATCTCTCATACCCATCCAACCAGAAGCAAAGCTCCGGGAAATGGAGTAATCCCAAGGGTCAGGTTTTCTGATGACCAAGGTCTCTCAGCAGCAACACACCTGTGATTTGGTGAAAACTGAAAGCCCATCAGGGCGAGATCAGATCAGGGTTATCCTTGGTTATTAGGAATATATGAAATTTATGGTGCGTCATTTATGGTGCAGCATGAATATTCAGTTAAAGAATATTATGATGCTGAAACCTCGTAGCTGCTGGTGAATGCTTTCTTGGTATTTTGGGAAGAGTCAGAGGTTGAAAATCTCAATCTTGATCTGAATTTCCCTAACTTTCAAAAAATCTTATCGCTCCACTATATAAATTAAAACTTTCAACTCTGTTATTTAACCTGTGTTTAAATTCTTACAGTATATATTCTCTGTGTGGAAATTTTAGATTTTGTTTAAATAAAATCAAATCAAGCTGTCTATGAGAAAGGGAAAAGACATTACCTAAATTGCTCTTTTGTATTTTGCTTTGTAAGTGAACAGAAATAAACATGTAAAAATAACATGTTTCATTGTAAGGGGAAGAAAAAGGGATGAATACAATTTCCTCAGGAAGAAAATGGTATTTCTACTACTAGATATTGAAATTATGCACACTAAAACACTTTTGTACTAATTCATCTTCTTAGCAGCAAATCATCTTTGCAAGTAGTTAAAGTGAACTTTCTTCAATGGGCCACATGGATTAACATGACAAAACAGCACAAACTGCAAATGTGTTACTTATAATTCAACACCCAAAAAGCTGGAAAAAATCAAATTTTTGAGAAAAAAATACTTAATGTTTTTAATTATTTTAGTAAACACTTGTGGTCTGAAGGTGATTTTTAATTGCTTTTGGTGAGTTTGCTTTATATTTTCCCCATTTATTTATTCTTATATTTCTTCCGCATTGGAGAATAAAGACTTGTTGCAGTGAAGTGAAACTAAGCTAATACAAAAGTTAATGAAATTAATTAAGAGTTTGTGTTATAACTTCTAAAAGAAAAGTGATTCAGAAATCTTTTACACATTTTCAGAGGATTGTTGGATGTTCCAAAAATGCAGGAAGCTTAACAAACTGACTCAAAGGGAGAAGTTATTAAATACTGTGCACCTACACGGGACTTGCTACACCAAAGAGTTTGACATTTGGTTATTTCTAAAAACTGAAGTGTTGTGGGGAAATTCTGTGTTTGTTTTGAGGTTTTTTTAGCTAGTTTTCCTGTCTGAGATCTGATGCTGAGGTCTATCAGCTCCATTTGATTTGTTTCAGCAGTCACAGTGATGGCAATGGCCAAGGGACCATTTCTGAAAAATATACCTAAACTAATTTGATGTTTGAAGGTAACAGAACGAGAATTATAATATTGTAAAAGACTCTCTTGTGAAAGGCTCTATGTGACATGCGTGGCTCTGAAGGCCTTGGAGAGACACTGGCTCCCCAAGCAGTGGAACCAGCCCCATGGTGTGCTCCTCCGTGTCTCATGGTGAGCTTTGTGATGCGACTTTTTCTGTGGAAACTCAGGTGGGGGTGGGGGGCACAGGGGTGCTGCCGACAAACAGAGGGACCTGGGAGAGCAGAGACACCCCCGGAGCCACCGGGTGCAGCTGGAACTGCCAGGTCCCTCGATGGGCAGAGGGGCGGCTCCAGGAGGGCTGGACATCCCTCTGTGCCCTGTGCCTGCTGCAGCCCAGAGCCAGCACTGGCTGGGTGCCCCATGGACATTCCTATTGCTGGGATGGCTCCAGGAGGCCTGGACATCCTTCTGTGCCCTGCCCCTGCTGCAGCCCAGAGCCAGCACTGGCTGGGTGCCCCATGGACATTCCTATTGCTGGGATGGCTCCAGGAGGCCTGGACATCCTTCTGTGCCCTGCCCCTGCTGCAGCCCAGAGCCAGCACTGGCTGGGTGCCCCATGGACATTCCTATTGCTGGGATGGCTCCAGGAGGCCTGGACATCCTTCTGTGCCCTGCCCCTGCTGCAGCCCAGAGCCAGCGCTGGCTGGGTGCCCCATGGATGTTCCCACTGCTGCTGAAGCCAGACAAGGACCTAGCCCACGCTGGGAGCAGCTCTGGGGTCCTGGAAGGTCGTGTCAGGAAGCAGCATAAGGCTAGGAAGGAGCATCCTCATGGGGGCTGCTTTGGAGCCACTCAGAGAGGAAATGGCCATGGGCTGGCCCTGTCCGTGTGCAGGCTTTTAGAACTGTGTAACATCCATTTTAAAATTAGTATTCCCATGAAAAGAAACAAAGTTCAATTCAGATTCAAGGGATGTCTGATGCCATAATTTTGTTCAGAACCTTCTTTTTTCCATTCCATGAATAGTAGAGTTTAATGGAGTTAGAAAAGAGTAAAAAGCTTGATTGTAATGAAAATAATTTTGAGCATATCAAGTGAGTGCAATTAAAATCTAGATACATAAATAATATGCTCTTCTAATTAAAGAGGGTTTTTTTTTCTTCAGAATACACATCCTAAGGGGGTTTTGTGTTTGTTTGTTTGGTTTTTTTTCTATTCTGGTTTTTAAGATTAATTGAAAACATAGGCCACTCCACACTGAGAAAAGTATAAACAAGAAATTTTTTTATTTTACTAAATCTTCAGCAGTTACCCGATGGTCTTGTTTATTTTTTTTATACTGCAAAATTATTTTTTTGATTATGCATGTCTGCACTATCTTCATTAATGCTCCACCTGTTTTGGCTGGTTAATATTCATAGCAGTAAATCATCATTTCTTGATTGATAAGTGATTGAACTAATTCAGTATATTTGGTTTAGTCAGAGCTCCACTTTTAGGCCCAGTTGTCAGTTAAAGTGTGCAGGAGACTACACAGGAGGAGAGAGGGAACATGGAGATGGAAGGAAGAGATATCACTCTTTGCAGAGCCTTGTTAAAGTGTGTGGGGGATTTGTCTGGGCACAGCTCATGGCAGGATGAAGTGTGAGCTATTGTGGATTTATATCAGTGCCCTGAGGCCTGCCACCATAGCAGGTGGCACCATCACCCTTCTCTAGGCTCAGGGGCATAATTCAGGTCAGAGACCATGAGGATCACATTTCTCATTTATCCTGAACCTGGAGAATTCAGTAACAGCATGAAGTGGACAAGTGATGAAGGTTTTTGCCTGTGCACCAAAATTGACTTTCTAGATGTGTTACACAAATGTGCTAAGAGATTTAACTATCTAAATATTATTTTTCTGTAAAAAATCAAAATTTTGAAAGGTTGTAAATTAGTGTCTCTCTGGCTTATTCTTATCTCTAAAGTTTACTGATTAAGTAGTGTAGTGATGAGACATTATAGAAAGAGGAAGACATTCTTTTCAAAAGTTCATGGAATTATAGACATGAGAAATGGAATGATTTAGTAGGTATATTAAGTTGGTAATGAACCTCTAAGTACAGGATTGCTGTCATGCAAACAAGTTACATACATTTTCACATTCTTAAGTCAATAATCATAATCTGACCTCTAGTTCTGATCTTCTGCTGATAAACCACTTAAGTGCTAATTTGGATTGCTAAAACTAGAGGGTTTTTATAGGTTGCATTGACTTGAGCCAAGGAAATGGTTTGAAATGTTCCCAGAGCCTCATATTCTGCAGCATTACAACTTCTGGTACATTACAAATGAGACAGACAGGTTTATCAGACAGCGAGTACAAGAGATGCTTGAGGACAGTTCAGATTCAGAGACTGGCAAAAGGCATAAGCATGGAAAGATTTCTTTGTTTATTTGTTGGAGCATTCCATGACCAACATGAACTGGGTGTGCAAAACAGACCTGTCAGCTTTGCATGGGAGGCAGGGATGCTGGGATGTCAACAGTAAAGGGCTTGCTAATTCACAGAAGGAAGAGTTGACCTATGTTGACTCCCTATATGTGTTTTTATTTCCATTCATGAAACTTTGAAGCAAATGGAAAAGGTAGAGATAGGGTGAAACCAAACTAAGGATGAGGATGCTGAACTCTATGTGCCATGGGAATCTGCACTGTCCCTTGTAAATAAATGTCTGCTCTCTGTGAGGAACTCTCAAAATGAAACCTTCCCCTTCTGTTAACTCATGTTAAAAAAAAAGTGACCCTCTGCTCATCCACCATTCTGAAGGATTTTATCCTTGAACACTCTAAACTCTGTTGAGTGCAAAAGGACTTCACGGGTTGCCTTTTCCAGTCACACTGAACACCAGGTGCCTGAGGCCTGCACTCCTGTGAGGAACAAGGAGATGCATGCTGTAGTATTCCCTAGCAATGTTGTGCTAAGGAGCTTAGCTGGAAAACATTTCACGTAGATAGCGATTTGTCATTAAAACTGAAGTAGAGAAAGCTAAGGTTAAATGAAAAGCATTTAAGCTCTTATCAGGATAGGCAACATATTTTTCATGTTGGAAAAGCATGTTTATACATTGAGTAACTGATGTATTTGGTTCTCCTAGTGTACTGTAAATGTAGATAAACTTGATAAGCAAACACATCTGCTGAATAAGAATGTAGTTTATAATTTTTCTCCCAAGGTAATGACTACCTATTCACCCTGCCCTTCCTCAGCAGCATCTCTAAGACTTCTCCTGCAGTCTCAGGCACAGTGACAGTGCAAGTTGTTCTACTTATTATTCTTGTATTGCCAACCCTGCACCTGTCGTCTTTAATGATGTATGGCCTTACCTTAGTGGTGGTTAATCTAATGATGAACTAACTCCCTGCAGGTTACAGGCACCATTTTCTCTGTTTCTAACAGCCAGCATCACATGGTGATGAATATTTTGGGCTTTCCTCACTCCCCCGACTATGTGCACATTTATAGAGGGGGAAAATTATAGCTATAACTTCAAAAATAGTGATTTCTTGACAAGGCATTCTTGGTGTCTTGTGTACCTCATTCAATATTGGAATGAGAATGAATGAATGAATTCAGGAGAGTGACAAAATCCAGGAGTGGCTCCAGGACTGAAGGTCCTCAAGTGAGAAGTAAAATCAAGATCCATCTCTTAAATACCTCACACAAAAGCCTACTGAACACTTAAAACATTCAAGCAACCAAAATTGCAATTTCCAGAAGTGAAACTATTTGAGTAAAGACACCTGCTCTATAAGAAGACAGGCTGAGAGAACTGGAGTTGTTCAACCTGGAAAATACAAGTCTTCAGCGAGACCCTAGAACCCCTTCTAATACCTAAAGGAGATACAAGACAGCAGGAGAAGGACTTTTTACAAGCTCAGGTAGTGACAGGACAATGGGGAATGGCTTCAAACTGAAAGACAGCAGGTTTAGATTAGATAAACGAAAAAGTTCTTCCTCATGAGAGTGCTGAGGCCCTGGCACAGGTTGCCCAGAGAAGCTGTGGCTGCCCCATCCCTGGAAGTGTTCAAGGCCAGGCTGGATGGAGTTCTGAGCAGCCTGGGAAAGTGGAAGGTGTTCCTGCCCATGGCAGGGGGGTTGGAACAGGTGATGACCTTTAGGCTCTCCTCCAACCCAAACTATGCTGTCATTTTATGATTAATTACTCTTTTGGCGGAATTTGGCTGAATTTTCTGCTTTTGAATATGATTTGAATGTTTTCCTTTATCTCATCTATTTCTGCTACAAACTTTCTGTTCTGTAATTATACTAGAGATATTTAAACTAAATTTCAAATATTCCAAACCATATCAAAAGTGCAAGTATTTTGAAATGGAAATTTTAAAATACTTGCATTTTAAATTTAATAAGACTGCTTAGATTATATAGTAATAAATTTAATGCCAAATTAAAGTCATCTCTTGGTCCAAATGCCTACTCAGTGTTATCTGATGTACATTCACTTGTGGTTTGTAATGTCTGTGGACTTCACAGAAGTTTATCCACATATATATATTAGATAAGGTTTATATTTAAGAACTTCCCAGTCAAGTCATGCTCACTTTATAAACAGCAAAAATTAGGTAGAAATAATGAAACTATTTTTGATGAGGTGTTTTCTCAGATTTAGCTACCGGTTCTTTCCTTTGACACCTTTTAAGACTGGCCTCTTTACGTACTTCTGTTCTTAATTGGATTTTTGGACTGTTTCCATGTTTCCCCTATGATCCCAATGCAAAACAAGAAACTTTCAGGTGGAGCTTTAAGCTGGGCTTTTTTTTTTTTTTTTTTTAACAACAAAGTAGGGTTGTATTTAGATTAAGATTAATGGAATAAATTATCCTATTTTAATTCCATTTTATGCTAAGGGCTTTTGTTTGCATAAATCAGATAAGGACTACAACAATGGGGTTTAAATCCTCCAGAAATCTGATGAAGACAGCAGTATGTTATGCATTTTATTTCTAATTTAATGTCTTAGAAAACCACTTCAATTCTCATTCTCTAGTAATCCAGTCAAGGAGGTCAGGAAGTGACAAGATAGAATGTAGAGCATGTGCTGAGCATTTTAGGGAGTAAAACAATTCAATTCACAGTGTTACAGTGCTGATGTTTCCGATATTCCCATAACAAGCTCACACCTTTTTTAAGTTTACTGTAGTTTATAGCTCCCAAAGTCCATTGGGATAGTAGCTTCAGTCAGACAAGGCAGAGGTTCCCAAATAAAGAATTTATTCTTCAGCACACTACAGAGTTCCTGTAAGAGCTGAGAAAAGAAAGGCTGCTGTAACAGCATGGGATGCAATGCATAGGTCCCTACATGTCTCTAAGGTGCACCCAGGTTTGTAGAGAACATTTTATCCCTTATCAGACAGCTACTGAAGAAGCAGATCCTGGGTTTTTTTTCTCTTGTCTGGAATAATCTCTTAGACCTCCAACACCAGGAAAAGCTTTTCTTCTTCCCTGAAGTAAACATCCAGAAATCAATACTGGTTTTTGCAACTATTCATAGGAGATACTTAAACAAAATATGTTCTGCCTCGACCCGAAGTATTTACTCTGTGTTGTGGACTACATGGAAGAAACCTCCAGAGGACTCTTTAGTTTGAATACATTTAAAGGGAACAGATGAAATCAGACTGCAAGCAATTGATCCTCAAAACTGGGTTATAAATACTCTAATACTTCCCAGTGATATGAGCAATATGACCTTTCCAGATTAATGTATTCTTGTCTTTGCAAACAGCCCTATTTATGGCTGACCCAATTACTTAAGAGCTCATTAATCCGAGATTTAAATTGTTAGGTGGGGAAGTTTAGAGTTTTCTTTAGAGTCATCTACCCTTCTCCGTTATTTTGGATAAATATAATCAGACCTCCTGGATAGATGTGCAGCTGATTTAGATTTACAATTAGAACAGGGCTCCTGTTGGTGCTGGTGGAGGTAAATGATAAACAAAGCACAGGAATGAAAAGCCAGGAGCATTTTCAGCTCTTACTGCTGGAGTTGTCTCAATCTCTGAATTTCCCAGTCTGGAAACTGGGAACAATTCAAAGAATAATCCTCACTGATATCTTCTCCTCCTGACTTAGAGACTCAAGCCCTAAGCCAAATGCAAGAATTATCTGGTTTTAAAGGGAAGGAGGAGGGAGGGAGGAAGCCTTCAATACTGCAGCAGGGCAGGCAAGGACAGAGCCCTTAATGGTCCCACTCCAGAATCCATTCTTCCTCTCACCCTTTAGATTTTGTACTAAGGAAACCCTATCCTTAACTCTGCCTGTGTATTTCTCCTGTAGGAGATCACAGTAACCCAAAACAGACCCAGAACAGACCAAGGTGTTGACTCCAGAGAGGCACAGACCTCAGGACTGCTGGAAAAGGCTATCAAAGCACACTGATGTTAAGGAAGGTGTGAAACGTCTGACTATACTAAACATTTACTGGAAAATAGTCACCTCCTCTTCTCTGACAGCCATTTAAAGTAGGAAGATTCCCAATACTATTATCTACTGTTTTCTGTATGGTTCAGTTACATTTTAGATACATTACAGGGAGGACAACTTTGAAAAGCATTTTCTTTTGAAACTCTATACTGAAGCATAAATTTTATTAATTGGACTTTATATAATTTTGTTTATATTAATTCTTAATTGTCTTAAAATGTCTAAACAATCTTAACTAACTAAAAAGATGTGGAGAAGAGACAAACTGAAAAAAAACTGTGATGTAAATCCCTCCCATAATTTTTATTAGACTAAATATATTGGACAGCATGTATGTGTATTTCTTGTATTTTATCTGTCTCTAAGTTTATTCAGTTTCTTCTATAAAATCTAGAATAAAGCTACTGGTGCCAGGACCACATTCATGTTAAACTTCATTTCTCTGATGACAGTTGAAGCTATGTTCAGAATGTGAATGCTGGACCCAAAGGGCAATACAGTCCATGTGCAAATAGAATAAAAGACAGTCTAACAACGAATGCACCCCAAATACCATCACAACAGGTTCTTGTAATGGGTCAGGCTGTGCACACAGGGCTTTGAGGCTTTTTGCTAAAGCAATGACTGGCTCTGTCGGATACATCTTTTGACAACCATGATGTTCCCATTTTGTCTTGATTCAGGACAGCATTGCTCCAAGTACATACAGAACTTGTGACAATGACAAGGGATTGTAACAAGTTGCAGATTAAATACTTTTAAATTAAAGTTCTGTGTGGAGAGGATTAAAATTGCAAGCTAGAAATATGAGAGAGATCAGGGCATATTTAACAACACCTCTTTAAAACCCAGCCTTATATAACACTGGGCTGCCACAAGCTCTATGTGGGCAGTGACATTTTAAGAAGAGCCTCTGTCCATTCCTTTTCCCATTTACCCTGCAGAATGCTTGCTTCTCCCTGTGCCCTTTTCAAGCAGACTGGCATTAATAAAATATGGGCAAACAGTAAAAAAGGCAGAGTGAAAAAAGGAAATAAGTTTGTAAAAGTGCTAAAAGACCTTAGCTCAGGTTTGTTGCTGGGGTGCTGTCCTATGCAAGTATTTCACCTCAGTGCAAGGTGGAAGGCTGACACTAATAATCCAGCATTAAAATCTGGATACAACTTCATTCAACCAGATCTCAAGAATATCCAGCCCATAGATACTTGGTACCCTGGCAGTACAACAAGTGTCAGGGAAAAATATCATCCTCATTGTGTCCCCTGGACACTGTGCTGAGGAGGGATAAAGAACCCCCCTGAAAGTGACATTTCATTAAAGTTTGTTTACATTAATTTTTAATGGTCTTAAAATGTCTAAACAATCTTAACTAGCTAAAAATGTGTGGAGAAGAGACAATGTGTGGAGATCTCTGTTTTTCTTTCCTTGAGATTTTCCAGCCTACCACCTGAAATGTGCTGCTGGAGATCGTCCCAGGCTAATGTCACTGGCAACCACAGCTGTAAAAGCTGTACAGGTGGAATGAACGGTGCATGTTGATGCTGGGAGGTAGCAAGCCAGCCCTAAAGCTCTGTTTAACCTGTCTCTTCTTGGATAACAAAATTGCAAAGACAAATAAACCTAAAAAATATTTTAGAAAATCTTCCCAAGTTAGGAATGTATGTAAATGAACCCCACCCCTTCTCCAAAATTTATTTCAATAAAGACTACTCAAGAAATAAGTTTTGTCTCAAACTTAGAAATGTTGATTCACACCTAGCCTTCAGCAAAAATGCAAATCTGTTAGTAGCTTCCAGAATTCCTCTCAAGCAATCATTCAAATAGTATTTATATCTAGGAAATTTTTCTTGCATCCTACCATTTGCTTCCTCATAGCTGAAAAAGAGATTTGAGTTAATAGAGACAGCAATATAAGTTATTTTAGTACTAATATAAAAATACTCATCTGGTCCTTGAGTGGCTATAGCTTGAGAAAACCATTGCTTTTATGGAACATTCCTTCCTGTTTTAAATTTGCATGTGATTTGGAAATGCCTTATTTTGCTTTACACGTAGCACTGCTGGTGTTTACACAGCTGTTAAGGATTGCAACTAGGCCTTCCCGTTATGAGTGGATACAAGAAAGTCTCTACATTATAAATCATATATTGTTTTTAGAAAGTCAGAGAGAGTTTTGTCACTGACCACATTAGAATTTCTGCATATTCCTACAGGAATATTTTGATGCTCAGCCGATGGAGTTTCTGGAGACAATGAATTAAAGTGGCCCTGCTTGAGCAGGGATGGTTGGACAAGAGGACCTCCATAGATCCCTTCCACCCTCAGCCATTCTGTGATTCTATGAAGAGCAGGCTATCAAAAAGGAAAATTTAATTAGTGGTAGCCAACATTGATGGCAAATAGATTACTACAATTTTGAAAAAAAATATCCCCCTTCAATTCAAATTTTGTCAATGTCAAAAGTTTAGAGTTTAAGCAACCTTCAGATACTCTTGGCTTGCAAAGTGTAGGGCTGTTTAAAAAGACAGTAAAATCCTTAAATGTTACATTCTAGAGGTAGGGTTGCACCAGTATAAATCATGCCATTTGACTTAATTATACAGAAACAGTGCTTACTGTTATTATCTGATTATTAACCACTATGTGAGCTATTTACATCTCAGTCTTGATTAATCATCATAATGATTACCTGCCTGTTGTGGTAATAATTAAGTAGAAAAGCCAGCAACAAAATAATGAGATTTTTAATATTCTTTTTAGGTTGGACGTAATGAGCATGAGGAGTGTAATAGTGGGTCTTGAACATAAGGCAAATTAGATTAAGTTTTAAGAGGCCAATATTTTTTTTTTCACTTACAGATATTTCCTTTTTGTAAACTGAAAGCTAAAAATGTTTAGGAGCTAAATTAACTAAATAAAATAAAAGGTCTGCTTCTAATGCATGAGACTTCCTGACATGCCAGAAGAGGAGGGATCTCTGTACACCTGACCCGCACTCGTGCCATCGTTCCCACAGATGCTGGGCACTGCAGGCTGCCCTCAGAGGTGAGAAATGTCACCCTCCATATCCACTCCTGGCACTGCAGCAGTTTCTACCAACTGATGAGTAACATCAGGAGAAAATTTTTAAAATCATTTAAATTCTTCATCACCTGAAGTTATGGATATTTAATGTTTAGTCAAACGTGGACTATACTCTCAACCTAGTACCAGAGTAATATCATGTAAGGCTGATCCAAAAGGGTTATCTCCTTAGGGAAATGAGAGAAGTTTGCTGGCTGGGCATTGGAAATTAGATTCAATAATGTTCTAAGAAATGTACTTCGAGGTACTAATATTGCAAATGTGTTAGTGTACAGCATATGGCTCTGATCTGAAAATCCTGAAGCATGAGCTCATTTTCATTGAGTGGTCCTGTGGGATGAACATCTTAAATTCATCTGGCATTCTGCAGCTGGTGTACATTTTGGAGGATTACTTGTAAGTGTTCATTTTGCCAGCATATTAAACTACTGCTGCATTACATTAATTTTTCTGCCCTTAATAGCAAATTAAGCATTTTTTCACTAAAATTTCTTAGTATACTCTGCTCTCTTCTCAGTGTTGACCCACTGGTGGACATATAATAGCCCACAGGAGATAAAGCCATGGACTGTATGAAATCATAGTCTTTAGAAGACCAGATTGCCCTTAGAGATTTCATTTGTTTTCCCTGAGCTTCCTTGATTTTGTTTAGAGCTAATTATCAACTCTTCATCTGAAGATAACTGAAAGCAACACCTTCAAGCCACATTACAAGTATATACAGAAAGGTCTTATGTCCCTTCTTGATAGTGAGGTGCCCAGATAGAACATCTGAGGTTTGTTGGCTTTCTTTGCTTCATTCTTACAAAGTAATCTTGTGTATACATGGCTTGGTGTGCTGGGAGAACTCTTTTCTGATTTCTAATTAAGCTGTGCCTCATGTTATTTTTCTTAGTCTTTCAAACATATTTGCATGGTTTAATTATATTTCTGTTTAAAATCCCTCATGTACTCTTGGTTAGTTCAGGCTCACAAAGTGGGGTAGGACACACATGCTGATCAAGTACAGGTATTTTCTCTTAAGAGAAAAAAACAAACACAAGATGTTGATGACATCATCTTTCATAAGATTAAAAAATCAAAATGTTCTTTGTTTCATTAGGACATCTTCAAGAAGGATAGATCTTAGTGGGATGCTACTAAGCTGTCTGTGGATTAAGAATAAAGCTTAGTAGCCTTATTTGATTTTGTTCTGACCCCTTTAAAACATTGATTGCTTGTGATCATTTTCCAATTCTGCTCTCAAACCTCTCTTTCATCAGCTCTCTGAATGCTGCATGGAGCACTCAGAAAGTCCCATACCACTTCTCCCCTGAGGCCTTTCTCATCTGGTTGTGCTCTTTGTCTTTTTCTGTAATTGCATTTGTGTATTAAAGGTTACTTTGTTTTATTCCTCTACAGATAGATGTTTGGGGATGGTTTTGGTTTCTAATATAGAATATATTGAAGACCTTAGCTCTGCAATAAATTGCATTGTGAATAGATGGTGAGGCCTTTCCAGAGGTTATTGCATGGTTAAGGCCAAAACAGAAAACAGATTTTACATTCACATTAAGGAATATGCAGCACCAACTAATTATAAAGTTCTATGGTGCTTCAAATGCTCATGTGTATTTAACTTCACGGCCACAAGTAATTCATTGACAGTAGTGGAACTCCTTGTGTCCACTTCACATAAAGTATTTGCTTATACGGGAATGAAAGTTTATGTCCTCAGTCACAGTACAGTTCCTTGGAGGAAAGTTTTTACTTGCCTTTCTTCTCAGTGCAATGAACCTTGCATAAGCCCTACATTTGAAGAACTGTCTTTAGACAAAAAGAACTGTGTCTTCCATTTTTCAGTGGTTGCATTATTTACAAACAAGGTATCTTAAGCCTTCTATTATTTTTTAAGCAAAGTAGAAATGCTTTTCTCGGTGAATAAAAAATACTGGCATTTTGCTTTGCTCTAAGGATGGGCTGAAAAGGGGTCATTCTATATGCTGCATGAATGGTTGGAGGATGCGGGAGAGAGAGGAGTAATTGCTTTTATTTCTTAATCTTATTTTTTAAGATGTTGTTAATGATGAAAATGTTTGCAGAGGAGATTGAACTCTACCAAACCTTGGATAGATTGAAATGAAGATGAGTTTAATGTCTGAGATTATCTTTTGAATACTTCTTTTTTTAAAAATATTGCTCTGTCAGCTAAATATAGTTCTGATTTTTACATTTTTATAGACCATGTGAGTTCCCTGTAGGCACATTGTCTCTCTTCAGTGATTTATATAGTTTGAATTATAGGGGATGATAAGCATTTGCTGTTCAATAGTGTAGTTAATGCTCAGCTCCCCCCCCGGGTAACAGAGCAGTGAAGCATTTACTACTCAGTGGTAGTTCTGCAACAATCAGCAGCAGTGCGGCTCTATCACAGTAAATTTGTATCAGTACACTTCAACCTCGGGGAGCTGAACATTCACTCAGCATAGCCTAGGGAAAACAATTAGAATGGACATTTTCCAGTCTTTTTGGGGGGCACAACAGGAGGAGTTTACTATTGTAACTGGATCAGAAACAGAAATCACATATGTGCAACATGAAAATTATCCAAGCTTTATTTTCTCTCTTTTTTTTCCTTTCCAGGATAAAATGTAAACCAATGCTTAGAGTGGAAAGCTTTTGGAAACCTCAAAGTTTATAAAAGTTTCTGTATTGGCAGACCGACTGCCATGCTGGGGAGATGCCAGAGTGTCTAGGAGGGCTCCAAGCTCTTCACTCCTGTGCTTAGGAGGAGCATCCTCCATAGGCTGGTGAGCTTTCAGGCACTGTGGCAGTACAACACGTCTGTTCCTGTGATTGTGGTGAGAAAATAGCGAGGGCTGCATCAGCCAAGCAATAATAGCGTTTCTCTTCCAGGTTATTTTTCTTCAATAGGCCTGAAAGCTTCTTATAAAGGAAGCCAATATCATCAGGGCTGCGGAGAGCAATTAATGCTCTCTTCTATCCTTCTAGTTGCAGGACCTGATGAGGGAAAAAACATAAAATGCCATAAGATCAATGTCTGGCTATGAACCTGGTGTCACTGGAAGAATTTTGGGGTTTTTTGATCATGGGTCAGTTTACACAGCACAAGAGGTGGGATACATCTGTCTCAAAGGGGAAAAGGTTCCTTGGCACGAGTATTAGCAGAAGGAGATCAAACTAGATTTGAAGGGGAAAAGGGATAAAGCCAGGCTCCCTAAATATAAAACCTGAGCACCAGCACAACAATATTGAAGGGTGGCTTTTGTGGCAAGGTCTGTGAGCCTGCGGGATGGAGATCCATGCAGCAGCAGAAACACAAAGGTTATTGATGTTAGAAACCATGGAAGTACTTGAGAATGGTCATGCAGGAATTCAGATTTATCCCCTCAGGAAGGGGTGGGATCAATAGCCCAGATGAAGTGGCTCTACACCAGTGCAAGCAGAACAGGGAACAAATAAGAGGAGCTGGAGGGCCTTGTGCAGCAGTAGCACTGTGACGTAGTTGCCGTCGTGGGAATGTGGTGGAATGGCTCACACAGCTGGAGAACTGCAACTCCTTAGAGGGATAGGCAAGAAAGGAGAGGACATCAGGTAGCCCTGTATTTTAGAGAGTGTCTTGACTGTCTAGAGCTTGATGCTAGGAGGAGTGATCATCCCCCTGAATACTTGGCGCTGCTGAGGACACATCTTGGGTATTGTTTTCAGTCTGGGGACCCTTATTTGAAGAATCACATTAAGTCACGGGAGAGTATACAGAGAAGGACAACAAAGCTGGTGAAAGGTCTGAGGAACAAGACTTATGAAGAGCAATGAAGGGAGCTGGGGTGGTTGAGGAGGAGATTCAGAGGAGATGTTATTGCTCTTTACAACTACCTGAAAGGAGGGTGTAGCAAGTTGGGGGGCTGGGGAGGGGAGAGCCTCTTCTCACAGGTGCAAGTGATAGGATAAGAGAAAATGGTCTCAAGTTGCAGCACATGGGTTTAGATTACATATTAGGAAAGCCTTCTTCACCAAAAAGGGTTGTCAAACACTGAAACAGACTGCCCAGGGAAGTAGTTGAGTCACCATTCCTGGAGGTATTTAAAAGACATGTAGATGTGGTGCTTAAGGGATATGATTTAGGGGTGAATGTGGCAGTGTGCAGTTAACAGTCAGACTTGGTGATCCTAAAGGTCTTATCCAACCTAAACCAGAATTCTGTGATTCTATCTTTGTATGAAAGGTGTTGAAACCAAAGCAGAAGGAGGCCCCAGGCGATAGCCACAGTCCTTCAGCAAGACTGTGACAAAGTAAAAATAAAGCTGAGGTTCCCAGGGTGTCTTGCTTAATGCTGTGGCTGCTGCAGTCAACACTGCCCTCTCTCTCTGAAATGCAGCTGGAAGCCTCAGGCTGTAGTACAGCCAGCATCAAGAATAAGGACTGACAAAGTTAATTTTTCTCTTGTAAATTATGAAAGATGAGGCAGAGTAAAATATAAAAGAGGAGAAGAAACTGCTGTAGGCAAGATGAGTTTCAGCCTAGAAAACAGAGGGAAAGTGTGAAGTGGGATTTCTGCGAAGCGGGATTTCTGTGAAGCGGGATTGTAAGTGCTCCAACCCCACAGATGCTGTTGTGATTGTGAGAAGATATGATTGCAGTGAACTGAAGAGGTGTGAACTCTGCTTTCTTGACAGGGAATCTGCAAATAATGACCGTTATACCTGCGCTGCATCTTTAAGCCAGATTGGTTGTAGAGACCCAGCAAGCACAAATATAGGCGAGCTTAAGTGCATCTCTCAGGGCCCTCAGGTCTCAACATCGTACATTTGCCAGCATCTCACTGCACCAGAGAGCCTGAACAGGCTGTCTGCAGGAAGGCTTCAAGCTGAGAGGGCAAGTCAGGTTTCCAGAAGATGTCTGTGTTATGCTTTGTGCTTGCCTGCCTGCTGCAGTATGGAAACAGCATAAGGACATTTTGAAGAGGCTCAGAAAGGGTAATGTTGACAGGCAAGTGGAGAAGTGAGGAAAAAAGCATGATTTTTGTTAAAGTCATGGTGAAAGAACTACTGACATTCTCTGGCAGTGGTGAGAATGTGAATAATTAAAAAGAAGTTTGATGGCATTAGAATTGGGACTGTTTTGAAATCAACATAAAAATTAGGTCATGCAAAACTTTCAAAACACAGGAATCTGATGAATAATAGGGAAAAAAAATTAAATTTAAATGGCTAATTGGCTGAAAACCCTGAGAAGATCCCAACTGAGCTGTTCCAGTCAATGCTCAGATGTGCATGGTTCTCTCCCTGCTGTCAGCAGGCATAAGCATCACTCACCTACACCCAGCCAGAATCTGACCTTAAAGCATGGACACTGATAACAAAGCAAGGAGGACCACTTGCATAAAGCCTGGCATGAATCCTACAGAACTGACAAAGATAAATCTTATCCAGTTAAACAGTGTGGCCTGTTTGGTCACTCTAGTCAAGGAAATCAGAATTATATTCCAGTTCTAGAAGGGAGAGTAAAACTGTGAAATGGAAAAAGAAAAGAACTATGAATAAAATCAAAGGAAAAAATGAAAAGGTCACACTTAGAGTCAAAGAGAAGATGAAGGGGCACTAAATAAATAACAAATGAGCTTACTATGAGGCAGAAGAAGAATCTCAGCAGCTTCAGGATTCAGGTAACTGACTCATTCCTTCACGTCACGCTGTACAAAACGGGTCTTTTGGGGAGAGTGGTAGTAATATTTGAATTATTTCAGTAGTGATATCAGAAGGAAGTTGAGAATGATGAAGGACTCATTAGGTCAGGATTCAGAAACTGTGGGCTCAGAAATAGGAAAGGAACAGCTGTGGAAGATCCAGTATTAATGCTGTAAGTCTCAATGCACATATAGGGGATACAAAGAATCTGTATCACTTTATCTCTGATAAAGCATTTACTTCTGCTGTTAGCTCCGTCCTCTCCCCTGCATCACAGTGTGCCTAAGGCAAGAGAAGTGAGTCGAGGCATAATGTGGAGTTACACAATGCAAATAAAGGCAAGGGTGCCTCACAGAACATCTATTATGAGTGATAGTGTGTATGATTGAAAGACTGGATGTCTTCAACTGAGAGCAAAAAGATATTTCTTTGAACTCTCTGGATCTGAAAGGAAGCACAGATTCAGTCAGAATGCTACTGTACCAGACCACTTTTATAGGCTCTTTCCAGAGCAGAATCACATATGGAAACAACTTTTGATAACGTGCTGTAAAATAAATTCCAGGGAATATTCCCATCTTGGCAGATATTGAACTAGACAGTTTAATAAGCCTTCCATCCCTAATTTCTCTCTGCTTGTGATTCTTTAAGCTGAAGCCACATCATTTTATGTTCTCTATAGCTTTTGAATCATTCAATATCTACTGATTTATAATTTGACTTGCATATAACAAACTCCTGGTTGCTTGAGGAAGAAAGACACCTTAATTACAATAGGAGGCTTCAATCACCTGATTGCCAACTCCAGGCCCTAGTTTTATTTATTTATTTAATCAATGGAATGAAATATACCATAAGAAATATTTACATTGGCCAGCCTCACCTAGAGTCTTTATTAAATCCTCATATTAACAAAATGCAGAGCATTAAAAGGGATATGAAAATACAAGGCAAGATACACAGAAATTAGATGATGGTTTTGGGAGAGGCCACCCTCATTATTAAAGATTGAGTGTTGGGAAGAGAAGGTGTTTTATCATCAAATAATACATATATTCTGTGTAGCTGCCAGGGACTGTGCACGCTGCACAGCCTTCAATGGGCAATATATAAATGTTGAAGGTGTGCAATATTTCACATGATGGGGATCCAGAGAAGACAACCTGTTTCTTCAGAGCATCTCTGGGATTCACATCTGTATCGGGTGCTGCTGGCAAGCTAAATCTTTGACAAAAATCTGATATCTGAAACCCCAGTAGCTGGGGAGTAGCCGTTATGGAGGACAAAGGTGTTTGGTCTCCTGGAATCCCCTGCTGTCTCTGCTGACTATCGTACTCCTACAGAGCAGAGGCACAGGCACTGCCAGAGGTCAGTTTATGCCACGTGTCTCTCGTACGAGGAATGACTTCAAATCACCAAGAGTAAAGCTTAACCTTCCCCTTTCAGAACATATAGTTTGGTGGGATACACTTCAACCAACAAGTGGAATACTTCTGACTTTTTCCTTGAAAAATGATAGGTGTTTTAGAAGGCTAACATCTGTAACAAAGTTGTGCTGGGCTCCAAGGCTTTTATAGCCTGCATTCTTGATGGTGCAACATTTTCATACTCAGAAAGGGGGAAGTGAGAAGGAAGGAGAATAAGACACCAAAGTATATATTTGTGCATAATAATCCTGAATATTAGGTAATTTTCTATTTTTAGTAAGGTTTTAAATAGTATGAGGTCTGATTATGAATCAGTAAATCATAATTAATTATAAATCAGTCTTCACTCCAGATGTAATCTCAGGTTTTGGAAGAGCTCTTGTTTGAATAACTAGAATTTCAATTTTTATATTCAAGGCGTGTTTGTATCATCTAGGATTCTAGCAGGAAGTCTGTTTCACTATGACTGTGTTGAACCTGAGCATGACAGTGTTGGTTCCTGTGAAGTAGATATGCAAAAAGCAAGTGATTGGAAGTATCACCCGTATTGATTTTTCTGTCAGCAAGAGCTTGCTAGGTCTGTCTTAATAATACACTTGAATCTGAGACAGGATAATTAAACATATCTATGATAGCCTTAGTCCTGTGAAATACAGAACACTTAAACTCTAGCAAAGCAGTGAAAAATTTCTTTTAAGACTATGTTTATATCTGGAACATTCTTAAATACAGTCATTGTAGTGGCTGACAGTAGTGGCTGCCTAAAACAACCTCCCTGAGTTGCGTGGGAAGCCCACACTGAGTGTCCTGCAATTTTGGATCAGTTTCAGTTAAAATTCGGTTTGGAATATCCAGATGAGAAGTGCTAAAACAGCTGAATTAGCATTGGAAAAATTTGGTGTACATCCATTTACCTTCAGCCAGACTGATGTGCAACTTCCACATGCAGGCTCCAGTGGCCTTCAGTGCCTGAGTGTGACCTGGTGAACTGTTCTTACAAACACCTCAAACAGGTATGAACATTATTTAGTGAGAAAAGGCTATTTTGGACGTGTGACTTTAATGTTATGGGACAATCTTAAAGCAGGTCTATGATTTGTATTTCCTTTTCCTAGAATAACAAAGCAAAATTTGAAGCCACAAATCTGTGATGAGGTGGCAAATGAGAAAGGCAGTTCATTTGTGCTTGCAGATTATGCCTTTACCTTGAACACAATACAATGGCCCAACTGTGCTGTAGGCTTCACTTTGTTCAAGGTAATTTGATATTGATCAGCCTTCAGGTGTAATGCTGCAACAATCAAACTGATCAAATGCAATGCTACACAGATATGGTTTTTCAGACACATTATTTCTATGAGAAATCATCACATTGCAGAGAAACAAAGCAGACTGGCAAAAGCATGTTTATCATGCTTAGTTTCTTTTTCCCCTTTCTGATGTATTTGTATTGAGTTTTATTTTTAACATTGGAGAACAGCTAAGAAATATGTGGTTATTTCAAACATTCCATGAACATTTTTTTTTCATTTACAATCCACTTAAATGGACCTATAATGCTAACAAAGAACTTAAAACAGACATTTGAAAAAAAGGCAAGAGCTCAAATTTTAAATTCAATTATTTACTCCAATCCATCTCTGAAATTCAGTAAGTTCTTTAAATTCAGTGGAGACAGTTCTCACTCCCTTTAATGAAGAGAGTGTTTAGACCCTGCCAAAACTTGTGTTTATAAATGAGACACATGCACTTGTCTTATTCTAACTCCCTCTGTTATAGTGCTGGCAACGGTGTCCATTTCCAGTGCAGCACTAGGTTTTCTGGGGCTTTCCAACTCCATTCACCCTTTGCAGCTCATCAAGCCCATGACTACACAAGATTATGTACACTCTCATACCTAATGCTGCTGTTTTGACTGTGACAGTAAGAGTAAACCAAAGTGTATTGACACCCAGAAAATTTATTTGATCATTGACCAGTATGATTTGTGTTGCATTTCTACAACCAGGCACATCCTGAAAGATATTTTATTTATTGAAAAGGAAGGAAGGTCTTATGGACATTATAATTTTTCCTGCATCTTAAATGTTTTAATTTTAAAACCTTTTTTTTGCCTCGAAAAACAGAAAGTGTTCTTTAATAGGGAAATAGACCTTCTCAAGAGTCATGCAATTAAAACCTGGATAGTGCTTTGCCTTAATATAAAAATGAATTTAGAATAATAGTCTTGTCTCTCAAGTTCAGTGTGTAAAAAGAAGTAACCAGTATGATTGCTTAAAATAACCCTTTCTCAGTGGCAATTGCAGCAGCATCCAAAATTCATCAAGATATGGATGTATGTTGCTTAGCCAAATAATCACTATGGTCTTTTAGACAATTAAAGGCATTAAATCTTCACATATTAGATTCTGACTAACAGAGTCTTGGGCAAGTTTTTTATACGAAGAATATAAAACATGTTAATTAATAAATCCAAGTGCAAACTCATTAGCTTAAGACTGTATAGCAGAAACATGAAAACAGTTATGCTTTTCCCCTTAGGATGACAACTTCACAATTATAAACAGAGCTTGGAAAGACACGCTTAGGAAGCACTTCTTTCAGATGAGCTAATTAAGAATGTTCTGTTTATTTTTGTGTGCACCCAAGTGAACAGTACTATTATGGCAGAAGAAAATAGATAATTTTAAAATCCCAGTCACAGTCAGTTCAAGTGGCTAAGCTTAGTTTCGAGACAGCAGTTCAAACTCAGGTTGGACACATTTTTTTCAGTATAATTTTAGAAGATAACAAAAATGCAAACAACTCCTGAGGGTAAGTCATATCACCCAGGGGAGGAATTCAGATGACCTCTTTAAATTAAAAGTGCTGACTTAGAAAAAATAGAAACCATAGAGATTCAGTTAAATGCTTAATAAAAGATATAGAAGCCATAGAATGTTCTTATCCACTATTCAAGAGTAAGAACTGAAGTATTTTCTGTGCAGCATTTACACTTGCTGCAGCATCATGTCTTTTGTTACTAAATATACACCTACCCATCAAAGCCAGTCCCATTGGTTACAGTGGTGCTTTGTTTGGTCGTGATGCTTTGTCCTCTGACAAGAATTGATGGATGCCTGTGAAACAACCTCAACACTAATCCCTGCTGATGTATTCATCTGTTCAGGAACTAAAAATAAACACATGCAAATATTTCTGCTGAGAAAATCTTTTTGTACTATCTTGTGAGCAGTAATATTAACAATAAAGTAGTATAGCTGCAGATGTAGCCCTGAGCATGTAAAATTTTACAGCAGCCTTTTCCATTGTAATATTGTGGGTCAAACTGCTGTTGTGGCAGGAAAATACAACAATGCAAACAGTAGGAATCATTACACCCTCTATGACCAGAGTGATAATCAAGTGAGCTTTTGTAATCAGGAAAACCCCTCTAGCTGAATTGCCAGATAGATTGTGTGCATATGTAGACTGTACATTATAGAAAGAGAAAACAATGCACTTGTTCATGCCAAGGAATGTGTCAAAAAGCCATGTGGCATCTGGATAGCTATATTGCTTTAACTTTGCCTAATAAAATAACATTCCTTTACTTGTTCTTGGTTTATTATCATAATGCATGTCATTGGCATGAAGTCACTGCTTCAGAGAAAACACTATTGAAGTTTGTCTGTTGTCTCAGTGAAGGAAAGAATGAAATGTTTATTTTGAATTCAGAGGCCAAAATTTCATTTAGTTCACAGTATTTTAGGCAGCTTTTTTTTTTTGGTTGGTTGGTTTTTAGTTTGTTTTGTTTTTTTTTTTTTAATTGAGAAAGAAATTATATTGACTCGCTTGAAGGTTATATATGCTTCCATGCACTTCTTATGACTAAGTTATTAGGAAAAACCTGCTTCTTAATCCCTGTTACTTGATGCAAGACTATCATTTTTTACAGTCTGTCTTGATTACAAGAAATTGAAATGCCTTGCTGACCAACCAGTAAGAAAATACTTTTGCAATCATTTAGTAGCTATAGAAAGTATCTTATCTGAATCACGTTCTTGAAATTTAAGAAATAAAATTTGGGTGGTTTGTTCTGCGACAACCAGTTGTTGAGCAGTGGAGATGTTCAGGGGATTCCCATTGTTCTTATCCCTTGCTCTGTCTCTTAGTGTGTGTTTGTCTGTATTCTCCTGCTTTTGAACCAATTGTCTCATTTAAACTGAAATCTGTGCACAGATGTTTGTGCAAGTTATTGCTACAAATTTAAGAAAATATATAGCCAGTTAGAAGAGGGGGAGGTAGTGCACCTTCTCAAACATGAGACTTCCCTATGCTTTGCTGTAGGGAAGACAAAGTCATTTTTTCTTCTATGCAATGGAAAAATAATCAGTCACATTGTCATGCCATCTGACCCAACTAACAGGTCAGGTAAATTCTCTGAATTCACTTCTCATGCAGTTTTTCCAGAATCACAGCTGCTTTGGGCTGAAATCAAATGGAAATTGCCAAGGCCGCTGTTCTGATCACAACACTTATTTAAATCAAGAAGAATGTTTTCCTGGGGTTTCCTTATATTCCAGAAAATTCCATGAACACTCCTTAGGAAAAAAGCCTTTCTATTCCTACCTAGTAAGTGGAAATTTGTCTACTAGATGTCTTGTTTTCCTGATAAAACAAAACTCAAATAAAACAAAATGTCAGCAGGTAAAATGGAAAATGTAGTTCAATGAAGATTTCAATGTGTTAATATTTAAGGAGTTATGCAGGAAATCACTCAGTATCATGAAAATAGAGGACAACATGATGGTAAATCACATATGTGTAGGACAGGTACTATTTCAATCCTCGTTTCTCCTTAAGTAAAACAACTTATTGCACAGAGAAGGAAGTTTCGCATCACTTTATGTTGCACATTTTTCTTCTTTCTTTAATTCAGCTCTTGTACTAAAGTGAGAATTTGAGTGTCCAGAAGGCATGTAAACCTTAGCAGAAGGCTGGAGGCCTAAAACGTCGAAGTTTTCAACATTGTAAAACTGAAATTACTTGACTAGAAAAATTCATTTAAGAATAAATAAACTTCATTAATAGGGAAGCCTGCTTATAAATTTAGTGCAATTGAAAAAGAATAATTTATATTATTATAATGTACTTGTCCAACCCAAATTCTTGAGTGCAAAAAAATTTCAGGGTGTTTGGTTTTCAGGCTCTTGTACATTTTTTAAGAAAGTGTTGAGCTAAGCCAAAGCTGGCTATGAGGAGAGGGAGGATCCAGAATCTAAATTTATTGTTTCACTAAAACAAACAAACAAGCAAAAAAAAAAATCATCATTTTAAATAATGCTAAAGTCAGAAAGCCATAGAGGGCTCTGGTGGATTACAAGATGTAACACAGACTTATGTGGGTCAGGCTGGTTGACAGCAGTTAAAGGTTGACCATAAATGTTACTGATCACGTGTTAGTGCTCCCTTCGCAGGAGAAACAGTTGTCCTTATGATTAGCTACAAGACTGTTTAAAGAAATGTTAAAAACTGGAGTCAAAAAATTAGTCACTGGAGTTCTCCATTTGAAACTCTCTCTAAGCAATTACTTGTGTGCCAACTGCTGAATGAAAAATTTCCTGTGTTTCTGCTGTGATCAAACTAAATTTCAGAAGTTAAACCCTATTCTTCATACTTTAGACCCGTTCCTTGTTTGGTAAATCCAAAATATGTGTGGATATCAAAGAAGTACTGTGGGTTTGTTAGGGCTTGACACCAAATTAAAAAGCAGCAATTCGGTCATCTACACCACCTGACACATTCTGACTTCATCTGTTTTAGGGATAAAAAGTGACAATGGAAATTTATTAGTTGCAACACCGGGTCAGTCCAAGATCATGGGAAAAAAAATTAAAAAGAGAAAGAGAATTTGTTTGCAGATGGATATTTTTATACTCCATGGCAGAATCTAGTTAAAAATCTGAGGAACAGAGTTCCTGAAAATGGGAAAGGTCATCTTCTGTGCATTATTTACATCCATCACAAAGCAACCTTAGGCTTCTGCTGAAAGGTTCTATGTTTAGGCTTGATTGCCTTTTAAAATTGCAGCTTTTTTACTCATTTTTGCTTTGCTCAAGCTTCATCTAGAAATGGAAAATCTGTGACAAAGAACAGGTAAGGAGACCAAATGGGTAGTGAAAAGGTAAAAGAATCTAGACAAAGGAGCAGATATGCTAAAATATTGCAAAAAATGAGCAGCTGTTTCCTAGAGGCTTCATCCAACAACCAGAGCTACTAACAATATTCATGAGTAAAGAGGATGAAGAAATGGCTTCTCATGTTTTTAGAAGTGTAACACATATACTCTATAATTACCAGAAGTACTACTCCTAGGTGAGGGAGCACAATAAGAAATATTTTTCTCTTTTCATGTGGTATTGTGGAGTTGTTTTCTTTTAAACCTGTGTAACAGTGCATATCAAATACTGAACCAAAAATGAATAAGCCAATAAATTTTTCCAAAAATTCAAGACAAACACCACTAGTTCTTTCTATTCAAGCATTTAGAGTTTCATTAGCAGATATGCTGCTAAAAATCATAGTGGGTGTACTCTGAGCTTGGAGAGTAATGGTTTTGCTGTTCCCATGAGATCCTTATCTGGTTCTTCTATTCACTGTTCAGTGACATCACTATGTGAATATTATATCAATAGCAGCACAGTCATTTTTCCTTTAGTTTTCTTTCCATGATTATGTTTCCGGGTTGGAGAACACACAATACCTGTAAGGTTTGGTTTTTTTCCGTAAAGAGATGTGTTCTGATATCCCCTCTTTCTTCCAACCAGCTGGATTGGAGGTAGCCTGTAATGACAGAAGTTCAGCATCTTCACCCCCAAGCTGGCCTGGGGTACAGCCCACAGAAGCTGACAAAATACAACTGACTTGAGGGGCATTCAGGAGCTCTGAACTGAACACAGCAAGGACTCAGTATGACTGATATTTCCAAGCCCCACTGCAAGGTAAACTGTTGTAAAGTAACAAAAATACAAAATGCGTATTTGCAATGCAAAAATCCTCCTTTTCATATCTGAAGATTCCTTCCCCTCTTTCTTGTGTGTGTGATTTTTTTTTTTTGGTTGGTTGTTTGTTGTTTTTTTTTTTTTTGGGGTTTTTTGGGGGTTTTTTTGGGGTTTTTTGGGGGTTTTTTTGGGGTTTTTTGGGGGTTTTTTTGGGGTTTTTTGGGGGTTTTTTTGGGGTTTTTTGGGGGTTTTTTTGGGGTTTTTTGGGGGTTTTTTTGGGGTTTTTTGGGGGTTTTTTTGGGGTTTTTTGGGGGTTTTTTTGGGGTTTTTTGGGGGTTTTTGGTGGCTTTTTTTGGTTTTTTTTTTGGGGGGGGAAGGTCAGGTCGGGTCGGAGTTTTTTTGGTTGGTTGGTTGGTTTTTTTGACAGGTGGTCCTGACCTGTGAGAGGAGTCCCACTGGAGAACATCATTAATTAAAGTTCTATTAGTAAAAAATAATCACACAAACCCCATTATATTCCTGCTGAGGTCTTGAGATAAAATGCAGTGGAATGAGAATAAATAGAATTTGCTTATCAAACCATTCAAGAGCACCATATAGTTGTAAATAAAGCATTAGGTAATTATTAGAAATGTGGATTCAAGTTCCAGAGAGTAAAAAAGCCAACAAAAACTATGCTACAGAAACCTATTTCTGTGAATTCCAGCTAGAGGAAAACTAATTTGTTTTTATAGATAGTATCAAAAAATTACAGGGAGAGGAAAATTCATGTGGGAATAACAAGTTGTACAATGAATGAAACAATTCTATTTTAGAAAAGGATTCTTTTTTAATCCATGAATGAAAAAACAATTTCTATTGTTTTTTGTTGAAAAATTATTATAATAATAATTGAAGCTATTTGGTTCAAGAGGTATTCTGTGGTCTGGATTACTAAATGATAGAAGGTGTAATGAAGTGATTCAGCTAGCAGCTGACTTGGTGGAGTAAGAAATGTTAGTTTAGACTCCAGTTTTTGGCTTTTTGTTTTCTTGCTCTACCCTCAGGAACAAGCTTAAACTGATTCTGTAGCATTTCTAATTTTATACAAAGTTCACAGTAAAACATAAGGCAAGTTTTCCCTAGTTTACATTGGCATTTTTAATTAAATGTTTTGTTCTTTTCATTGCAAACTAAAGTTTAAACAAAAACTCAGCAGCAGGAAATTTTAACTGCACAACATTGCTTTGGAGCTGGAGAGAAAAGCTCTCATTGGTGTCACCAAAGAAAGGTTATGTCTTTCTCTTTTACCTAAAGCCTGGTTTAATTTGTTGAGTTTTGCTAGCTGAGTTTGTGGTTTAGTCACTCAGCTGAACTCCTGCAGTTGCTAAGGAATAATCTTCACAAAATTGTTGTCTGGGAGAAGATGATTTATCTGCACTTTATAGGCTGGAACAAGGCACATCAGAAACAGCAAATATTTTTGTGGATCTGGTGCTGTGTTCGGTGTTTATGAACAACATCTCCTGTACCTGAGCCTGTGCCACAAAAGTGTTGCTGTTTTGATGCTCTATTAGTGCACTAACAGAAGGAATACAATGAAACTTTAAATTCAGTGAACCAGATTGGTTTTGGACTGGCTTTGTGTGGTGCTGTATTACAAAAGCTGTAATGGAGTCTGATTTCAGAGTGCACTTTCAGCAAAGCGTTTTTAATGGCAGGATTGTGACCTGTTTTTTTCCAAAACAGTGAGGCCTTGGCACTCGGCATAGCCTTTCTCTTATCTCCTCTACTCTCCATCTTGATTTGCACAAGCCAAACAACAATTCCATCAAACAGAAGAATAGGATTCTGGCTGAGTACCTTCAAGTATTTTTATAGGTACCCAAGGGTCCCTGAAAATGTTCTTTCTGCAGAATATGAACTTGAAAACAAAGCTGCGAAGAGAGTAGGATCATGTCTTTGACTTCCTTTCATGCCTGTAGATATATTTCCACATGCCTATGATCATCACACCTCCTTCATTTACATTTGATTACATGTGAAGTGCACATTCAGTAAAAGCTTGCTAGACTGAATTTCGAAGCTGGCTTGACGCTGCCTGTTATACCCATTATTTGGTGAAAACAGAATATAGAATGTGTAGAATATAGGACCATAGAATTAAATTCTTATTCTTTAACTTGGGACTCCTGCTTTACTAAAAACTTAGCTGTGAAAATTCTAACTAGGTGAAATAATTCAGGCAAACAAAGCCCAAGCCAAATACAATAACTTGGAAGCAATATCCTTTTTCATGAGAATTCTAGGAACTCAAGTGGGAAATACTGACTCATTCTGCAGAAACTTGAGCCCAATTCTTACCACATTCCTAACCTAAGTCTGCAGCTTCACCATTTCAGCTGCATTTCACATAGGCAGCTGAAAGCCTAGGCATTTCTTTGGATTTATATTTTTTTATTGAATGTGATATAAACTGAGAGCTGATTTGTTTGAGCCTGGATTTCTACTGAATGTGAACCTTGCCCTACAGGTTTTTTAATTCTTGATTTTCAATAACCTTCATCTTGGTCATGAACTCTGTGGTTTAAATGCAAATTGTTTGCATCATTATTTCTAGATGAATGATTCACTAGTTGAAAAGTAACAGACAGGAAAGAAAAAAACAATAAAAATGACAACCAAGCTTAAGGGATTTCAACAGAAAAGCAATAACCTGGATCCCTCTAGAGGCCGTTTGTGTAATATTTGGTAGGGAAAAAAAGATCTGAACTTGTCTCCCGATTCGCTGTCTACAAATAAAGGAAGCTTATCTATCTCATGTTGTTGCTTATTATCTTGCCAGCGTGCTTCTGTCTGGTGGTGAAAGCTGCATAATTATTGTACTTTCTCTCCTTCAAACTAGTTCTTCCTTAGAACTGAGCAATGCAGCAGGAGTTTCTGCCTGCACTGATTCAGTCTTAAAACTCATAAAGGCATGTTTCCTTGAAAACTATTTTTAGAAGGCAATTGTTTTATGTCAGAAGCCAATTGAGGCACCAGAAAGTTAGGTTTCCATTTGTGGTAGTATTGCCAAGGAGTTAATTAAACAAACTAAACAATAGGGATACAACTCACATCTGTGTGCATTGATTCTGATCTCAGGCATAGTGAGAAGGAATGCCCCTTGTGTGAAAAGTCAAATCTTAAATCCTGTAGGAGACAAGACAGGCCATTATGATGATGCAAACCTGCAGGCAATTACCCAAAGAGGGGGTGGTTTCCTTGGAAAGGAGAAGTGTTCAACACAGCAGGGTGAGGAACAGAGCTTTCTGAACCCTTCCCACTGCTTCTGGTGTCCAAGCATTTCTCCACACTAAGTACTTCCTGAGACTGAGAGCACTGCTATTCCAATGTCTCATTCAGGATAATCTGCTTATTTGGGTGTGTGCATGGATTTAAGGGATGGAGATTCCACTGGTGTATCAGCAGTCCTTGTGACACAGCAGACTGGGAAAAAAGTGAGTGAAGTATTGGCAATGTGTCACAATCTGTCTTGTGATTGATCAAAAAATCAATTTGATTGATCAAAAAAATCTTTCCACAAAAAAAAAAAAAATATTTTTAGATGGCTAACTGAAAAAAATCAGAGTGTCTTCCTAGTGATCTTGGTCAAATCCATCAAAGAAGCCTTGCTGCCAAGGTTTTTGTATGTACTTTTTGTAACTGGAGTTGATGGTATGTAAATACTTTGCAATTAAAATGCCCTTTATAATATTTTTGGTTCATCTCTGGTCCTTGTTCTGTTTCTCCTGAACATTTTTCATTCTTATCTCCTTTCTGGAAAAGTGCTATAGCCCTCTGTCCCTGTGTTATTCCGTGGGATCCTACCAGCTATTTGAAAATCAATTTTATTTTTTTAATTAAATTAACATGAAGACTAGCATAGAGAAAAATAGTTCTTGATCATTCATTTTGTGCAAAATATACTTTTGTACACCATGTAAAATGTACTTTTATCCACGAGTGAATGCTAATGAGGTGCTTTTGAAGAACTGTTGGCAAAAATTACCAACCATATTCAACTTTGCTGTAAAGGTGAAAAGAATAATATTGTAATGAAAGATAAAAGATGTGGGAGAATACACATAAAGGCCATTTATAGAAGAATTTTTAGGGAGCACCATCTTTTTGTACAGCATTATGCTGCCTTCAGAAGAAAAACCTGTAACTTTTGTATATCGAGCACTAAAATTTAGCAAAGCATAGGCAGATTATGCATAACCTGGGTTAATTTTCTCCCCACAAAATGTCAGTGTACCAGACTAGAATGACCTGGGATTCACAGAAAGAACTGGTAGTGTCAAAATCTCTCTTCCTTACTTTTGTTCTGGAGCTCAGCCAAGAACTACTGCTGGCCTAGGGAAGACTCCAGCGGGTCTGGTGTCATTCTGCGCTCTTTTCACCACCTCACCTAAGTACCACTTCACATTTTGTCCACGTACTTGTTCAAAGTTTCATTGCAGACCAGGAAGTACATTTAAAAGTATGTGAGCTGTCAGTGGGTGCTCTTAAGCAATGTAATTCTTTTATTCTGGCTTGATTGGCTGGGCAATTGATTTATGGCTGTTTATTTCTGCTTTGGTTAATTAAGTGGGAAGCAATAACTCAAGGGCTGCATCTGCCAGCAAGTGGAGCTCTTTGCTAGCCTAGGGAGGTGTGTCCTCACCAGGAGCCTTGCTCCATCCCAAACTGAAGCTACTGGAGAGCTGGTATTCAGTTTTGGTTTGGTCCTTTTGCAACTTCCACATTATGTGCCAGTTCTATTGGTTTGTAAAACAAGGGGATGATGGCTAAACCCAGACAATTTATAAATTATTCTATTTCCATGGAGATTTCATGGCTTTTTGATTTGATAGCCAAATATTGTATTTATTCCCTTCACCCCTTAAAAGGAAGGGGAGATTTTAAGATTTCATTTTTATTTTATGTTTTTGTAAGAAATATATCCCAGTAATTTTTAGTAAAATGGTGGAGTTTGCCATCCCAGGAATATAGGGGATTCAGGGGACAGTTTTCCTGTACTTGTCACACTCTGGGCTCATTGCTCACTGATGAATGTTTATAGGAATAGTTCCTTAGGGCAGGGATGTCAACCCAGCTGTTCCATGTTCTACTTTGTGGTTTTATCAATGGTTTAAAGTGTAGGACAGTGAAGGATCTTTTAGTGAGAACCACTGTTCCAAGAAGAAACTTTATTTTAAATTCCCCTTCTTTTCTACTACAAACTGTCTTGATTAGGAAGGATTTTTAACTAAAACATGTAACTTTCCAGTCACATAAAGGAATGCAAAGGAGAAAATGCCATTCAGTTGAGATGTCAGGATTAGTTTTCTAACTCAAATTCTCAAATGAAGTCTCAATGAAATCCAGATTGAACATAGCATTGGCCTGCTAATGCTAGAGGTACTCTTCTTTATGTACTTTATTAATGTTGAAGTCTCATTTATTTTTGCTGGTCTGTGGTTTACTTGGTATGTTACTCCATGAATGCTGGCTGTGTTTTATCCTAATCATTCTATACATCCTCTGGTTAGTGCTAAGTCATCCAGCTTTCTGAAGGTGGCTCATTTTGTGTATAACTTATGCTCTGAAGTGCTCGTGCTTGTTCCCTCAGAGCCCACCAGTGTTCTTGCTCCCCCATGGTCAGAATGTTATTGCCATACATAGAGAAAAACAAGCCCATTTTGGCAGGAAAAATATATTATGTTTGGTGTGTCCTTCTAATTTAATAAGACAGAAGAAGGAAGATGCATCCTCTCCCTACATGTGCTCCTGTGCTCAGCAGGGAGCTCGCTCTTTCCTCCTGCTGTGCTGAGGATGAGTAAAGCAGGGAGAATTCACCACTCCTCAGGGAGGCTCCTGCTCGCTCCATGGCTTCAAACTGAAGCTGGAGGGGAAGGGAGATTGGATTTCTGGAAAGGTTTAAAAGAGTTAAGCTCCTTTTCTCAGTGCTTCTGAGGAATAGCAATCAGTAAATTAGCAGTGTTAGTCACACTAGTAACAAAAAGAGTCCAAGAAAATAGAATTTACATTCCCAGTGTATGGGTGGAGGCACAGTCTGAGAGATGGGTTAAGTGAATTCCCACCTGCTGAAGTTGGAAATTGTGTCCAGAGCTCTCTTGTACTCATATCCTCCTACTCCATGAGGCCTCTCACTTTTGTTCCTTTTGAAAATAGTGGTTTTATGAGCCATCATTAGCTTTTCTCTACTTTCATTGCCATGACAGAGTTCCCTGGAAATGCTCTGTAGCCTTCCATGCCTGGCAAGGTCTTTACAGAACATATTCAAGCAGAGCTTTGACAGAGACCTGCTTAGACAAGCTGTATGAACTCTGGAAACAATGGAAATAGTTTCTAGTTTGGCTCCCGTGCCTCTGAAATCTCCTGGAGCTTCTTACCCTGAGCTGGCTAGGCAGCTTTTGAGAAAAGATGCTACCCCATCTCTTCTTCCTGACCCCTTAATTTCTGGAAGGAATTTTAAAAAAAAGGAAAATAGCATGTAATCATAAAATGCAAGTATTAAATAGCTACCTACAGTCCTCCTCTCGTAGAGGTCATTTCTCAAGTGGAAAGGCAGAGAAAATCACTGTATCTAAGGAAAAAACTGCTCCCTAAACAAGCACTGAGAAGAGATCTCTATAACTAAGTATGAAATGAAGGGGGAACAGTCTTCATAAGATGGGAGAGTGGCTCCTGCCAGCTTTCCACAGTACTGTCACTCCCTGTAACCTGTTGTGTTTCCCAGCCTCCACAGAAACCAAATCTCATCTGTGCTTTCCCTGAGGTCTTCAGGGGATCGACTGTTTTTCAGAGTACAAAGACCTACTTCATTTAGCTTTTGGGGACTGTCAGTGGTGCTATGAAGCCACTTGTATATTCAGAAAAGAACACCTGTATATCTCTGCAGGATCACCTTGTTTTATTACTGCTACAGCACAGTGGGACTGCACCTCAGATCACTCCCAGGCAAATCTGGCTTTAATTCCGCATAAAAGTCAGGTCTCCCATAAACCAAAGCTCGGTTTAGTAACATACCCAAGGACTGTGGCCTCTTACAAAGCAAGGAAGGCAGAGAATAGTTTCACTCAATCAGAACAAAACAAACAAAAAACGCTTCTCTGAAAAGCCAGTGCAATAAGCCTCAAGGCTTCAGTAACTTGTGCTCCTCTCAATTGTGTGTGACTTTGTTAGAGGATTCATTAGTTAAGGCTAATGAGTGCTTGCCTACACACTCTCATCTCCATAACTAACACACCAGCACTTGTCTCAGAGCATTACAGTGACATTTCATCAGCCAACAGAGCCACTGTGATTTATTAGACTGCAAAAGAAAACCAATGTAAAATTACTTAGGATGGATATGGGGAGGTGGACTCTGATCTCTTGGGTTTCCTTCAGAGTGGATACAGTCATTCTGCCCAAATCAAGGTCCCTGTATACTCTTTGCTGTATCTTTGTATTCAAAAATACCATGCAGAGCAGGCTGGATTTTATGGCTGTATGTTAACATTCTCTGTCAATTTCCATGAGCACCGAAGGAGTGTCAAAACTCTTTAAACTCAAGGTAAGGCACAACTGACAAACCCATACCCGTAAGTTCTAATATGGAGAGGTGTAACATTGACTCCAGTGGAAGAGTGCAGGGACTGTAAACTGAAGTGCTTAAATGCTCTGATGGATGACTGCCTCCTTCTGCCCTGTTTTACATCAAACTGGTGCACTTGAATTGAACAGGAAAGACAGAGCAATGTACACATAATTCATGGCCAGACACTGCAAATTTAACTAAGACACCCTCCCCTTTGAATTGAGTCAGTGTTGGCAGCATACATTGAGTCAGGGATTATTTTGCAGCTTTAAGTCTCTGTGCTGCAATCAATCCTGGAGAGGGTCTCTCAAAAGAGATACTGGAATGACTGGAGCCACTCTGCCTTCCTGGTGTTGCAGGAGAGGCAGTGAGGGCTGTGGTACAGAAAGTGCTGGGTGGGTGATCAGGTGCAGAGGAAACACTGATGCTGAAAGCCCTGACTGGCATCAGCATTCAAAAGGCTTGTTCATACCTAGCTCCCAACAGGAAGCTTCCCATTCCACAGGGCAAAAATATACCTCAAGAAAGGTTTCAAGAGGTAAGAAAGTAATGAAATATTTTGTCATTTCTCTCATGTTCTGTAAACAATGGACAAGTTGAATAAATGCATTACTTTGCTAAGTATTTTGATGTTTTATAATTACTTTTGCAGGTTAGGCTGTTAGGTAGGTATAGTCTCTGGATGTGCTGCAATTGTTATCAGAGACAAGTTAATTCCCAAGTAAGGCTTCTTTGGGCCATACAAACCACAGAAGTAAATGTTATTGGGGTCGACTTTGGTTGTCTTTTCAAAGATTTTCATGTAAGGGCTTTGGGCAGGGCTTTATTTCAGAATCCTTTGTGAAAATAAAAAAGCAAACTCAAGAAAATAACAGGTTATATGAAAGTTCAATCACAAGGGAATAGTTAAAAGAGTTGAAGAGTTCTTTTAAACTCTCCAAGATTATAGTGGAGTTATAAAGAGGAGGATTGGACTGACCTCAAATAGAGTAAGGTAAAACTATTCAAGAGTAAAAGTAATATTTTTCACCTTCAGAAAACTGAATGTGCACATATGGACACTTCTACTCTTTCTTTAAACATTGGTTATGGGAAAAAACACATTCATAAATAGACAGTGTGAGATCTACTGATAAAATCAACAAAAGCAATTTTGTACCTATTGCAGAGAACAAGCCTGACATTCAAATGAATGCCCAGAGCAGTAGATTGAAGAGAATAGGTAGATGGTTATGTCCATTGCCTGCTGTCTTCCTTCTCCCCTGTCTTTTAGAGCAGTCAGAGTTGGAATAAAAGAGGAGAGATTTTCTTCTTTTGGAAAGGACTAAAACATTAACTCTTTTTGCTTTATGGAATTTAGAGAGGCCATATCTTCTTTTATTATTATCATCATCCATTTTTATTTTCATCTCTAGTGCAATGTTTTGAGAATAGTTGGAATAATTAGAGTAAAACTTTAAGCAAAAGAAAAGGTCATTCTGTAGAAATAAATATCAAAAACAGGTCAGTAGCCTGTATCATAAACCCTTCTTTATGCTGCTCTAGTAGTGATAAAGGTTATTCAAGACCCAGAAAGAGTCCCAAAGGTTACCCCTTTCGAAAAAAACCCCACCACCACTGGATCAATATCGTTCCACACCATTGTGTGTAAACCAGAGTCCTTAAAATAATAATGGAGCATGGAAAGGAGGTGAGTGGCAACCTACAAAGCACAGAGGATGAAGCTGGCCCAGCAGGCCCCAGGACCACCTGTGGCTGGCCGTGGCAGAGCAGCCTTGCAGCCCTGTGCAGGCAGCTCCGAGCCCGCTGCCTCCCTGCTGGAGCCTCAGTCCTGCAGCCGTGGTGAGCCCCCTCTGCCAGCAGCTGCTCTGCTGCTTACAGACAAACTTCCTTGGGCACTTTTATATTTGGATTAAGGCTTTTTGCCCCCCTCAGACTGCAGAGCTGCAAGGAATTCACAGTTGAGATTCTAAATTACCTAAAACAGTGGAAAAAAATTTAAAAAATTAAAAATCCATCCTCTTAAGAAGTATTTGTGTCTCTAGAGTGCTGAGATTGCCAGGCTGGTCGTGTAGTAGAGCAGAGAGAAGAGAAACAGTGGTTCTCTGGTTTTGGACAGGTGGTCTGCAAAATTTCTCTTACTGCATTTTCCCCCTTCCAAAACAGATCTTGTTTAAAGTTAGTAACTTTTTGTAGTACATGTGTTTGTGCCTGCCTTAACGTGAGCTATAGAAATTTCAGTCTTTATAGACTTAGGCTGCAGGTCTGCTTAGGGAGAAATCCATGACTGTTGTGCATTTTGTTTCTTTCTGTACTCCATTGAGAAGTTAGAGGGCATCATGTCTGAAGATATTTGGCCTCTCAGGAGAAATGCAGCTCAATTTCTGATAAGACTGAAATTTGTGGGCAATCACTAGCAAGGTAAGGACAGCTGTCAATGTGCTGTTGGTTGATCTCTGTAGTGCACCTGCAGAGACCAAGGAAAACCAAGTTCATGTCTACTGCACAACAGTTACTGCTCAGAACGGTTTGTCATTTACCCAGAAATATGCATAACACTCTTGGGGAAGTGTCACTGAGTGAGATGGAAGGGCTAAAAACCCATTAGTGCCCTAGTAAATCTACTCTGAAGACAGTAAGGACTTATCTGATCTATTGAGGTCTACAACATTGCCCTGGGCAGATGATTTACCATGCCTTCAAGTCCCAGTGCAGATCATCATTGCTGCCAGGGGGGTCATGGGAGCACAGCCCTGGTTACTCAGTTTGCAGAGCAGTGGCACAATTGAATTCTTGGTTTCAGTCATAGCCAGAGGTTTTTATTTGAGTTGTACTTATTTTCTTTTCTAAACTTGAATAACATGAGTTAATCACCCAAGTCAGATTTCTGCCTGCTCTGTTCGAGAAGGACCAAAGGATGTTGGTGCTCTGAAGTCTGAGCTGAATCTAAACAGTGCTCAGTTTCAAGCATCAGAATAAATATCTCTGTGCACCTGAGTTTAACCCATGACCCTTTTCCTCCTGACACTCCTGTGTAAAATCCATTGTCTCTCCCACATTGATCAGGAAGCTTTGAATGACATATGGTATCTTACATGTCTCTGCAGATGGCTGTGACCTAGCTGGACATCCACTCACTCTCAAACACTGAGAATAACTGTAGATGTTAAATGTCCTGTGCTGAGTACAACTTGGGCCCTGGGCTTGATGGTGCAGGGCAAGATTCTGCTGCTGCCACCAACGAGAGCAGGGAACCATGATGGCTCTGGGGACCTCCCTGCTCGCCCAGACGCTCAGCTCCCCTGGCACTGCCTCAGCCCAAAGCTGCTGCTGAAGTCCCTGCTAAACAAGTCAACAGGATCTGTCCTCTTGTTACAAGACATCGAGGAAAAATGCTGTGACTCACTCTGGGCTCAGGGTCCTGACAGGCCTTTGTATTGTCATTGCTGTTGCAAAAATCATCTCTTATTTTTCAGACTACATTAGCAGCTGTGTGATGCTTTGGCACTCTCACTGCTTAGCAAAGGTTACTGCATCCAGTGTTAAATCAAGGGGTGCATTATACTGGAAAAATGTTATTTTGCATAAATAACCTTCTTGAACCTTCCCGTGTCAGTCTCCAGTCTGTTTCTGGGACAGAGACACACTGTGTTTTCCCTCATGGCAAAAATCACATAAATAATAAAGAAAAACTGGGAACAGGCAGACACAGGAATCAGATTTCTCATTCTGAGGCCTTTATCCACTCATGGGGAAAATTGCTGTTCGTCTTTCAGCATTGTGTAAAATAAGAGCTTGTTTACAGATAAAGAAATAACACAAGGGTGCAGTGGAATGAGTATAAAACTTCACATACTGACTCTCTTTGCTTACTCAGAAAGAGTAGGTAGCCTTGTCTAATTTAGAAATTCTTTAATGTTTGTTTTGTTGCTCAGCAGGGACAATATTTTTTCCTTGTTTTGTTGTTTTAAGGTAAGAACTCTTCCATAGGCTTTATGCTTGGTGCCTCTGAAAGACAGATGGAAATTTATGTGGTAAACATTTTTTCTTACTATTTCTTCTTGACTAGGCTTTTAATAAGGTCTCTGTCCAAGAGCCAAATGTAAATTTTTGAAACATAGCCTTCAGTGCTGATGGCTGAAGCTGCTAAACCAGTGGATATCCCAATGACACAGGCATATCATATTCTGATTTAAACTTCTGAATACATGAGCTTCTTTTTGCCACCTCCAGAAAGGTGTAGTTGGCCCATGGAAGTTCTGTCCTGCAGCTGCTCTTGCTGCCAGTTTCTTGTGTAGTAAAGTATTGGATTCTAGTGGTGCTGTAAACTTCATCATATCTGAAAAGCATTTCTGCACATGCAGGACTGTAAAGTGACACTTGCCAGGTGGTTTCTGTGCTCAAGCACATCTGCTTTGCCTTTCACAAAGTCTTCTAATTGTAAGTGCTCTTGGTCCTGGGCTTGAGTCTCCCTCTTACTTTCACCATTAAACAATATGTGAAATTTCTGTAGTCTGCTCTGAAATTACACCTAGTCACAGCGACCTGTAGAGAGGCAGAGAGGAATTTCACACTCTTTCTTATGGTCTGTGATCTCAGGTAAGAAAATATTACACAGCCAAATACACTATCTCTTCTTTATTAGATTATTCCACTTGGTTTATAAATAATTTTAAAAAAAATTCTACCACATAAAACTTGATGGATAAAATTAAATGGAAGCAGTTAATTTGTAGGCCCATTTCAGATCTTAAAAATTACAAGGTAGTTTTTTTTTTAAATGCCAAAATATTTTAAATGTGCTATTTTAGAAGTACCATAGGTCCTTGGAAATATCCCTTCATAGAATATGGCCTTCTAAATGTTTAATTTAACAGCTGATAATAGGATTCAGGTTCTTCAGGCTGAGAGCTTTTAGAAATTTATTCAGCTTGTTTATCTAGATAGAGCAGGGACAGAGCATGTAATTGAATAAACAATGGTTCAATTAATTTTTCAGTCTTGCAGTACAACTCACTTGTACTTGTGAGTGACAGCCTCTTTGGCAGGTGCTGGTTTCACATCATAAAGCAATGTTCCACCAAAGAGACCGAAAATGGTTTTTCAGTCCCCATCTGTGTTTTACTTCTGAACAAAGTACTAAAAATTTTCTATGTTTTTTTATAGCTGATACAGAAATGCTGGTTTGAAAGAAGCTTGTCTTTCATTTCAGCATGAACCCTTTCCTGGGGGAAGGCAGCCTGGGTGTCCAGACCTGCTTTGCACAGCACTTCAGCAGCTCCCAGGGAATGTGGGCTCGCTGGCAGCCCAGGCTGGTACAGGACTGCCTGGCTGCGTATGGACTCTGACAGGCACTGGTTGTGCTGGCAGGGTCACAAGAAGTGCCACAGAAGCATGGCCTTTGTTTGCTTTCTCCCTTCTGAACACAGGGCTGGGAATAAGAGAGAAGCCTGGGCAAGCAGAGTTTGGCCATTCCTACTCCTAATATGTAGTTTCCAGCTTTGGGGTTGTACTTTTGGGCTGGGTTTTTTTGCTTGTTTGTTTTGACTCTTTCTACTGAACCAAAGAGAGCATTTGTAAAGTGCAGACACATTTTGAAAAACCACAATAAAACAAAAGAAAATCACAATAATTAGAAAGACTGAGTAAAGGTCAAAGATAGAGTTGGTTAAAGTCATCACTCAAACTTGCTCTGTAGTTTTCCTGTGCTGCATCATAGCTCCTCAGCATTTTGCTGGGCACTGCCAGCAGTCCTGTTTGCTTGATTGTCTTCATGTCTTCATCTTTTTTTAGAAGTCCTGAGCCCACAGCTGCATGAAGAAAGAATACACAGACAAACATTAAGATTTCTTATCAAACATAGCATTGTTTTTGAACCTCAGATGGGCTGAAGGAATCCAAGTGAGAGCTTAAAACCTACAGTTTTTCTCAGATTTGTCTTACAGTGCCATTTTTAGGATCCTGATATTTTTGCCATTTTTAGTTAGTTCTTTGACCATGATTTCAGGGGGAAAAAAAAGCACGAAATTATTGAGAAACTGCATTTGCTGACATAGGTGGTATGACTGGAGGATCATAGAGCTAATTTGGTTGCTAGTCTGTAAAGTTCTCATTAGAAATATTTTGCATGTTTATAACAATGTGTTTACATTGCCCTTTATGTTTTTCATCTCCATTGATTATGAAATATCAATGATATTTATTATTAGTTAGATCTCAGAGGAAATCTAACTGCAAGGAGAATTTGGATGAGTGTTTATTGAAATAAGAAAAGCACCCGTAAAGATTTTTTTCATTCTGATCAGACCAAGCATGTGAGAGAAAGTCAATTACATCACATGGTAGCATCTGTAGATCATAAAGATTGAAAACAAGCAGCTCAGGATCTTTTGCAAGGAGTTAGACTAATAATGGGTGTAGAAAGTCCTAAGCAAGTTTAAGTCTGCAAGAAAAGTGTTTTCTGGCCTGCACCAATCTGAATGACAATCAACTAATACAGCACCTAATCACTCTCTTAGCACTGCAGAGGAGAAAAGTAACAGAGAGAACCTCTCATCTTCCTCCAGGGCCAGAAAGTTTGGGAAAGAGCGAGCACAAGGAGACATCCATCAAGGTGCAACAGCAGCCAGAAGCTGGGAAACTGAGGGAAAAGTTGGCACAAAGCATAAAAGTCATAAAACTGAAAACTCAGCAAGCAAGATGTTAAAAGTGAAAAATAGACCACACCTACCCCATGGCTGATACAGAACTGGCAGTGGAAGCTACTGAAGTGTTGGCTGGCTCTCTGGTGGAAGGGCTGTGTCCTCTCCACTCTGCACTCACTGGAAAAGCCTCTGGCATTTGCTGGAATGTCCTTTGTGCTAATAGAGTTGTCTCTGGCCTGGTTGTCTCTGCAGTAGGAAGTTTTCTCTTAAAAAGAAAAAATGCAAAACCAAGAAACAACAAAACTGACAACTAAAACCCACAAAAACAGGATTTGGAAACAAAACCAATAAGTTTATAGTAGCAGACTGGCTGGTAACCTTTTCTACACGAAGAATGTTGTCATTTATTTTTGAAATATGGCACTAAGCTCTGGATTTATTCATGAATGCTCTGAGATATTTGCTTTCCCTTTATTACAGGACAGGAGATCCCACAACTCTGTGATCTTTTCTTTCACTTTCTCCCTTAGTTTGAAGTACCTTTTTTTTTTTTTTTCTTGCCTACTCCTTCTGCCTTACATTCCTTGGCTTTTTACAGAAGTACTATTTCTGTGCTTGAAATTCTTCTCACATAATATAACTAAATCCATATGTCCAATTCATATAATTGAACATGAACCTCTGGCAGAAGCTCTCTTGAAATCTGACTACCACTTTGGTATTTTTCACCTCATGCAGTTTTTTATGAAATTTTTACCCATGCAGCTCTAATGTTTGGCCACTGGAAATCAAAGCATCTTTTTTGCTACCATATACCTTAAATAATTTTTTAAAGACTTGATTCCCAGGTTTTGCATTCAAAGCAGAGTGACCTAAAAATTATATCTTTGGTTTTTCTAATCCCTCCTGTTTTTCAAAGAAAAGATAAAATTTGAAGAAATTTCTTTAAAAGGGTGTTGAAACTCCAGCATTTTGCCTAATGTTCCTCTGTCCTAATCCAATTTCTTTGAAAGATAGGTTCAATCAGTAGCTTGTACTTGGTTGCAGATGTTGGTCTGACTCTTGTTTGCTAGGCTGCATGAGAGTTGAAGAAGTGGAAGCAGTGGCTTGTGGGTTGTATTTTTCCACCACATTTCAAAGCAACTCACCTTCTCCATCAAAAGTAGCTGTACCAGTTTTCTGTGTTTGATTTAGACAGAAAAAGTCACAGCAGTATTCAAGCTTCTGAAACAGTCAAAGTCTTTTCAGTTTCCTTATCTGAATGCTGCCATTTTGGTTTATATGCTTGTGAAATGAAGCTCTGTTTTCATGAGTCCTTGTTCTGTGACCAGACTCTGTAAATGAAAAAGATTAAACACTAAAAGACATGTGCACAATGTGCTTCTACTCCACTGAGCCCAAAAAAAAAAAAAAGCATAAAAAATAATCAAGCTGTAAAAACTGTCTGAGCTACCAAAAGGAGTTGTGAGGAAGTATGAGTGTTTCCAAAGATATTTGGAGAGAATCTGTGTTTGTATAGGAAATTTATTTCAAACAAAGGCCATTTATCTTGTCTGAAGATTCACATGGTCAGTAATGCAATTGAATTAGAAAAGCAAGAGCAAGATGCTCAAAAATTCTTACATATTTAAAAACAACATTAGACACTTCCTATTTTAGAACAAGATTTAATTGCTCTCTGTAAAATGCACTGGCAAGACAACCATTTTCTCACTGGCAGGTAACAGCAGTTCCAAAATATGTGCTTTCTCCAATGTAGCTGTAGGAAGTGTTGCTGCCTAGAAACTAGCAGGGTCATTAATCAAAACAAAAAGAACAAACTGTTATGTAAAGCAATAATTTTACTAGGCAAGTACTTTATGTCTGCTTAAAACAGATGATCAGAGCATATTACCCAGTTCTTGGTTTATTGTCTCCATAAAAATTTGGAAGAATGCATGTCTACTCCAGTAATTTATTTTTTCCAGGTTCAAATATTTTGCAAGTGATTTGGCAGGGAGAGGCAGGGGGGAGCTGGTGGAGCTGTTTATTGGTTGGACGGTTGGTTGGTTGATTGGTTTGTTGGGTTTTTTAAACTTTCTTTCAAGCACACACATTGTCCTCCCGGACTGCACTGTAGCTGGGAAGGAGTGAGCGCCAGTCGCAACTTTCACTGGGGGTGTTGTTATCAATAGGTAAATGGAAATGTTTAGGATAATCTGAAGTAGTCTAAGCATAAGTAACAGGATGAAAGCGAGCAGAAGGAAATTTATGCCGATGCTTAGGGGAAAACACTCTTCATATTGCATCCTGGTAAATTATATAAAAGGTCACTGGGGAACGAGAATTTCAGTCTACAGCAGCTCCAAACACTGTAGACTGAAATTTGAGGTTCACTTGCAGAAACTGTTTTGTCAGGAGAAGGAACTCTTCTGATTTAAGATTAATCTCACCAGTTATTGCAAATTCTCTGATTCCATGGGCCTTGCTGAGCACTGGTAACTTTCTGAGTTTGAGTGTCCAAGTGCCTGGCATGTCTCTTTTCAAACGAGCGCTGGGAATCCCTATTCACTAGTGACAATGACAATTCATCTGGAAAATATTAATTGAGCTCAGAGACATTTCAGAGACTAAGGCAATATTGTCTCATCTCAGCAAGTATAAAAATTATACAGATCTTTCTTAAGCAGAGGTCTGTAATTGGACCTAAAGCAGCCAATTTTCTCCTATTTTAGAGTAAGTGAGGAAAGAGAAAATAATTAGTTGAAACATGAGTTTTAATGAGAAGTTATTTGGTTAGAAATAATTTAACTATTTATTTTGGGGGTTTTATTCCCTTTCAGAGAGGCTGTAAAAAAAAAAAAAAGGAGTAATAGGAAAAGGATTAATGGAAAAATAAAGTGAAATTCAGATATGTGTTGTAAAATGTTTAATATTAATGTACTAAATTTATCCTACATGAACTTTATTGGTTCCAGTAAGCTGCTTCTTCCATCCCTGTTCTGCTCAATTTTATTTTGCTCTCTTGTTATCCCTCTTTTACAGGAATACATTTTTAAATAATATGCTAGTTTACTTGTGCCTCCTGCTCTCCAAAATAGTTGAGGATTTGCAAAGCCATGTCTTACTTTTCCTACCCCTTCATATTGTTGAGGAAGCTGAAGGAGAATTTTCTAATTACATTTTCAATTATTTTTAGGCTAAAGGAGTGACTGAACACAGATTACCTCCTCCTGCTCCTCCCACAGGCAATGTACCACTGGCAAAAAGAGAATGCACTAAAATCCTTCACTGTACAGAGATGTTTGTGTCTGCTATAGCAAAGGCATTATGAGAAGTTTTTAAATATTAAAGAATGTAAGATTTTTCTTGTATAGAATCTGCACAGCTAAAGCATTATAAAAAAGAATTTATAAGGCTTTCTGCTCATTTTCTGGATAAAACCAACAGAAACACCCATAAAAAATAGCGTGCTCGATTCAGTGTGCATCCCAGTGTGCTTGGTAAGCTGCCTGCTCATAAAAGAGCATGATCCTTCCCTGGGGCGTTCTAGTGAATGATACCTTGCATTTCCCCCTGGATAGAGTCAAATTCTTTTGGATGTTGTTTTGGAAAACTGAGATGGCAGTGAAACAAGAAGCTGGTAGACATTTTTGACAGTACCTTGTTTTTATTATAGAGATTTTTCATATGAACCAATGCAAGTCACTTGCACAGAAGTTCCCTTCTATGACTTTTTGTGGTTCATTTCTTTACTTTTATACTAATAAAAAGCGGCAGAGAGAAATCATGAATGTGGTACTTTCCAATTCATATTTGTCTGGGTCATAAATAGTGCTATATCAAGTGTTACTTAAAGCAGATACACTTTTATGTAATAAAACTAGACTTTTTTAAAACTGGTGGATAGAAAAACTGCCTCCACCTCTCCCTTTTTGCCATCATCTTTGCTCAGCATTGAGAAACCAATGACCTCAAAGAGTCTCTTAGAAATCCTCCTGTGATATGAAGGAAGTGTCACTACTGGTCTCTGGCTTGTACAGCTTCTCAAATCCCACAGATGTGATTTAGACAGCTCTGAACCTTGCTTTTACACAACACCTGTTGTAAGGAAGCCAAATTGCCCTTTTCTAAAGCCTTGAATTCATAAAAGACACAACTGGTATAAAGGCACCGTGTCTGCTAAATACTTGTTCAGCCTTAGGCTAAATACAGCTCACCATGGCCAAGCTCTCTGATTGTATCTAAGAAATGCTACAATAAATAATTTAAAGTACTTTCTGAATACTTTCAGATATTATTTTCCACTTTATTGAGATTTTTTTTATATATTTAACTTAAAACCTGCTAAAAAAACCCCACACTGTAGAATAATGTGGTAAATAGAAATCATTCCGCATCTGAACTGTACTTGACCTTTCAAAAATTCAGTGAAAAATCACTACTAGCCTGAATTCACAAAGAGAACAGACTGGGATTTTCAGTCAACTGGTCCTCAGCAAGCTCTGTAGTTTTCTTTGAGCTGTGACATTGGCTTAGAATATTCTATGACCATTTGTTCATCACCAAGCATTGAAAATGGTTTGTTAGTCAAATAAAAAAAAATTAACAATACTCTATTACTGTCAATTCAGTAGCTTCCCAGCTCATTTCTAAATTAACTGGTTTAACAAAACTAATTTTCTTCCTAGAGAGAATGGACAGGAAAACAAAACAAAACAAACAAATAAAAGCCACAAAAATCCCTCAGTGCTCTTTAGAGTTATGATGCTGGTTTGCAGAAGCATTGAATGCCTCTGCACACTGAAAAAGATGGAAGATAAAAACTCAGGGTGTAACACCAGAACTTCTTGACTCAAATCAGAATTCTGACACTGAATCAAAATGAATAGCTAAGTGTTTGATAGATGTAAACTAGTATGTAATTACCTGCACCAAAATACATAATTTGGTATTAAATCCTTTGAAGAGCTTTCCTTATTTTTATTAATATAGCCTGAAAAGATTCCAGCTCTGTAGTGCTGGTGTTGTCAATTATTTCCTTTCAAATCCTGATAAAATTATTTTCATAGGAATCAAAAGATTATCTTGAAAGTAACATTTAATTAAATAGCATTTATAGTATATTTTTTTCTCATTCAGTGTTCCTTCTGTAAGTGCCAGTTTCCCTCCTCAGTTAAGTCGGAATTTCAGTCCAAGAAGCACTGGGTGAGGCTTCAAAGGTGCTTGGAAAAGTGTTGGTATTCCCATACATCACCAAGTACTCACTGCCAATGCATTCCCATCTCTCATCATTCCCAGAATTTCTGAAAGTCTAGGACGTAATCTGTATTTCATTGCAGTTTATTTAGATATTTATCATTGCAAAGATTAGGAGAATAATCATTTCTGCAATAAAATTAATCTTTGTAAATACATTCTATTGCACATTATTTTTTCTTTACCAGAGGAATTAACCTTGACTATCAAAATCCACCGTAAACTGTAAAAATTGCAGAGGACACTAAAACCATAGTCCTTAAAAGAACACAAGTCAAATTAAAATTAACAATAAGCTTTCTAGTTAGGCTGTTTATTGCCATTCATATTAAAATTTTATGGGATAATGAAATTGTCAGTTATTTCTGTGCATCCGATTATCAAGCTGCAAACTTACCCATTAGTTGGAATAATGAAATTCAAAGCAAACATCCATTTTGAGTGACCAAACCATCTAAAATTTAAAAATATTTGAAATTAATGACACAGAAAACAATGTATTTCAAACCAGTCTATAAAACTTAATATAATCTCAATGTAAGTGAGCTATGATCTAGTATTAGATTAAAAACTGTTATCTTCAAATAGAGATCTCCACTAACATATTTTATAACAAGTCTTTCACAGAAATACTCTTGATTCAGATTAATTAAACTTCTTGAGTCACAATTAGCAATATCTGAAAACCAATATAAAATCATTGTTAGTAAAATTTGCAAATGACAAAATAATCCCTAATAAAGTTGCAATAAGTAATTGTGCTCGGTCAGTCTTGCAGTCCAGCTTGGGTGAGCAAGCATGCTTGATGTAATAGAACAAATTATGACTAAAACTTCAAGTTTGTATATTCTGTAGAAATTTGTTAAATCCAGCTGTCTTTGGGCACATGGAGTCCCCGGTAAAATTTTTCTTTGTTCTTAGGTGTTGTTGTTTTAGCTGTCCTGTGATTTTATTGGAGTCTGGAAATTTAAAAGCCTCAAAAAGTTTAAATGAAGTAAGGCTGGTTTTCCCATCAAAATGCAAAAAGTGGGAGTTTCACAAGGTTAAAACATGAAGCCAAAATCGGAACTGTTTTCCTAAGCCATGAGAATCTGAAACCTGTGATTCACACCATGTCCACTTCTTTTTGAAACTAGATGAGTTTTCAGTGATCTTGTATTTATTATATGCTTTCTGTAACTGTAATATTTAGCCTCTAGCCTTGCTCTTGTTGAAACATCCTGTTGTTGCAGAATTCCACTTCGTGATGACTCACCCTCACAAGATGTTCTTCTGTTGAATGATGACAGGAATGCTGACTCTTTATTCTTTGCTCAGTGACAGATTTAAGGATAAATAGTTGGTAACTGAGACCCAAATTCTTTTACGTGACTAAAATAAGTGATAACCATCTCAGGCTAAGTAATTCCTCTACGACCTAAGGCAAGACACTTCAGCTCTCTGTAGCTAACATCCTTATCTATAAAATGTGAGTGGCAACACTTCATTTATTACCTCAAAAGAAAGCAGCAACAGAGCTTTTGGCCCCCAGCACTGTGATAATGCACATCTGACAGCCGTTACTGCTCACGATCAAAGAAATCAACGAGTACAACATGGGACTAAGCAATCACCCTGCACAAGTCCAAGGCTTTGGGTGTTTTACACCTAGACATCAGCATTTCAAGCTTTGAGTACTTACATAGACATTTAAGAGGTTTTGGTTATTACTTTAAGACAAGCACAGAGTTGTTTTTCTGTTCAGTACTGAACCTGCCATGTGAAGAGAACAATTTTTGAGTGGATTGCATTTGATTTCCCTGGTGAAGGGACCAAGGTCACTGGATTCTCTGGAGAGGTGTCTGTGAAGTTTAACATGCCTTCAGGGAAGCTGCAAAATCCTCATATCCCTTTTCACCACAGCGAGAAATTCCACACCAGTAGTACCATGACCGGTCTGCAGCCATCTGTATGGAATGCTTGTTTTCTGAGGTGTGAACTTGAGGAATATTTTTCACTTTACAGTAATTTTTTATGGTTTAACATCGGCATTTTAGTTATCAATATTTACACCTTACAGAAAATTGAGTGTTGATAAATGCACAACAGTCACAAATATCTTCCATGATTGTAAGTGGGGAGAATGCTAAAGGCCACTGTGCCTAGGTGTTTTTAAAAATTTTATTGTCATTTCCAGTCTCAAGTATTAAAACTATAAACCATTTCTAACTGCCTTGATCCAAGGAGTTGGATTCATTTTTCTTTCTCTTCTAAACTGCTCAGTAATGCAGTTCATTCTTTTCCTCATGATTTATGAGTTAAACATTTCTTTATTTTAATACCATCATTTATTGTGGTATTAGACTTCCTCTAACCCACAGCTCATCTCTATCTTTTCTTGCAGACTCCCAGGAAAGTTCCTCCTCTCCCAGGCACACTTCATCTTGCATTCAGGTAACACCTTCCTGCTAAGCCATTAATGGACATTGTGTAGTTGTGCTTCCACCTGTTTGAAGATCACAAAACAACAAATAAACCTAGAACACACCAGTTAATTTAACTCATAATTTCTTCTGAAAAGAATTGTCATTGTTTAGGACAGAACACATCTCAATGGCACTCCTAAAGCTCCTCATACCTCCACGTTGTGCTTTCCACGTAGAGACATCCAAGTCTTTCCCAGCATAGTTATAAAATAGCCATGGCTCAGTTCTTACACATTTCCTTAAAGAAAATCTGGTGCAAAATATTAAGATCTTTCCTTCTGATCCCTGCACACTGGTTTTCAGGGCAAATGAAGCCAGGCCCATGCAGGCTCCAACATTATCTCTCTGGTCTGATGCCTGATCTGGATAATTAGAAGCCTGAGACTCACCAAAGCAAAGAAACCACCCTGGGAAAAGTATATGGTTATCTGAATTTGTATTTTGAGCTTGCATGTGTTTTCAGATAAAAAGGAACTCCTTGCAGGACTCTAACTGGCACATTTTTTATTGTAGTAGCATTTAAAGTTCAGCTCTCTTTGTTTTTATTTTTAAATTTGGCTTCATTTGGGGGTTTGATTTACCTGAAACCCAGAAAAAGACAAGCTGCCATTGTATTACTCTGTTGTTGCCATATAATGCCGTCCATCATAGATTAAAAAGGTGATGGTATGATGTTTCTCTGTTTGGGGGCAATGATATTCAATATGCTTTTTGGAGAGCTCTGTGTTCAAAGTCAGGGAAACCAGATCTTTTCTTCTGACCTTTCTCATGTCCTTTGTGGAATTTTGATAAAGTGGGAAAATTGCTTCTAAGTCTGTATGCTCTTCTTAAGACAGATAAAGGGAGGTGGAATTTCTGCTATCAGGTTGCCAGTATCTTGAAGAACAAGAAATCATTTAAAAGTTGACACAATTTGAGTCCTTTATTTAAATTCTGATATCCTGTAAGTAAATTTTGAGTGCCCTGAAATCAGTCGGGTGGAACTTTAGAAAAGTGACTGAAGAAAAATTTTAGGGATGACATTACTGTTCTCTAAAGAGATGACTTCATTTTGACTACTTCCTCACCCCCCATGAGTGTGGAGGTGTTGCTGCCCACAAAGAAAGCACCCAAGAGAGGGTTTGCATCTTACAGAGGATTTTACATCCTGCTCTGGTCTGCCTTTTTTCGTCTGTACTTTATAAACTGATCACAGCTTGCAGGCAGAAAATGGCCTGCAGATTGTAAGATGGCTGCAGTTATTAGATTTTAGCCTGCTTTTTATAAAAGAAAGTATAATGCAGGATTCAGTAAAAAGGTAGGGAAATGGCTCTGTTTCTTGTGCTTTCCTTTTTAAAATTACAGGGTAATGATGCCCTGAGCATCATACTAAAGAGCTTGGGACATAGACTGGAAGATTTATTTGAGGATTTTTTGTCTGGGCTTGTTCTGCATCTGTCTGATCCATCTGCCTTGGTCTGGTCTTGTCCATGAGTGATCTGGATCACAGAACCAGAAAAATATCTCTTCCCTTAGGCTGAGTCAGGAGATTCTTTGTTGTGTAGCAAATTTCCCTTCCCTCCCCTGTCCCCTCAGTATTTGAGCCAATAGTTTGTAAAGAAAAACTACCACTAACTGTGTCTGCTATTTCATAACTGGCTTGTGTATTGGAATCTCACCTTTCAGCATGTTTTTTATATGTGTTAAATGATTGAAAGCTCTTAACAGAAAAATTTGTGGTATGTATATCTCAGGGCATGATACACAAGTCCATTACCATTGTTTTCCATTAGCTAATGGAATTGCAGGGAAGGGAGACAATAAACCCCATTGAAAATAGAAACCTGTCCCATATTCTGAGGCAAAATGAGAAGGAACTATTGAAAGATAGCACGACAAAAATGTAAGAGTTGCATACACTTGCAAATCAGCAGTGTCACAGTTAACCAGCACTAAAAGCTGCTCAACTTAATGATGTCTTGAAAATACGCAGCAATTACTCACTATAGTCTTGAGATGCACTTCTTTCTCAAGATCAGACTTCTGATCAGAGTTTTCCTCATAGACTTACAGTTTTTCATTAAAAATGATTACTCGAGCATGGCTTTAGTATTTTTTAGAAAAATGCAGAAGTTAAACCTCCTTGTCTTTATGGGCTTCGGAAGTTACTTTCTGTGTCAGTCTTGCATAAGCTAAAGTGCTAGAAACAAATTTGAAATGGTGGGTTTTACACAGCTCAGAATTTTTCCAAGTACCAATATTTATTAAAGGAAATTCAGTACCTAACTGGAATACCGAATCTGTTTAACAATTCAAAACTGTGGCTTTACACTCTGTTCTCTCTGGACCATGTGAAGGCTTCCTCCCAAATGAAGCAGAAGCTGATCTTCTTTCCAAACTCTGGAATACAGGCAAGCAGTATTTATTTTCTATTTCTTACCATTATTTTAAAGGTTATTGTTAAAACACATCTTCATGCTGCTGAATAATATTGGGTATGTCTTTACTTTGGGAGTAGACAGAGATCATTAAAACCTTTTTTTTCTCTCCCGCCTTCCTATCCTCTCCCAGCTCACCCATATTTGTCATCCATTTACCAGAGTTATTTTACTGCTTGTCATGATTAACCACATTGGCAGCTTTTGTAGGCTCTGAAACAGCAGAATAGGAGGGAGAGGAGCTGCATAAACACTCCCACATCCCTTCACTCTGGATGTTTCCCATGACTTCAGAGTACTGCTAACCTCCAGTCTGCTCATCAAGAAGAAAACCTGATGACTTCTTAAAGCAGGGACACCAATTTCTCTGCTTATGTTCAATTGTGGGAATTCACTGCTGTGGAAAAACAGTAACTGGTGAGTTTGTAGTTCAAATCAGCACAAAAAGAGATGAAACCATTTGTCCTGACAGCGTGGTTAGATGTCACACACACAATTGCTGTGAGCAGGGGAGCAGCTGGCTGAGGTACAGAATGACTGGTTTTGCAAGCCTGTTGCAGGAGAGTGGAAACCTTCTACCTGAAAGGGTTCACAGCAAACCTTCTGAGCAATGCAGGTGGCACAGACCTTGGATGAGCGAGCAGAAATGGCTTGATGAGGTTATTATCACTATTAAAGAAAGAGGCTGTATCTATTACACTACAAACAAGCAATTCCTGTAAGTATGGTGGGTTTTTGTGGTACTCTGGCAGGCTTTTCAATATAATTTCTTGCTTGCTCTGGATGCTGAAGATATATATTTTTATATTTTTTTAATCCACTAATGTATCCACTGATTTGCCTAGAATATTCCATCACAAAATTTTAAATACACAGATCTCTTTTTCTTTTGCAGGATATACAGGGAGAAATCCTGTAGTGTGTACAATTTGAAAACTATTTATGTGCTACTAAATAAAAATAATTCAGTATCTAAATCCAGAACCAGTCTGGTAATCATAAGAGACATAAAGAAGCAGTAAAAATTTAATTAAACCAGTTGTATTATTGTTGTACTTCAACCTCAAATGGAGCAGAGAAAGAGTAATATTAGAACTGCTAAACCATGTACTAGGAGATTCGCAGACCTTTATAATTTAAAGCAAGAAAATAAATAAGATCAAAAATAGTTTTAGGTTGAACTAAGTCAGTGGTTAAAACATGAAATTGCCTAAATTAGATTCTCTTAGTTGTGTCTTAGCAGGAAAGATACATGAATAAGAAATTACTTTGCACTGCTGATGTGCTCGGCTCTATACATGTGGGAGGCACCTGTGGCAGTTGTAAGAATGCTCTGAGTAGAAACACAGGAATATGGAAGATGATTCAACTGGGTTTTTGCTTCCACAGCCTATTCCTCTGCCGGGTTGAATTTGAGCACTGCTGAATTGTAAGCCCAGAGCATATCAGGGAGAGATATTTCTGATCATTCACAACACTGAGTCTATAAAATATTCATAAAACCTCTGCAATCTGAATTAGCCTTTCAAGTAATAAAAAATGTATCAAAGTAATACAATAAATGAGGGGGGTCCGTCTACTACATGGGATATGAAGCATAAGAATTTCTTTTAAATATTTGATTTGTGAAAAGTAAATGAGGCATTTTCTGATGCAACAATTATGGGATTTCATACTGTATGAAACAGTAACAGAAAAGATACTGTGTCATTGTTAACAGCTCTATTTCCTACCACTAAACTAATGAGCACATTTGATCTTCTCTGAATTCTTCATGCTTCGTTGTTTCCATCATTGTCAAAAGCCAACTCCTTTACTTTTCTTGGGAAATAATCCACAAAATACAAAGTGACTGTTTATGGTGCACAGTGAGTTTTCCACTCAAGGAAGAAAGCATCATCTGATAAAAGGAGACAGACCCTTGAGACAGCTACAAAATTAGATAATTTTTGCAGAGAGCAGATTTTTTTTCCTGCCAGTCAGAATTTAAAGAAAGGAATCATTCCACATTTGGCAGACAATTTTGCTTCTCCAAGGGTAAATAACACTGAGTGAAAATAGTTGCAATTTTGTTTTTTCTCTGAGAATTTTATTAGTTTGAAAATTTTTAAGTGCCTGATTAATGAAAAAGCTAAAAATAATGAACTGTAACAATTTTGTTCCAGAAATATAGGCAATATTCACATCATGGTTTTATGAGTTAAATTTTTATTTCAGTTTTCAGATTTCTGCATCACTATTGTTTGCTTTTTGGTTGCCAGCCAGCAGATAACAATGCAGGAAGACACCTGCTACCTTCCATATTGCTGGTGTTTGAATAAATTTCTCTGAAGCATTGATGCTGGATATTAAAATATAAGGTTCTAATCCTAAAGTGTCTCCTAAATTTGAAAGTCCTTATTAATTTTAATAGTGCCTTTCTCAAGATTGTGTAGATGGATTTTTTTACAGGATTTATTAAACGTATTTTCAAAAGGAACAAGAGAGGATGATTTTAAAGAGCTTCAGTTCCAAATGTGTATGTGTGTAGGCCAGGATGACTATATTTGAGTGTTTCTGATACAAACCAAAACTATGATTTCAAAAGCAAATCCTTAGTCACAAATAGGTAGCATTGGTATGGAAAGGAGAAGATCCTGCACATGAATATTGAGGACCTCATTCTCACTGCCTTTATGCCCAGCACAATTCCCATTGGCCTCAGAGGATTTATGTCATTGTGAGTGACACATGAACCAACTTGAAGGATGCAGTGTTCAAAAAAGTAACTTAAAGCCTGTTCTGGCTCTAAAGAGGCTGCATTTTCAAACTGCAGGCAAAGTTAGCCACGCTGACCTGCCGAGCCCGGAGGTCCTGGCAGTGCCTGCAGTCCCTGCAGGCTGTGTGTCCTGCAGCCCTTCCCAGCACCCTGCCCCTGCCCAGGGCAGCTCTCAGTGCCAGTGCCCTCGGCAGCCAGACCCTGCTGGCTCCCCTCGGCCCCTGCTTGTCTGAAACTGGGAAAACAAAGCCAAGTTTGTCTCAGGAACTGATCCCAGTGTGACCAGAGAAGGGACAGAGCTGGAGAGGCCCTGGATTGCTCACCTGCTGCTCTGCAAAGTATCTGCCTGGAGAGAGGCTGACTATATTCCAACATTCTTTTTTGAAACTAACCTTCCTCAAACGAGAAGAAAAGGATCAAACAAGAACTAGTTTTATCCAAAGAAGCAGTGTGAGAGATCTGCAAGAAGCAAACTTATCCCTAGAGGACGGATAACACACACTCATTTTCTCCTCTCATCATACATTCCCGGAAATATCTTGATCGATATCAGAGCCCTATGCAATATGTAAAGGAGATTACATTTCATAAGATATATTTTAAATTATACATTTCCACACACTGTATTAATATGAAATGCAATTTTATCTGATTTTAATACTTTAATGCTAGCTTCCATTATTTGCACAGTAAGTAAATGAAGAGATGCACAGAAATCTGGATTTAATTAGATAGGAGATACTATCACTTACAGACTGACATAAGTAGAATACATTATTGTGTAATACTTTGTGTCCTGAGATGATGCACAGCAATAGAGCAAAGTTGCATTTAATGCTGACTGCCAAAACCCACTCAAGTTTTGTAGAATGTAAATTGACAACATTTTCTGTTTCGTTTTTGTGGGGGTTTTTTTCTGGCTATTATTTATTATATTCATCTACCTCTAAAAAGCATTTTTCATTTTTGCCTTTCATTAATTCTATTTGTAAAGACCAAAAGGAAATACTGCACAATTTGCACGTAACTGAGTCTTGGTGCTATTAGTGTCATTGGCAGGTCTCTTTACCCTGAATGTGTTATTATTATTATTATCATTACGCCACATACAAGAGTGTTAGATGTAAGACCCAAAAAGGGAAGGAGTCTGCAAAAGGAAAGTTACAAGACTGGGCCATGACCCAGGGAAATATCTGCCTCCGTGTATTTTGAAAATCTACTACAGGATGAAATTACTTTTTCACTTTTTAGCTCCCACTGAGCACAGTCTAAATGCCAGTGTGATTCATCAATGTCCCTGATAATTCTCGGAGACATCTACTTCCAGGCCTGCAATGCTGTTTGTGCTCCTTGCTGCTCTCTGAGAAGGCTGAGGGTCCCTGCTGGCAGTGACAGGTGAGCCAGACTCAGCCTCGTGCCTTCCTGTAGAACCCCACCACAGGATGGATTTCATTCCAGCACTGGCACTGCTTTCCATCTCCATTCACGCTGGGCAAAGAATGGTGTTGCCCAAGCCTTACCCTTCAGTGCTGTGTTAGAGCTCCTGGTGACCAACAAAACCGACAGCAGTAACCAGTTCTGGTCCTTCTTTTTTTCTTGGGCTGTTTTTCCTCTCTGAAGCATTGTTCTGGCTCTTTCACTACAGTGACATCTGAGCACCTCATTGCCTTAACCCCTCAGCAGTTTCAAGGGCAAGAAAGTGCATGGTGACCAGTGCTGTGCTAACTCCACTCTTATTTTTCTGTTTGGTTTTTCCCTTGGTAATTAATTCCCATCAGGTGAAAAGCTTTCTACACTGCAGTTTGTTACACATAATAGAAAACTGTTGGGCAATATCAAAACTTTTTTTATTTTGTAGAAGAAGAATCAAAACAAAAGCAGAGCTACTAAATTTCTCCCCATTTCAAGGGGTTCTGATTTCCAGTAGCTCCTTCCATTTCCATGAGACTTTTTGGTTTTCCCTCACAGCAGACGCCTTCTTATGTTCAGGAAACATTTGTTTCTTTATTCATAGCTGCCTGTATAAATTCTTGACTTGTTATTTATGCCATTATGTTAATATCCCTTTCAGCTTAAAATACTGCTCTGAATTTGTCTTAATTTTCTGTTAAAGGTTGCTCTGACAAAGGCCAATAAAACACATGGAGCATTATTTGTATTTACTTACAAAGCTGCAGTATCCAGGACGACATCATCAGTTCTATAAAGTATTATCCCGTAAAGTTCATTTTGAAAGTGAATGCCATATCTCATTTTACTATGACATGCAAACAGCCTATCTATCTAAGCCTTTACAGCACATCCATCACACCAGAAGTGTGCTGGTGCCAGTGAATCAAAAGCTACAGCAGCAGTTAACGAGAAGTGTGCTAATTAATGGCTCAGACAGAAAGTTTTGAGAGTGATTTTTCCATACACTTCACTCAAAAGTGATTGAGAAGGAAATGCCTCTTTAAAATTTTTATATAATGTCTCACTAAATGAACCATAAAGAAACAATATAGAAAATACATAGCTGGGGATTTATGAGAACATTTTACAACTATTAAAGACCACGTTTAAAGGTCTGGATTTTAAATGGAGCCAAGGGACCTTTGAAAGCAGATTTACCAGCAAGGTCATATTTAAAAATGGAAGGGAAGAAAACCATGTCCCAAACATCCCAGTCAGGGACATAACAAAGCCCAGAACTGCTAGAGAAGAGAGGAAGAATGGCCACTAAAACATGAAGAAATCATTATATAGGGAATTTTTATTCAAATCCAAAAGAAATGTTGACTGCCAGTCACCATCTAAATGAAAAATGGCATTGTAGCTCGGTTTTTTAGAAAAATATCTTTTGGACCAGCCATCCTCAGTGGCTATTTCAAACTGCTGCTGTTCACCAGCTTAGCTGGTGACATGTTACTGCGCCTCAGAACATACAAATCTTTTCTCCTGAGAAAACAGTTGTCAAAACATTTTTTTCTTTCCTTCATGACATATGGAAAGAAATACTTCATACATATTGGAACCATTTTTCTTTCTTTGAAGCAGTTGCAGTCATATGATATATGGTATAACATAAAGCCAAGTTCCAGAATACAAACCTAGAACAAAAAAATCTAAGAAATTTGAAATATATCTGTTTTTTGGAACATCCTTTTTCTCCCATTATTTAATCAATATATTCAATTACTCTGAAATGGGTACCTCCTTTACAATGTAGAGTTGATGCTGATAAGACAATGTATTAACTTGGATTTGGATTCTCTGGCAACATTTCTTTCCAAGCTTTTTTCCAAATCGAGTGATAATAGAAACATGACCCATATTGTGTAAAAATAGTGTAAAAGTCCCCACCCCCTCCAAGAAGACAAATTCCAAATCTTTTTGAAAGGGAGTACAAAAAAATTTAACTATTAATATTTTTGACTGTAAATACAAGGCCAAGCTCTTTCAGTATCTGAGAAAGCAAAAATAAAGTGAGGTGGCAGAAATAAACCTTGTTGCACTCTTGCATACTTTTGTTTCTTGGCCTAAGCCCCTCCCAGCTCTGCAGATCCTCACTCTTAGTATGTGGCAGTAATTTAAGTGGCATCAAACACATGCTTTACATTTCCTGCCCCACAAATATTAAACTGTGCTTTTACAGGAGAGATGGGTTATTTGGGGAGCAACTGCACCCCTGGTGGGAGGGGGAGTGGGAGAGCAGCCCCTCTGCATTCAATAATCTGCTGGTCAGACCCACAATGGGCGGCCGTGGGCGGGCAGGTCCCACTCTCCGCCCAGAGATGATTTAGGGATGCCCTGCACCACCGAGCCTGCATTTTAATAACTGCTGCATGACAGGAAAGCTCTTTTGTTCTACCTCTGAGTGAGGAGCTGAGACAAGCTCAAACTGAGGAGTTTGTGAGGAAGCTCAAACTGAGGAATTATTCCTGACCCTGGAGCTGCAAATTGCCAACCTTGCTTTGCCGGTCTCTGCCCTGCAAGTGTGGGCAGGTGAGGCATGCTCGGGACTGAGCCCTGAGCTCTGCCCCTGGCCACGCTGCCCAGGGAGGGCAAGGACAGGGCAGGGCTCTGCCTCTCTGGGGCAGGCTGGGGAGCTGGGGAGGCTGTGAACACCCTATGACCTCCAAGGAGCTGGCAAAGGAATGAGCAAAGCTTGCCAGAGATCCCTCTCCTTTCTTTTCTTGCACAGCGCTGTGAAAGGACATTTTCCTGGCCGCTAAGATAATTCTCTGCTTGAAATCCGAGTACCCTTTACCTTTTGACAAAGACATTCTTATTGAGGTTTTTACAAAATAATTCTAATCTATTTCTTGCACACTGAAGAGCTACTCTTCATTCACAGCTACTACAAGTGTATCCAGATCAGAGCTGGAAGGTAATTAGCAGTGATAACTGTCTGCCACCTTTTTCTTATCTGACATTTTCAAGCCCTGCAAATTGGAAGTGTCTAGAAGTGTCTAACACTAATAACTTATTTATTTTTTTATATACCATTGAACTTGCCAGTCATTTTCAGCCATCAGTTCTTAAAGAAAACACTTTAGAACTGGAATCTTGTAAAATTTCAGCCTGGAGCAGACTACAGCAAAGTTAATGAGCCATGAAAAATAAGGCTTTGCTTGAGAAGGCTGTTAATACAATTTTTCAGCTGTAGCTTGTATTGGCAGGCCATGATCAGTTAAAACAGATACTTCAATTAATCCTGTATTGAAATTGAGAAAACAACTTACAGGGCTCCATTAAAAAAAAAAAAAAAAAAAAAAAAAAAACCCAAAAAAAACCGAGGTACCAGTTTTTCTGCCGGGTTGTAGCACCTTAGTGGCAGCAAGGCGAGGAGAGCAGTCCCAGCTGGAGGGAGAGCTCTGGTTCCAGGGCAGTGGGAGGGTCTGAGCACCGGGCTCTGGGTGCCCAGCAGAGCAGAGCCGCTGCTTTACTCACTCCTTGTCCTCTGTGCCCTCGGGCTGGCCCCTTGGTACGCAGGGGTGAAGCTGTGAGAGCCCCCCTGCCCTGCGACAGTGTCACAGTGCTAAAGCTGGCAGGAGCCTGGGGACATGTGCCGGTCAAGGGTGAGCTCCCTCTGGGCTTCAGCTGCCCCGTCCCTGCCGCGGGAGAGGGAGGACTCAGGCTGGGATTTACGAGGAATCAAACACGGTGGTGTATCTGCTCAGTTAGCTTGCAAGCCTGCATATCATTTTTCAATACTATGCTTTGAAAACGATCTTGAAATACTCTTTTATATGTTCTACATGATATTTACATGATTTTTGGGTTTGCCCTTCCCCCCCCCCCACCCCTTACCTGGAACAATATTAAAATGTACCAGAAAAAAAAAAAAAAGCAAAAATGCAATGGTAAATTCCAGTGTGGAGTTTGGTATCATGCTAACTTGTACCTACATATTTATAGGTTTTCTTTTAGAAGAATAGCCTATCTATTTTCCTATTTAATTGAGGTTATCACAGAAATGCAAAGAAAGCAAAGAACAAAGTAATCTAACCTCCTGGCCTTCTTATTTTTTTTGGCGGAGTGAATGGATACAGTTAATTTGTAACAAGATTTTTCTCAATTCTATTTTGCATTCAAAAGTTTTTGACTTTCAGAGTTCCCTTTTTTCCAAGAAAGGTGTCTGGGAAAAACAGAAAACAACCAATTGTCACTAAATTCACCATGTTTGCCTCTTTTTCCAAATGTCATTTTCACTCCTGCTGCTTGGCAAGCTCATATGAGAAATGACAAAGAAAGTTCACAGAACTGTCACTTCTCTATTAAAATGAAATAGCCTGTCTTCTGCTGTCCTTCACAATTTTCAAAATTTAATGTTGGTAAATGAGGGGCACACCAGTGGCATTTATAAATTCAGTTCATTTTGCTCTATCTAGAAAACAGAAATAGAACTTGGCACCTTCTGTGTGTTTTCTTGATATCAGATATTTAGAAAACTATCTGACTACATGAAGAAGCATTTATCAAACTAAACATGCTATCTATATGTAAACACCCCTACCTGTTGCAGAGATTACTTTTATATCCCCATTTTTCTCCAGTCTTGATGGTGTATTGTAGCACACAAAGTGCTGATAAAAATGATTGGGTTCTGCTGACTACAGATTGGGAAATGACAAATAGATTGAAATCCACAGATTATTAAAAAGAAAAAATTGCTAAACTTGCTACTGTAACTCTTACATATTTTCTCACCACACAATGTCCATATTAAATAAACAAATGCAATAAGTAAGTGTCTCTCTAGCCCAAAAAAACTGCTTTCACCATTAGTGACCATAAAGATTAGCACTCCATCTCAGTGAGTGAAGGTTTGTGTGAGATTCAGCACTGGGCTTCCCTCATTACGTTTTAGATGTCACACTGGCTGCTGCCTGTCACCACCTGAGTGTCTGTGACCATCTGGGCCGTGTGAATATACATTTAAAGACGTTGTGCAGCGTGAGAATGGATGCAGTTCTTTAATACGTGGAAAAGGAGAGCTCACACTCCGTACTAGAATAATTTGCTGACCTGAGACACAGTGGAAAAACACCTGCAGAGGCAAAGGGCTCGGCGGTCACTGCGCTCAGCTCGCTGTGCTGCTCCCTGCTGCAGGGCAGGGAATGGTGTCAGCACCCACCGTGCCAGGCAAAGCACTGCCCCGCATCACCAAGATCTCAGCTCCCCTCCCTGCTGAACTCCCAGAACCAGCACAACCACAGTTCTCAGCCTTACTTAAAATCTGGCTAACATGCAGGTACCACTCTGAGGCCTTAGAGACGGAGTGGATCGCTGGATTGCTCTCGCATTCTCAGTGCTGCTTTTCAAGCCCTATTCCTTCTGGATCTTCATTTCTGCCTCTGTCCCCCTTTGTTTCCCTGCCCCTGCCTGGGGCATTCATCACCTAATTTTCTCTTGCACTTATTTCCCCATCTCTTTCCATGCTTCAGTCATTATCACGTTATACAGCGAAAAGGTATTATTTGCTCCTTACACCCACATCTGAAGGAATGATTAAAATCCTGTTCAGAGTCTTGCAGTATTCCTCACCAGGTTGTTCATCAGTGTGGGGGTGGAATAGTAAATCCCTCAGTGGGAGTATCTGGAGGTGCTTGTATCTGACTGCCAGCCCTCCTGTCACACTCTCTCACTAAGACCCTCTTGCATTAGCTCTCCTATCTTCACACCACACCCATAAATTCATTCATATTCCTACTGAGAACACAACGTGCCCATACTCTGTAGAGTCCTCCTGCATTGCTTTAAATCTCCCATCTTCCATTGCTCTTTCATTCTGCTATCCAAGGTTTGCAGTGCATTCTAAATTTCCTCTGCAAAGTCTGGCAACTTTCACTTCCTCACATCTTCTCTCTCATCTGTTGCTTTGTCTAAATCTGCAAGATTCAGCTTTTTTTTTTCCTGCTTGTTTTTTTTCTGCTGTACAAGAGGGGGTTATTTGTCCAACAATCTCTCAACTACTGATTTTCACCTATCACTGGGATACAGTTTTCAGACAATTTTTGCCTTTATTTTAAAAATAACCTCTCCATCCCACTTGCTTTTATTGACTGCTTCTCTTGCTATCTAAAAGCTTGACCTTCTGAAAACCAAACTTAATATTTGTTGATATGTAAACAAAATTAATGTGTGAGCTTCTATGTTTCAAATTAATCTCTTCACCAAAATTCATGGCAGAATGAAATTGCATTTTGCTTTGGAAATGCTGAACTCTTTCACCTGTAACAAGCTGCATTGACTGGACCACTTTGACAATACCTGTTGTCCAGTCTGCATTTGGAAGGTATATTATTTTGTGATGTTAGAGATCCCAGCAGTATTTATCTCCCTAGTAAAATGTCTTTTCAGCTTTATTTCTTTCCAGTCCACTTGAGTGGAGGAGAGTCATAACAAGCAAAGGATTTGGGACAGATGCACCCTTCAACACCAACAGAAATTAATCTACAGTAATTCTCCAGTGTGCTTTGGCTCCCAGCTCCAGCTTTCACCAGCTTTCTAAGCAGTGCATGCCCATGTCTCAGTCATGGCAGGGGCTTGGCTACTGCTACAATGTCTGACTCATCCTGCAGCAGAAACTTACATTACTGTTTTATTCTCCTGAGGATTTTTTTATCTTTTTATACTAAACAAACATTGTAGTTGTTCCTTTTGCCTTAAACCTAATAGTGTGATATTACAGCTAAGTAGCTCATGGTCTCTGCTGCTGAACAATAATATTTTTTATATCAGCTAGAGCCCTTTGTAGTACTTCATGCAGTCAGCACAGCATTCTGAGTATTTTCTGAGTTCTTGGAAAAATCTCGTGTTTAAGATGTATGGAAGGGTTTTCTTGATTAAAGGAGGTACAATGACAGATTATGCTGGATCAGTTCTCTCTTATGCACCTCCTGTTACTGCTCAAGTAAGACAGATGAATGGAAGATGGGGACTCCTCTTCTTGCCAGCTATTCCAGAATTTCTTAAGAGTCCATGTTCTTTTATGTTGAAGTTGTATGGATTTTCAATACTAGACTTTCTGCAGTATTGTGCTTGTGGGTGCAGACATTTTTTTCCATACCAATTAGAAAGACAAATGGAAACAGCACTTTGCTGTTCCTCGATCTGTTAAAGTGATTTTCCTGTTGCTTCTATTCTTTGGCTATTGAGTTGGAAAACTAAATTCTTGAATTTTGCAACTTAAATCCACTGACATCAGCAGCAAAATGTACAGTCAAATTAGCAGAAGGTAGAGTTCCCCTGAAGAGTATGAGGGTCTAGCTTTCTACCACAGCTTTTTTCTCATTCTGCAGAGCATAAAGAATATCTAAGGATAGTTAGGAACATAGCAACATAAACATCAGGAAAATCAGTCTAGGCAAGACAGATCTGCCAGGACCATCTCCAGCCATTCTAAAGTTTATCTGTGATGTAATAATTCACCTGGCTCTGTTCCATGAGCTCTAGCTCAAAACCACCTTGGTACTTGAAGGCTGAGAAACAGAAAATATGATAAATGTGTGTCCTGAGAAGGGCGCAAAAATTAAAAGACAGTAAATTTGATATTGATACCTTAAAAATAATTTGAAAGTACAAGCAAAATTGAAACAGATAAACTAAAACATAAATGAGTCTTTATTCTTTGTTTTTTTGAAGGAGACAAAAAGTCTGTGATAAAGAAGATCCTCTTGTATAATATATCTGGCTTTCCAAATATTTCTTGAAATCTCCCTTGCCAAATGAGTAAGATAAACTACTACTAGCTGAAAACAGAGAGTAGGAACAGAAGTTGAAGATTCACTAAAGAAATAGAAAAAAAACCTTCTGAGATGGGCAACTGGTCATTTAAATGGCAGATACAGTTCAACAAAATAAATGTAAAATTATATAGATGAGGGAAAGATAAATCATCATTTCACATATAACATGATGTGCTATAAATTATGGCAGACCACATCTTTCAGAGTGATATGCAGTCCATGAGAACATCAGCTCAGAGAATTGAAAAGTAAAGACAAATGTTAGGAATTATTAAGAAGATGGGAACAAAAAAGGAAAACTTTGACTGAGGTAGTTTCTCATTTCATGTTTGGTCGGTCTTAGACATCTGCTTTTACTCCTTGCTTGAGACAGCATACTATGGGCTTTGGTTTCACCCTGTACAGCCATTTTAGAGCTTTTACTCATATGCCTCAGTGTGTTCAGCAATTTATTCACTAAATAGCATAAAACCCATATTTTATAAATAGGACTAAGCCTAATTACATAAGTCTGGTTTTCATTTTCAGTAAGTGTGTATGTATATATATGCATATATATATATATTTCATTTTTCTAATCCTAAATTGCAATGTTGTCTTTATTCTATCTTATATCCTCTATATTTATAGCTCTTTGCAAGCTTCTAATATGTTCCTCAAGACCATGACTCTGACTATGAAGATGAAGGAATATTAAATCAACCATACTGAATATAATTTGACTGGCAGCTTGCCTCAAATACTATTTTTTTCCTTGTCTCTCCTTTTGATTTTACAACAGAAATTTCCCTGAAGCAGCACTTACATTATGATGCCTTCCCTGACAAAGGTTAATTGCTATTTGCTTTAATTATTCTCTACTCAGCTTCAGAAGAGCTGTAAAAATACACCTTCATGATTATATATTTCACAATAAGATTGGAATAAAGACTGGACCATTGAAATAATAATAAAAAAACCCCATTATTTCTACTTTAAGTTAGTTTTTCTCATCAGCAACCTTGGATGAAATTAGCACAGCATATTAATTGCACATATCTTTTTTCAAATATGCTAAGAAAAGCTTACTGAGACAGACAATTAAAATAAAGTTTGATAGGGGAAACATGCAAGCATATAACAACTCATAAAAATAATACATTTTTTTAGATGCAAAGCATGCACAAAATGGAGCTCCTTCAAGTAGTGTCCTCGTCCTGATGTTCCTGTGCCAAGCTCAAAATTAAACAAATTGAAAAATTGGTATAAAATTATGTCCCAGCCTGGAAAATTTCTTCATCATTGTGCTATAAGTTGCCAGAGAACATTATCTGCTTAATAAATCAAGGTCTCTCTTGGATCTTGCCAAGTTATTCTCTATCTTCCCCTGGCTTTTGATATGTATTATTTTCTTTTGGTTTATGCTGCTCTCAGTGAGGGACAGCTTTTCTCTAGCGTGCCTCTTTCCCTCTGCTCTTGAATGAATCTGTTTTACCTTGTCAAAGCTCACGTGCCTCTGGAGCCTATGAGTGCACATCTTTTTCTAAAATGGGTACAGACATTGTCGGCATGAAGCTCCATCACTGTTTCAGGCTAATCTAGATCTGATGGCATAGGCTTTCAAATTAGGCAGAGAAAGAAATTGTTTGATTACTTGTTTGGATCCCTCAGAATCAAACTTCAGACCACTCTTTGGATCTCTTTCTCTTCTCTCATAATCAAAATCATCCATCACGTAAGTTAACTTAGTCTCAGCATTGCCAAGGAAAGCAGAGTCCCCCTCAAAGTTTTTGGATACCCACCTTTTGCTGGGTGAGGTGAATGTGTGGAGCTGCAGGATGCTGGGGTCCCCACTTCCAGTGCATGGCTTTCAATGCCTTCTGCCTTGGGACAATGGGGTGATTTTGCACAAACAATCTCATAATATCCAAAAAGTAATTATGTCTGAAAACTGCTCACAGGTGTCTAACATGAAACAAAATTCTGGCTTAAGATTGCAAGGCGAAATTATATCAAAATATATGTTCAACATTGCAAATCTTTTTCAGTGCATAGCTTGCATTTTTCAAACCTACGGAGCTAAAGAGAGGCCAGTACCACCTACGCAGCTGAATTTGAAACTTGTACTTGCCTGAAAAACCAAATATACATTGACTTCCGTGGCTACTGTTCTAACATATTTCTTGAATGGAGTATCATACGTGCAAGGTTTCCTAATGTTTTTTCTATAAGAGAACTTTGGGAGATATTTTAGTTCTCATACACCTCTCCCAGTACTCACTAATATTAGACTGGTAAGATTTTCTAAGTGAGCTCAAACTCACCCAGAGAGAAAGTGTTTAGGCTGCAGAAGGAGCAGGAAGTGTTTGCAAATGCTCCTCTTGGCTTTTTTAGGAGGACTGTAGGTGAGCAAACACGGGTAATTGAGCTTGTCAATCCCCAGCTCTTTATTCCCAATTACTGGGTTTACCCCAACAAGATTGCTTTTCAACTTTATTTTACTCTGAATCTCAAGCAGAGAAGAAAAATCTTTGTTAAAAAAGTAATGAGTTTGTGGAACAAGGTTTAACATTGAGGCTGGAACTCTTTGATGGCAGGATGAATCTTCTACATTCCTCTGCTCCCCACCTTTCCTTAGCACAGCAGTGCTTATTCTAGAATAGTATAGAAAAGGTAGTAGTTTTCTGCAATTTTTTAGTCAACGTTTTGTGGTTGTTCTAAGTCTATGATTTGGGGTCCTTCTCTATGGAATTTCGCCAGTCCAGTGACACTTTGTAATTTGCTTTGTTCAGAGAAGATTTTCAGCCACACAAGTAGTGTAAAGCAAAGAATACAAAATACAAAAATAAATGTTTTTCCAAACAGTGAGGTGTTTAGATAGAAGGCTTGCAGAGAAATGATGTCATTATGGGAGGAATGAAAATATCCTGTAGAGCTCTATTGGCCACATACATCTTTAGAAAATAATGCTTCATGTTGTTTGGAACACCTATTACAAAAGACAAAAACACACCAAAACTTACACAAAAACTAGAAACTATTTTCCTGCAATTTTCTGGATCTCTAAAATGAGGATCTAAAGATCTAAAATAAAATAAGTAGAAAAACTCTCTGACCCTTCAGAAAAAAAGTATTATTTCAGTGCTTCTGTTGTCATAGTGCCATCTCTTACTACAAAATTCCAGTTTTATTTCCATTTTGGGACATAGCATCTTCACATCTCTGATTTTTTTGACATCTATTTACTGTGTCATATTTATCATTTATGGGCACCCACATTCCAGGCCAGGAATGCTATGTGGGGTGTGTAACATGTTGCATTTCTAATCTTTGCCAGCTTAACCAAAGCATTTTCTTTTTATGAGCAATTGCTCAGCTGGGATTGAAGTGTACAATGAAATATCAATACCTGTAGGTAAAACCATTTTCCACCTTGCTTGTTTTTATGGCAACTATAGATCAGTTTTTCCTATGTTCCTGTAGGAACTGTCTTCTACCAAATCACTGCTCAGACAAAGAGTGGAAAATGGAAACCCACCCGCAGTGATGACAGCTAAATGAATATGCAGTACAATGCAAATAGCTCTACATGTTAACTGGAACAAAATAAATTATTCCTATATGTGCTAAGATATTTTCAGGCAGGATTTATCACTTCAGCAGAATAAATCCAGTCATTCCTTTGATGTTTCTTCAACTAGGAGAAAGAAAGTTCTCCATAGTACCTTCACAGGATTTTGTATGGAAGTCACGTTGTGACCAAGGCAAAAGAAAGCAGAAAGAGTCAGCAGGAGCCAAGGTTCAACTATCATTGGAGACCAGGGGACAACACCTCTCTGGGAAGTACATGAGACATTTGTTGGAGCAGAGTGTTGCCATCAGTGGACAGCATTGCTAGTAATGCCAGTATTTTATGACCAGGTATTGTGCTCATTTGTTTTCGTCACTTCCAAAAACATAAAAATAGAAAGGGACACCCTTCCTATGCTAAGAATGGGGTTTGTGTAGTTCTTTTAATTTTTCATCATTTTTCTTTTGTTGAGAGAAAGCAAAAACCAGGAACATGTACAAATATAAAAAAGAAGAAACTTTTAAAATAATTTAAATTATGTGTAAATAATAAAACTTCTACAATTCTTTCAAACTTTTTCCCCTAGTACTTTTCATGTTTTTCCTCCTGAGAAGTGATGGTTCAAACATTTCTTTTACTGACTTCTTCTTAACGATTTCGAATTCGGAAAAAATAAGAATTAAATGGTGTTCTTGTAAATAGAGGAGATTCTTACAGAAGAAAATTCCTAGAAAAGTTGAAAGAGCGTATGCTGCCCTGTGCTGGCCTATTGCATATCCTGTGTAATAGCCTTAAAGACATTTCCTCATCTGCGTGGTGGGAAAACGAGGATTCCCACCACGCTATCTCACAGCAGAGAGGCAGGTGATCAACACTGCAGCAACTCACAGGATTTGTGTTAATAGAATTGTGGCCCAAAGTTTTACAGGAAACAATTTATCAGAGCTGCTCTGCTATACAGTATTTTACAGATAAACATTTCACAGGAGGCAGGGGTCTCTTCAGTTACATAGGTTTCCACATATAAAATTAATGACCTTAGAAGCCTCAGCATTTACTCCAAGACTGGGTGCCTCCAGCTTAAAGTGTTACTGTTCTGTTTTCATCACTTGCACAACAGCTCTCCTGAATGCAGCTTTTTTCTGAGGAGGTCAATGGACTTTAGAACTGTGTCTGAAAGCATCTCAGAAACTATTGACAGCAAGGGAAAAAAATATACAAATTGACAGCAAGGCTAGGCAAAAAATAATAATAATAAAAAAAAGCCAGGCAATCCCTGACTAGGAGAAGTGAGATATAAGAAAGGAAATCTGCTCTATAGTTTGAGTTCTATGATTGGTATTGAGAAAAAAAAATCATGGATGGATCTAAAATCAATGAAATACAAACATAGTTCACATTTAAATAAAATTGTGATTTTTATCCCAAATCTGTGGAAGGGCTCACATTGTCTTCAAAGAATGCTGAACTGTAAAATGGTTCCTCAGCTGCCTTTGGGTTATGGAAATCACAGAAACATGTGACAAAATTTCATCCATCTGCTGGAATCGTTGTTCCAATAGAAAAGTCAAGTGTGCACTTTAAACCATTTTCCACTTAGTATGGAATTGTTTCATACAGAGTGGAATCTTTTAAATAAGGTGTCAAATATGGCTTTCTATATGCATCAAAGAAATAGCTGTGTAGAAATACATGTCAATTTCAAACTGGCACAGAATCATCCTTCTGGTTCAACTTAGAAGCTTTCACAGATTTTTGCCAAAATACTTACTTGTCTGATCTCATTTATGTGTTAAAAATCATCATCACATACACTGCATTTATGCTATTTTGACATTTGGTCCTTTTTTTGTGAATGTATAAAGCACATTTATCCTACTTTCAAAAATATATTGTGTGTGACATGATTTGTTTCTTGTGTAAAACACCCTCTGATATACATTTATGTGTGTTCTGCTACAAAGCTCACACAGTTTTATGACTTTAGCATTAACTGCTCCTGGAAGGAGCTCACTTGGAGTCTTGTCTCTATCCTTAAAATAAAGACTGTTGTGTTTTGACTGGTCAAAAGTCTGTATCCACTTGCTAAGGTGCATGGACATAGATCAAAGCCACCATGCCCAATAGCGTTCCGGCTTATATCAAAATGAGGACTGTGGAACCATAAATACACTATTTTAATGTAACATTAATACATTATAATGCTAATATTACTATTTGGGGATTTATATGAGTATTTTGGGTTTAATGGTAACATTATAGTCATAGGGAACACAACTGGTGAGATATCCAGTCCTCATGTTCACTTTGTGGGCTTCCAAGTATCTCCCAAAATGGACACAGATACTGCAAGAAAGTAACTATAGGAGCAAGGAGTAAATTCTGGGTTTTAATCTAGAACATATGTTGTCAGAACTAATTATATGATTTAGTGGAGCCACTGGTATTCAGTTCAGATATGTTGATTAACGAAACATAAGTTTAAATATCAGCCAGTAGAGAGGAGCTGGGATAGAGCATCCCAGATTTCCTATTGTATCAAAACAGACTTCAGACAGAATAAACTTGTCTGTTTGCAAGGATCTAATATGTGCACTTGAATTTATTGTAAATCTTTAGAAATAAACACTTCTTGGTTTGGAAGAAATCTGACATAGTTCTAGCTTAATAGTTCAATTCTTCATTAGTTTAGCCGTTTCAATTACTTTTTTACTGCGTAGGAATTTCTGAAATCCTAGCACAAACAACAGTCTTTTAAAAAATGCTGTGATCTTTGGAATACATTAAAGTAAAATCAGACGTAGTCAAATCGCAATTTTTTCATACTCAAGCCCTTTGGTAAATCGGATTCCTTTTTTAAGGAATGGATCACAGACTGAGTTGTGAAATGTGGTGTTAATAAATTTCTTTCTGAAACCTGAACCAGCCAGTAAGTTTTTACTGAACATCAGACTTGAAAACTGCTCCTGTAAGCTTCTATTTCAATGCAATACCAATGCAATAAACAATGGTCATTATTTACTGATATAATCATGGTAGCCAAACCCACCCTTTTCTCCTGCTCTTTCCCACCACACCTGGAGCACCCCAGACCTGCACTGACTCCCTTCTGGCATTAGAGACACATTCCTTCTCATGCATCTTGGATTGCAACGGGAGGATTACGCTATTTGGAACCAGCATCCATTACTCCAGCTAACGCTCTAGGCTTTTAGAGGAAGCAATATTTGCTGTATAGCCAGAAAAAAGATAGTTTAACAAAACATAAGGCTCTGAAAAATGAAGCAGTTTGAAATAAGGATTTGTATTAATCTGCTGGAAAAATTGCTCCCGAGATTTTCTGCTGGGATTATTGCAGACAAGCTGAACACAAATGACTATAAAATCCTTGTTTCTTACCTTTTGTTTTCTTTTTCACCCTGGCTTCTTCTTCCTCATTTTCCAGATACAATGTTCTATCTTCCCTAGTTGTTCCTCCATGTTTCAAAATTCTTTTTTCCTTTTGTTTGTTAAGCAAAGCTATCCAAAAAAAGGCTATCATGTTTTAATATTGCATTTTTAACTTTTTCAAAAGTTTTAATACTTCAAAACAATAACAGTGCTGTAATTACTAGTAGCTCCCCACTACTTAATAAAGACCAAGTCCACCTCAGCTGTCACTCTTAACATCCTCCTTCCTTAGCTCGTGCTTTTCTCTCTAGAGCCAGACGTGGTCACTGAGCAATTTCCCCAGGAGAGAAGAAAAAATCACTGAGCAGATATCATAGTGGTTTGGAGACTTTGTTTTTATTGATTTATTTCATTAGCTAGCATGGGCATCTCAATAGTTGTGTCTTCTTATGACATCCTGCAGTCCAACTTCAGAGAGGCCATTAACTATTTATGCTGGTTTAATTCAGAAAACATCCACGGCCTGGCTCCAGTTTGTCTGGAAATCACAGGATTCTAGAATGGTCTCTGTTGGAAGGCACCTTAAGGATCCTCTTGTTCCAATCCCCCCTGCCATGGGCAGGGACACCTTCCACTATCCCAGGCTGCTCAGAGCCCCATCCAACCTGGCCTTGAACATTTGCAGGGATGGGGCAGCCACAGCTTCTCTGGGCAACCTGTGCCAGGGCCTCACCACCCTCAGAGGGAAGAATTTCTTCCTAATACTGAATCTAAATCTACTGTCCTTCAGTTTAAAGGCAACCCCACTTACTGAACTTCATGAGATTTGCCCTTCTCTCTGGATGGTCACTCTAGATGGAGTTTAATCTTTTCAGTCATTCCAATCTTATTGTCAGCCTACTTCAGTGGCAGCTCAGAGTAGCCTAAGATTATACAGGTTCCCAAAACATGAAAAAAAGAGCTAATTCATTTAGCTTAGCCCTGGTCTAAACTGTTTCAGACCTGGACAAATTGGTGAGACATCCCACAGAATATTAAGAATTCTTTTTCAGCTATTTCAGTGACATTTCACTTCAAACAAAATCAGTTTGCATGTTTAAATCTCAAAAAGCATAGTAAGAAAGACCAAGTCTCTCTACAGTGTTTATTATTAATAGAGACATAATCTACTGAAAACCAGCATGATAATAATTAACTGGAAGAAGCAGAAGAACCAGTAAAGTTTCTAGGAAAGAAAAGTGCTCTCTTAAAGACAGAGAAAACAAGGTGGAAAAGGAGATAAGAGCTGTGACAAAGAAGAATTACAGACCTTTGGCAGAAAAACAGGGTTTTAAAATCTATTTTATAGCAATCTTAACCTAAAGCAGGCTGCTTTTGTCTCCATGTGAAATGTTTGCAGTTCTAGGCTAGCTAAGCCTAGAAGGTGCTATTACACAAATCTCATTGGCAATAGTATGAGTGCAGGGAGTAAATCAAAACTGAACCAAATAAAGGGTAAATACTATAGATAGTCACTATTTTTTAGAGCGCTCCCATGTACGAAGAATTTCTTTTAGTCCAAGAATTAAATCAAAATTAAAAGATCACATGATGATAATAATATAGTTGTATCTACTTGCCAACTATTGAAAAAAAACCTCAGCATTTCCAATCAGATAACGGGTTTTTTATACCTGCTACTATTATTTTATGCTTCCAGGTACTCAAAATGGCTACAAAGACATAGTTATAATACTGTCACCAAACTGCAGCAAGATAGGATGCCTAGAGAATATCCTGCCAGAAGACTCAACTTACTTTTCCTTTGTCCTTCAGCACATCTTTATATAGCACATGAAGGTTTAATAGTTACTTTTTGCTTTAAACCTGATCCCTTACTTTAATCATAAAATTGTCTCTCTTGAGGAGAATTTGCTTTCAGAGCATCACATTGCTGTATCTGGCCAAAGCACATCAAGCCTGCACGTGCACTGCTCCCTCAGGCAGCTGAAATGGGCCAGGCAGGGGTTCCCAGGAGGACTATGAGCCCTGCAGCTCCCTGGTGACATTCCCAGTGTCACACACACAACACATACACCCTCTCTGTCATGTGGATAAACAAGCATGCAGGAAGGTACCAGTGCCAGGCTTCCCTGGCTTGGAGCAGGAGCATCTCTCTCTGCCATTAACCACTCATGGACTACCTGAGCCACACTCCTTCACAGGGCAGGCTCCTGCCTCTTCCACACACTTTTGCTGTATCTTACTGTTCTTGGCCATTCCTGCTCCAGTTAGATGTAATATTTATGCTGAGGAAACCTTCCAAAAAGATGATTTGCTGCTCAGTGACAGAAATGCCCTTTGGACAGATTTGCTGTCCTTGTTTAATCATTGCATGTGTTTTTGTATGCTACATACCACTTTTTATGTTTTTTTATAGTTTCCTCTTTGCTTAAGCCATCAGCTTCTTCTGCTGATCTGCTGACTCAATAATCTCTGTGATCCACACTTTCTTCTTAAGGATCTGCTTTCCTCATAACTGATCAGAAACTGCTGCACATATTGGCCATGTGTACCTCTACAGAAATCACCAGGCTGCAGTTTTTGTTGTTTCTGCACTCCATCTTTGCCCCAGGCATCAATGTCACAGTGTCACCTGAAGATAGTTATTTTCTTACTCCACAACTAAATTTTTATCCTGGTTGATTTACAATCTGCTCCCAGACCACTCTTTTTGAAAGATGGATTACCCATCACCTTAGTACTCTGAGTCATTAAACTCATGATTAAGCCAATCTGTCTTTAAGTCCCTAGATTTCATCAGGTTTAAACACATTGCCTTGACTGTACCTGAACAAAGCACTTGAGCTATTTTTTTTCCCAATACAGATGCCTGGATCTCCACTGGACCGGAGTAACCAACTCAAACTGGCTGCCAGCACAGTCCAGCAGTGCTCCATAACCCCAGCATGCTGCAAATGTTTTCCAGGCTGCTTTGAAGCACAAAAATCATGTGTAAACTTTTAAAATTTTAAAATCAACTCTGTCCCTGGATCTCTAAAGGATGAGCAAATCTGAAATCTTTGAGGTGCCATGACTGAGTGCATGCCAACCTAAAGAAATCCACTGCTCTGTACAGGATTTTCTCTTCACTCTCCCTGAAATGCTGGACAGGGATTAGTGAAGCATAGCTGTTATGTAAAAAGTCCCCACGTTATGTATAATTAGTGAATGCATGAGCAGGCCATAGGCTGGTTAATATTTCTGCTTGATACCCATGTTGTCATAATAATTAACCTTTCATAACTGTCAGAGCAGCAACACTATGTGATAATGCCAAAACTGAAAAGGGCTAGGAGGGAACAAAGATGTTTGTGTATAAGCTGATGCACTGGCTCCTGATTCCTGTGCATTTTATGGTGTAGAAAAACACATGTAGAAGTACAGGTCAACTGATTGGAGGCAAACATCTAAGTAAGAAGGGAAATAACCTGGCAGACCAGACTTTGGATAAAAAACGTTGACTGTGAACCCCGAAGTAAAATGGTAGCAGACTCCTATATAAGTGAAAAAGCTGTCAGTGAAATGGATGGTCTTGGATGCTCTTTACCAATGTGATGTTAAGTAAAAGAGCAGGAGAGTTCTTATGACTCTATTATAAATATGACAATATTTCTATGTCATATATTTCATGAAAATGAAAAGGCAAAAACTCTCTGTGATGCCAGTAAAGATAATATCCGTCAGTTTTGTTTCCTGAACTTGGATTCAGCTCCACTGAAATTGCTTACTCAGGCCCACAGAAAGTGAATGTCAGCTTTGGGAGTGGAGTCCAATTAAGCAATTAAGACTGGAGTAATACTGAGAGGCCTCAGACAAGGTGAGTGTCCCCTTGCCTCAGGTATAGTGTGAGAAATGTCATGGTGTTAGGACATGGGCGATGGCATGAGAAAAGTCTTTCTAAGGACAGAAAAATTCACAGATCTCTTTCTCTGTATTAGCAAGAATTTTTCATTCTGTACCCTTTTTTGTTCCATACTTTAGGCAGGTGCCTTGAGCTAGATCTGAGTTGTTGATTTTTCTACGGAGCCTGTTCTAGGACACTATATTGCTAAAGATTTTCCTCTTGTATTTTAACATCTACCCCAGCAGTTCATCAGAGCTGTAAACCACAAACTTTTTAAGGAGAATATCAGGTGTGTTTGTGCATATATATAATTGTGAAATCCTTCCTTCCTTTGCCTGCTGTGTTTCACTGAGGAGCAGGCATTCGTCCCAGGCCCAGGGAGAGGAGTGCAAGCCTTCCCAAGTCTGAATGGTGCTAAAGAGCTGCTTTTCCAAGGAGTTATTGTGGTAATCCCTGTGCCAAAGGCAAGGTCCAGTGGTGAATGCACATCTTTGTGTCCCAGCTGGAGGACACTGGTAAGGCCCAGCAGCACCCTTAGAGCCATGCAGGGATGGAATTCGTGTCCTCAGACAGCATCTGGGGGAGGGAAACAAACGCTGCACAGAGGAAGCTGCATTTGCAGTAAAAAGAGACTGCTTGTGGTGTCTGTTTACAACCGTCTCACTTCTCAGTGAATTCACAAACCTCAAACCTTGCCTCTCTTCAGGCTTTTGAAGGTATAAAAGTGAATAAAACCTTTGCAGCTGAAAGGATTTTGGTGTGAGTCATTGGGCACTCAAATGCTGAGTCCATTGCTCAAACATAAAACATTATTAATTGCTTATGTTTAAAAATAAGTATTTCTTACACTGTTTATCACATAGGGGAGGGAAAATTATCACCCTTTGGTGTTTATATCCATAAATTTAGATGAGATTTTCTTTTCTAGAAAAAGGAATAAAATTTGTTTGGAAATTTTATTTAATTAAGTAACCAAACAAAACTAACACAGCAGCAGCTTATATAAACCTATTTTGTACCGCTCGATTTCTGAGTGTGATGTCAGCAATTCTTTTCATCTTTTACAAGATCCTTTAGAAAACACTTGCAAGAATAGTTAGAAATTTAACTCATTAGAGGACTGAGAGGACTGTTTTCAAGAGCTTCAAATTTGTATTTAGAAAGCTCTGCTGTTTAAAATTTGTCTTTATTCCAATGTGTCAAAGTTTTAAATGCCCTTGATCATCAACAAGATTAAAATACTAAGGTTTCTCATATTTCTTCCATTTATAATTAATTTCCATGAAATGGTATCCGCCAATTACACATAAAAAGCTTTTAATTCCCAGGTGTCTTTTCTAGAGCCACCTGCTTCTGATAAAATTCTATTGATTTTCATTTTCAACAGAAAGAATATATTCTGCTGCTTCTGTATAATAAGTGCACATTTTGGACAAATATGTGGAGAATGATAGCTCTGCTGCACTTATGAGTCTTGTTTAAATTAGATTTCAGAGAAAGGCTGGAAAATAATCAGGTTTCAATGGAAAAAGACCTAATTAACAGAATGAAGTTTGTCAAAATACAAATTCAGTTTGATTTTTCAAATTCAATTTAAAATGCATTCCAAAAGAATTAGTCAAGTAAATAGGAAAAAAAAAACAAAAAAACAACAAAACAGGAAAAAGAAACTAAACAGAACTGTGAAGCAGTAAAATGGTAAAAAATTTTAATGAACTTTAAGCCTAAAAATTAAATGTAACATATGCCTACATTTTTCATAAAGATGATAAAGTAGAATATTGGGATGAAGCTATGGTTAGCTAATGAACAGTAGCTACAGAAATTAGAATTACCATATTCAACATTCATCCAAGGCTGAAATTTATGTATTCACACAAGGAATATCCATCCAGAATGCTAAAAGTACTGGCATGGGGTCAGACCTGAGAGAACTTGTGACTGAGGAAAAACAAAAGTAGAACTTCTGTTTACAAAGAAGGAAAAATTTTAGTGCCAAAAACTGACTGGTATGTCATGACCATCAACATCTGAATAAGTTAAACTAGAAAATATATGAATACTATAAAAAAAAAGAAAAGAATTGATAAATAAAAAAGGGAGACTAAAATATAGTATACGATCAATAGTGAACAGTTGCATCAAAGTCTTTGAACTGATTTTTGAATGAAAATACAAAGATTTTTTTATTTGCTGTGTTTTATTTTTCAAAAATGTTGAGAAATCTGCTTTCTTCAGGATTCGTTCAGGCTGCTGAGAATGCTGTGGAACCCAGGAGCAGCCCAGCCCAGCATCTGAAGCACTTGTGTGTCTCTGTTCTCACATCCTCCCAGCCCCTGCTTCCCCTCTTGGGAGATTTGTAGATCTCTGAAAGCTGAACCTTCATTAAAAATAGAAGACAGAATTTAAAAATGGGACCACTAAGGCATACAAACCTAAAAGGACAATGATACCATTTACCTATCAATGAATGTATCAGTTCCAGGTATTTAGAGATGAAATTGAGTGTGCCAGTTTGGGCATCTGTGAGTAACTTTGGCTTCCTTGACTTTTTATTTTAATGCAATATGTAGTAGATACAGTAACTTATTTTTAAAACCCACAAAACATAAGTTTTATTTCCTCCCACTTATAAAAAGATCTCAGTTTATACACTTCCATGGAAATAAAGATCAGCTTCCTGCTAAACTGTTAGCATGTTTCTGCCAACTTTTCAAAATGTTTTCCTTTGCCCTTGTTGATTGTGAAAATACTCCAAATCTTGCGGCAAAACACACTGGAAAAGAACAGAGGCTATAAGTAAGTAATATTAATTTTTCACACTGTGAGCTGATATTCACAAACCTTTCCCTAGAGGTGTGAAAGATGGGAAGTCAGACTATACTAAGGGAAGGTCTGGGCCTTCCCAATAGAAGCCATTTCTTTTCCAACTTGTCTGCCACCATTAAACAATTTTCCGTGGACCACAAGCCCATCATTCCTGAGAAGCCTCTGTCAACTCCCTTGCAAACTGTAACTGCATTTCCTAACTAAAGACTCAGCCAAAATCACTCACTGCTCCCTCAGAACCAGGGTAAGAGCAAACTGTATGAATTTATGCCCTTCACATACAGCTCACATATAATGGACTCCACTATGGGCCCTGCATCACAGGTTCTCTCCTACTGACAGTGTAGCTGTGCTCAAGTCACATTTCTATGCAATGTTTTCTAGTAGTCAAAAAAATTATTACATTTGCACAGAAACATTTCTTCAGTCCTGACCTTGTTGGAATCAGCATCCCACATAAAGAATCTGCTCTGATCTAACAGAGATGAAAACCAAATACTGAAATACTCATGGTCAGAGGAGAGTGATGATAGTTCCAGCTTATGCTATTTCCACTGCCTGTCCCTACTATAATAATTTCTTACAACTGGAGAAACAGAGATAAAGACAAAAACCTGTAGTTCCATTGCCCATAAGGAGTAGAAAAAAAACCCCTAGGATCAATAAAAATCTTTGAAGGTAAGTTTGGAATAATCTCCATTTTCCTCGCTCCTGAAATAGTATCTTCACTTTTTAGTAGTTGCTTCGTCCTCTTCTTGTTTACCAGATGCAGGCAGTGAGCTACAGCAAAATAAAAACAGAGCTGTCTTTCCCCTTCCAGCCTGTACTCCTGCATGCTTCTTCATATGGTTTTATTTTTAAACATTTTCCCATAAAGATGTAACTTACTTTAGGGCTTACTTGAAGGAAGCTCCCAACAAGTTCCCATATGTGATTGCTTAACCCAGAACAGCTGAGCTTTGTAAATCAGCAACAGACCCAGCAGCACTCTGCCTGCACAGGCTGATGGGGTTTGCCTTTTGTAGCACAGTTCGTTCACTAATGAGGAGCTGGCAAGAGGCACAATGCCCCACAGACCTCATTAATTGGGCTTATTTGGGCCTGCTGGACCCTTACCTCAGGACTGAGCACAGAGGCTGAAGCAGCAGCGCTGCTGCATGAACAGGGGTTCTGTCTCCCTGCAGACCTGGGGTCTCCCTGAACAGTTTTAAGTCAGGTTTCCTCCCTGTCACTGTCTCTCTTATTGTGACATAAAGTTGCAATGGCATTTTAGTGGTTACCTCAGGAACTTGTCAATGTTCACACTGAAGAGGCTCAGCCCCAGCCTGGGACCACTCTGGAGTCACTCCCCCACGTGTCAGCATATCCCTACACTGACAGTCTCCAGGCACTGCTGGCCCTTCTCAGCCTGCTCTGCAGAGCTGCCACTTCTGAACTTACATAACAAACTGCACAGACATCTTCCCAACGTAAGGGAAATTACCTGAGCAGCAGCAGAGCCAGCCCGTGCCACACTCTGCTCCAGGAAAGGCAGCCTTGGGGCTGCACAACAGGGAAAGGCACAAATGCATTAATGTTGCTCTAGTCAAAACTCATTAGTCAGTTCTCTTCAGTGTGGGGGAGTCTGGAAGTGAACAACAGTGATTAGTGCTTCCTAATCTGCTCTCATTCTCCTCAGCTGTCATGTCCAGGTTTGCTCTTTCTAGCTCAGACGTGCTGGCAGAAGAGATGCTTATGAAGTAAAGCTCAAGTGCCAAGTCCAGTGGTCCCTCCAGGCTGCAGATTATTTTGCTTGGAGTTCTTCTGCTCTGGCTAAGCAGAAGAGTAAAAACACTACAAATTTGATCTTTCCTCAGCTCACAGGTAGGCAACATACATTACTATAGAAACTGGAATCTGAGGCTGTGGTTGTGCAAAATCTTTAGGAGAGAAAGAGCTACCTGAGGAGCACTTGAGCTGTGACAGCAGTGCTTCAAGAAAAACTCTGGACTCCTCGTCCCCTGGCACAGCTTGATGCACAGTTCCAGATCTGCACTGCTCACGGTGTGTGCAGGAGGCCTGCGCAAGCACAGTGGGAGCATTATTTTAGTCAGGGGAGCGAGCCCCTGCTGAATTTTGAACTCTTCCCCTGTTGGGCAGCCTCTCAGCTGGTACAGGATTGTCTGCAGAAGTGGCCTTCTACAGTCACTTTTTTTTTTTCCTTTTAAGTCAGTGGGTGTTGGATTGCACCCAAAGCTGCAGAAGTATTTGGAAAAAGACTTAGGATCATAACTGCAGATTTTCATTAGGAAGGATTAAAAGCTGCTTTGAGTTAGCTTAAATAGGGGCTTTACTTACTAACATAGCATTATACATTTCCAAGTCCCTCTAAGTACAACTGGACATGCAGTGTCAGCACAACTGCAATTGGTGTCTGGAGACCACCTGTGTTTCTCTGCCAGGTTGTGAGCCAGGCCACACAGGTGGTGCTTGAAAATGTCCTGCTGGTTGGCTACCCCTGCAGAGTAGGATGTATGTAAAGAGGTATATGAGCTATGCTTTTCTAGATTAGTAGTGACATATTAATCTGGACAGGGATATTCTGGCCACAGACATCTAATGAGAAGTGAGAGAGCTATTTTTGCTCTTCTGTGTTGGTGCAGAAATATGTTTGACAAGGCTGGTAGCAGCCAGCTTGCTCAGACATCCATCAGAGCAGCTGAAGCTCAGAGTCACAGTGGAGTGTTTGCTCCCAACAGCGCCTTCAGCCCTTCTGAGCCCTCAGGGAGTTTGATCTCCTGCTGGCTCAGGGGGGCTCAGTGCTGGCTTGCTCTTATCATGGCTCTGGCTGTGCTGTCACTTCCATCCACACTTTTACTCATGTAACTAAGAGAGTGTACTGAAAAGCAGGGGCAAAACTCAAACTTTGTGATGTGCCTTATTTGACAAAGCTCACAGCTCTGCCACAGCTCTGGTTTATTGTAATAAAGTAACTGGTTTAGTGTACACAGAGGTGTTCCTCTTTCCTGTCAGTCTCCTGTGCTCCTGACGTACTGTGGCTCCATTATGCGTCCCCACTTTCAGCAGACACCTCTCATGGCAGATTGCCATTTGGAAGGTAAACAGTTTATTCCTGTTTTGAGATTTGCCATTCGGCATCTCTGTGGAGCAAACTCACATTAACAAAGGAGAAAGCTGAGCACACCGAGCTCCTCCAAACAGTTCAGAATGCAGGCTGCAGGTGAGCAGGAGCCCTGAGGGGCTGCAGCAACATTTCCCTGGTTCTCCCTGTGGAGTGGGACAGCAGCTCAGGACTAGTGTGCTTAGCCTCCAATATTTTTCCCTACCCATTTAGTTCATCACTGGGCAAAAGCTGTAACTGCCCTGCTTTCATTGCTTTTGATGTTTGATGTTTGGTGCTTATTTGATGAGACTAGTTCCTAACAAAGCTTCATGGAGGTTTAGAAAGCACTTCAAGGTAGCATTAGAAAACTGCATGGTAGTTTTCTCTAATTTGTATAACACACTTTTGTCTGAGTGCCCCATGCTTCATGTCTGTTGCTTTCACAAAATAAGAGTAGAAAAGTTCCATTAGCTGCACTCCTAGCATAAGGCAGTCCCCAAAGGTTTGGTAAGGAGCCATTGTATACTAAGCCTTTCTGAAATTACCCATCAAAAATTTAGTATTCAGGTGTTTTTTGGGTTTTTGGTTTTTTGTTTGTTTGTTTGCTTTGGTCTGTTTCTGCCTAGTTACTGATACAGGAAAAACCTACACTTTTAAGAAATAAGTAGGAAGCGCACCTTAAAAAATGATGATGATCATATTATTCTCAGCTGTGTAACTTTCCACTAAAATTGAAATTCAATGGTGTGTTTCCCATGCTTAATTTCAGAACTTAAGCCACTGTACATCATCAAGACTATTTATTAATTGTTCTCAGAAAAACAGGCTAACATTTTGATCATTATCTAAAAAGTGCTGTGATTTTTTTGACTGTTTTAATTTTTTTACAAGTTCATTCACCAAAACCAACTTGTATTGCTAAATTATGTTTCTGGTTTAATCAAGTTTTATTAGAACCTGTTCTGCCTAAAATTTAGTCTCTAACTAATAACTTTTTCGTGTCTTCTAAGATGGGCAAAATTAAGTTTAAGACTCTTGCCCATTTGGAGTACTGTACCTCTAAGGGTCTGGAAGCTGAAGTTGTTATAATGATGAGCTTCAAAAAAAAACTTGTAGGATTAAACCACGCAGAAGTACTCACAGCACTGAATGCAGGGAATTCTACAAGATTTTGCAGATTTTTCTCTTGCCATGAGATCCTGAATTCCTGGAAAGCTTCCCATCCTGACTGTAAATGGAGGCCAATCAGGACTTTTGACAGGCTCTGTGGAAAACAGAACAGCAGTAGTAATTTAAATAATTATTTTAAAATCAGTGTGCATGAGAAATATCTTTTTAGATGAGCTGTACTGATAGGGGCTTCAGACTGAGCTGTTAAACAGATTAGTTTCTAGATGGGGCCTGGTGCTGCCAGTGCAAACTGCATCCACCAGGTCCCAGTGGAAACGTTTATGCATAACCACATCCCTCAAGCAGGCAAAAGAAAATAAAAAATTTGCATTTTTACTATTCAACTGCTGAATTATTTATCTTCAATTTTCAATTTCCAGTATAAAATTAAGCTGTGCAATAGATCCCCAGATTCATTGATCTGTTTAAATAAACAATGTGATACATTTAAATAAACAACGTGATGCATACCAGGCCGTAAAGACCATCAGACACTGATTTCTTTTGTTTCCATCTGTGGAGCAGGCAAATTATATCCTGCACAGTCAGAGCAGACCCATCCATGTGATTTCATCAAAGATATCCATTTGTGGTGGTAAGTGCCACCACACCACTTGATGGTCTCTTTTTCCTAAATGGAAACATTTCTGGCTCTCAGAGGGTGAAGGAGATGACATTTCTGTAAGAAGAGTTGCTATATGTACATTTGTGGGTCTGCCTCTGGCGCAAAACCAGAAAATGCCAGACTCACAGGGCTCAGGATTGTATATATGTTAACTACAAACTTGTTTCTCCTCTGAAGAACTTGAGCATGATGGAAACTTTTTGCCCATTTGTGATAAGATTTACAGGTTAGGAAGGTCAAATTAATAGGTGCCATTTCCTCTCACACAGCAAGATTGTTTCCATAAGAAAAGAGGCACTATTCCCTGGACTAAATATACAATAAGTAAAAGGACTTCTTGCAGCCAGAGTTCAAGCCTTCACAAGAATTGATTGAGCAGACATTCAGCCCCTGAGACTGGAGCACGCAGAGTCCTGGGAGGCATCACCAGGGAACAGATGGAACCTCCTCTCCCAGGAGTGTCTCTCCCCCAAGGGTGAAGGATGCTTTGCAGCACAGGGCTCCTGCATCTCCTTAAGGCTGTCCCCACCACCCAGGGGACACAGAGAGCGCCAGGTCCAACAGACTCACTGGAGTAAAGGCTGCACCAGCGCTGTTCCCTTCTTGACCCTCAGGTTCAGACACGTGAGTCTCAGAATTTCACCCTGGTGTCAAACCCTCCAAGGCAGCAAAGCTAAGGCCCTGAAAGCAAAGACCCCTTGGCAAGAAAAGGTAGAGGACAATTAATTGCCCAGAAGAAAACAAGTGAAGGTGCTCCAATGGTTCCCTGACAGAGGGAGAAGGAACCTAATTCCAGGTACCAGCTGATTAGTCCATCTTCAGCAACTCCCCCAGTCCTCTTTCCATGCAACAGTGACACTGAGAAAAGAAAAAGAAGTATATGAAGCAGTAAAGAGGTATTTTTTAATTTTTCTTATAAAGTACAGTTTATATGCTAGGGAACTCTTTTTTCTTTATGTATAAGGCTTTCTTGCCAGAAGTGTTGATATTCCACACAAATATTTTCTAATTTATTATTACGAAATAAAGGATTTTTCTTCTACAGCCAGATTTTTTTTTTCCCTGAGTACTATTTTTGAATACTATTGGCAGTCCAATTGCCTTCTATTTATCAGAAAGATAGTTTGATCAATCCCATAGCAGGCATAACCTTGGCTCTCCTCCAGACATTATTGAAAATGCTTGTGTTTAAATGTTTAGAATCAAGGAGGTTATAAATTCACATCATGTGATCAAGCTGAAGGAACAGCTATATTCAAAAATAACTAGTAATTTTCTTACAGCCTTGAGATCATTTCAAAAATAGCTGGTCCCTCTAGCATCTGATCTATGTGCCAGCACAACATAAACTCAAACAATATTGTACAGCAAGCTTATATATTTTCTAAATTTTGTAATATTAAGAGATAACCACATAGATTGACTGAAAAAACTGAGAAATATTTGAGAGAAAATAAAAACTTCTGTGCCCCAGAGTTATAAAAAAATGTTAATTTCTCTCTATTTAGACATTCTAGGGGAATTTTCAGACCATAAGCTTCACATAGCTGGAAAGCTCTTGGTACTCTGAGAGGGCTAGAAAATGTGATTTTTTTTATTGAAGATGACACATTCTGGAAATATAACTTACTTTCCCATTAGCATCCTCAGGAATATTTTCCTTTGTCTCAGAGGTGGATGTATGCACGTCCGTGTGCTTGGCCTGGCAGAAGATGCAGGAAGGAACTGCTCACATTTGGACAGAGCTGTTGGTCACTTGCATGCCCGCATTTCTCATGGAGCAGCAGCTTCTCTGCATGCCTATGATAGAGGTGCTAATTTACATGTGGAAGTGTTAATTAATGGCAATTCATAAGGTCAGCTCTCTGCAACTGAAATTCTTTCCCTGTGGAGAGGAACAGAGAGCAGCACTGATGCCCAAGAGCACACGAGAGCCATTGTAGGTAAAACAAACAGGCACATCCATTCCCTGAGCTTCTCTACATTAAAAAAAAAAAAATAGCCTCCAAATAGTTCATATAATTTCTCACAGATCACAAGCCAGACAGATCCCATGCTGCAGAACAGGCATGTCCATTTACCTAATAAAGATTTCACAGATTTATAGGAAAAAGTTTTAAAATTGGTGGCAAAGTGGACAAGAAATGCAGTAGAGCCATGTCATTTCTCTCTGTGAAAGAATATGTGAAGCAACATACTACTCCTGCAATCACTGCCTAAACACCCTTTCTGAGGGAAGTACTTGCAGGACAGCAGAGTGAAGATCATGAAGATCAAGATGTTGCTTAAGGGCTCCCTGGGCTCTGGGTCAATAGGAATTTGTCTTCATATCTGCCTCAAATGGCTTATCTCAGTCAAAAATTAAACCCAGGGAGGATACTAAGAGGCTGGTTCAGAATGTAACAAAAATTATGTAAGAAAGGTATATTCCCTAGTCTTCTCTCCTGAGTGAGAGGGTGCTAAATCAGCTGAAAGAGCAAGCAGAGACCTGGCTTTGTTGAATTATATGACAGAGAAAGAGAAAATCCTTTTTGTAAGCCATTTTTGTACATGGTGAGTCAGGGAATTTACATTTCATTATGTGCTCAGCAAGAAGTGTAAAATACAAATCCTTCAAGCAGATGTGAACAGACACTTGGGATCAATCTAATGTCAACTGCAAAAAAAAAATGATTGGGTATGAATTAATGTTTCATTATGTCAGATCTATGAAGGCCAGATGATCTCAGGTGTGCAAATAATATGCCTGTCCAATCTGCCACTTATTTTTGTCGTCCACAAACACGGGCAGAAGAAGCAGAGATGCTGCCAGCTGACGTGAAGGTGGTGGGTGAGGGAACTCTGGGGTAGTAGTCATTATGTAGTCATTTGGGGAGAGACATTAGTTACACCTTCTTGTGACAGCTGAGGTCCCTGCGACTAGAAAGCTGCTTCTCTGAATTTTATCTGTGGGGAAGGGACCAAGCATCCCAAGCAGTGGAGCAGCTGCAAGAGTGCTCATATGAGCCCTGAAGTCCTTCTGGGACTGTGCCTGTCTGTATGTTTACCAGAAACTCAAAGGTTTTGTACTCAGGTTTGACTTACACAACTCCTTCCAGACAAATGGAGTTGCAGCTTCTTTATCCATCTGTCATGGTGTGTGCTAGCTGTGCTGCTATAGATCCTTGTATTGAATTTAGCCCTAAAACTATTAGAGTTTCACAGGTACTAAATTCTCCAACATAATTTTTAGAAATATAAAATAAGGCAGTAAAATTGTTAACTTAGAACTCTGTTGATATATTGTCAGCTTGAGGTCTTTCTAAGAAAACACACGGTAGAAAAGCAAAACAAAACTGAACAGTAACATAAATTCTGAGTTCATAAAATGTTCAGTGCAATTTGCAGCATTATGGTAGTCACAGTTCTGTCTTATACTGACAGGAAGCATTTAAACATACTTATGTACATATATATATATATATACAATCCACCCTTCCAGACAAAGCTCTGTGTTACATAAAGACAGATGGGAAAGAGCTGTGTATTCTGTGCTTGATTGCTGCATTGTGTCAGACTAAGACTGGCCACAGTCATAAAGCTGGTTCATGCAACTATTCATATTTACCTAGAAGTCCTCAAGACAGCCATTGAAACAGCAGTTGTTTTCTTACCCAAGGAAACAAAGGCAGAGTTTGAAAGTATCTGAGTTCTTCTGGAAGATGCTGTTGTAAGCAAAGATTGCTTAATGCTGCCTTCCTTCAATCACACAGGCAGATGGGTGGAGCGTAGCAGGCACTGGACAGAAAATAAAGCCCTTGGAGCTGGGAGCCAAACCAACATAACACAGCAAAAGCTGGAGGCGAAACCTGCAAATCGTTCCAGAAATAAAGTGGGTAGGGATTTAAGCTTTGGGGAAGTATTACCCTGCAGTAAAAAATGTGAATCTTCACCAAGAAGTAAATCTAAAGCAGGACTATTTTTTTAAAGGACTTCAAAATTAAATGCCTCTGTCATCCAGTAACTCTGGAGTTTGCAAGAAAAGTATAGACCATCTGTTCAAGAGACCAGTAACACAGTCTGTGCTGCTAATCAGCATGATAGCGGTAGGAAATGATTTCATAGGGGCCTATCACATCTGGTTTTAAAACTAGAAAGAAGAGTTTTTTTTAGTTTTGTTAAGTTTTATGCATCTCTCACAAAACTTCTTTTCCAACAGGATTTATACTTTAATTCTTATGGGTTTTTCTCAGTCTCTAAACAGGAATACACATGAGAAATAAATACATAAACAGTAGGGTTCATGGGTATTCCTGCAGCCTGTTACTACTTCAGTGAATAGCAGTCAGGTTTATCCTAGCAAGGATAAAAACACTATTGTCATAAAAGTCTAATGTAAAACCTTTTTTTACATAGTAACTTTTGATTAATTATTTTTTAAAAAAACTAAAAGCAGTGCTCCATTACTGAGCTCCCTCCCTCATTTTCACTTTTTACTAGCCTACTACTATCTGATATATTTTCTTATTGTTTTTAAGCATTTTGTTGAATTCTGAATATGGAAATCTGGAATGCTTTACTGAGTGCCTGTTCAATCAATTTGTTTTTGCCAAGAATTGCGAAAATGTACATTAAAAAGTGCTACAGTTTTCAGAAATCTATTTACAGCTTCCCTGATGGTAGGAATACCTGATACAAAATATCTAAGTGAACATATCTTAAAGCATTTAGGGAAAAAAAAAAAGAAAATAGTTATCTTATATTTCTGAGGATGGTGGGAGCTGCAGGGAGTTTTTTGCAGCAGTGTTACACAGGTCAATACAAATATCCTGAATATTGTGCCAAAACACTTCTAAGGCTGCACTGAATCTCCCTAACATTTCCTGCTGCATTCAGCTCTCTATAGTCTACCTGACTTCTTCCTTAGAGGGACAGCTGTGTCAGGCTACCAACAGGTCACAGATTTCTAAGAAAATGAGAAATGAATAGAAATTAATGAAAAAATGACCTCATGACTCTGTTCCTGTCGGTCATGCACCAGTAAAGGAGGGATTACAAAGAAAAGGCAGAAGAACTCTGCAGAAGGAACAGAAGCACTACTGAAAGGAAAAAGGCCCCTGAGCATTGCCCACAGTGGATCAGCAGGCAGTGGCAGCGAGTCTCAGGTGGCACTAAAGCCCCAGCAAGGTCTGAGCAGCTCTGGTCAAGCGAACGTGGACCAAGTGGTTCCATACCTCACCCTGCCCTCGATAAAAACAGGATTTGTTGGCCTGGGGTAGGAAAGGATGTGGATGGCACCATGCATTTGGCACCACCTTTACTGTAAAGCAGGCATTTCATAGGTAGTGTTTAGAGCTAAATGGAAGGGAAAAAAAAAAAAAAGAGAACAGGAAAGTTGTGTATTTCTCTCTTTTTTTTAATGTTTAGATCTGCCTCTTTATATTCTATCTGTTTCTATAAGTCCTCTGGAGCATAAGTACAAAAAATAAGTTCAAACAGACTGATAACTCTAAGAACGCAAGATCTGGACATTCTACAGCTGGAGACTAAATACTAATTGATCCCTGACAATACGGCATCAAAACCATCTTTGGAGTGTACAAAATTGATTTCATTACTTCTTGGAAGTATGAATTTGGGAAAAGAATATTTGAGAAATAAATTGAGAGAAAAAAGACCTTTTGATTTCACACAAAGTGTAGTAGGAATGCTTTTCATACCACTGCATGTCAGCAATTTGGGAAGTCCGTATGACCAAATGAAAACAGCAGTGTGCTCTTCATCTTTTTTCCAGCAGAAATATTGACTCTGAACTCCATGTGCTTCTAGATGTGTAATTGTGATGGTTTATGGGATTTTCACCTAATTTCATTGTCTTTATGTCTCCAAATGGTTAAATACACCATGAGAGTTCAAGAACACATAATATCTAATCTTCCAGATACAGCAAGAATGGCAAAGCAGGAATAGTTACCTAGAAAAAAAAAAAGAAAGAAATGGAAATATTTGAGTTATTTCAGTATTGAAACTATTGTTTATATATCTTGGTGCTACACTATTATTACATGCAGGATTTCCCCTTTCACACTGTTGATTATCTACTCCTGATATTGTTTCTGGCAGCATTAAGGAGTTGATAGTGCTCAAAGTGCTTGGAGCTAGAGCACAGTCTAATAGAAAAGGGGAACAATGTGCTAGAGAAGAAACTCACAGCCTCCCATGCCTCCCTTCCACACCCCTGGGCTCATGCCAACAATTTCCCAGCCAACTGGAACTTCCTTTCCTTGTGGAAGCTAGCCCAGAGCTCATCCCTCCAGCCTCAGAAGCCCAGGATATTACCCTGCCATTTGCTGAACTCTGGCTCTTACAAAGAGCCCAGCAAGACTCAGACATTCTGTTTCTCTGGTGGCCTGATGAGTATTCTCCCTAATAATGTCCCCTCTCTGCTGTCACATCTTAGCAAGCTGTGCCATAACAACAACTAGTCTCAGCTCAGTGGTGAGTGTTTCCAACAGGGGTCTAAAGAGTGGATATTGAACTGGTTTAGAAAACTTAAAGATCCATTTTTATGGGATAGGGCTTATTCTAGTACCTTGCACTCCTGCCCAGAGAAGACTAAACACTGTCATTTCTGGATTTGGAAGCAGCACGGCATTTACATATTATGCTTATTTATCTCAGAGTTAAAATTCTGATCAATTCTAATGATAATAGGGAGCTGAACCTGTAAGAAAATGAGCTGGGCCCTGAGAAGTGAGTAGCACAGTAATGGTGGTCCATCAACTAGGAGAGCTGGTATTTTTCCTGAAAACAAATCTGACTTGTTTGTTATCCTCATCTGTTTGCACATGCCATGTGCTGTCAATGTATTGACTGCAGCAGTTCCAAGATATGGATTGCCTTTATAGGAAAGAAGTTTTCCTGAACATGAACTCCACTTGAAAGCATGGGTGGGCAGAAAGGATCAATGCATATTTGCAATTTATAAGCAGTTACCAATCAACCTAATTCAGGTGGTCCCTGGACAATGTAGATGAATACTTAGAGCTATTCTATTAAGATTAGGCTAATTAAACTAATTTTGAGCCACAGATGTTGGGCATCAAAGCAAAAGAGATTGTTTTTTTTTGACTCCAGACCTGATCTTTGCAAGTCAGTACTAGGCAGGGAACTCTTCAGGTTCCCCTCCGTCTCTTGCTCTCTCCCTACTCTTATCATAACAAAAAATTCCAGCTGTGAACAGTCTGAGGACTGAGTTGCTTCTCACCACTGGTCTGTAGCCAGGGCTTTAAAAAAATACTAATGCAAACAACACAAAGCTTGCACAGAAAAACAGATCACTTAACATATAAAGTGGAATGGCAGGAAAACATCAGTTCAAGGCCCCAGGTTATCTGCTCAGTCACCAGGAATTAAAAGTGTATTTGGCAAGCTATTATTGTTAGTCCCCTAAGTGCACTGAAGGTATGTAGTTATGCCTGCAGGCCAGTGGACAGAAACAGAGGGTTTAATTCCAGCTTCTCTCCACCTGCTTTACTGAAGTGCTCTAGCAGCTCCTGCAACACTAGCATGAGCTCCAACAATAACGATGTGGTTTAGTAAGTATAATGACAACATCTGTTAGATATTAAGGGCCAAAATTCAGGTTTTCTTGCATATTTCTAAAGTTCTTAAAAAAAAAGAAAAAGAAGAAAAAAAAGAAAAAACTTATTTTGTGAAATACTTTTTTCAGTTGAGGGGTTAAGGGACAGTTTGCAGCCAGGCATTTCCTAGAATCACAGAATGATTTGGGTTGGAAAAGACCTCTAAGATCATTGAGTCCAACCTTTAACCTCACACTGCCAGGTCCAGCATCTAGCACTAAACCAGGTCTATAGCATCACATCTCCATTGTTTTTAAACACTTCAAAGGACAGTGATTCCACCTTTCTCCTGGGCAGCAGTGCCTGACGACTCTTTCAGTGAAGAAATTTTTCCTTACTATCTAATCTAAACCTCCTTTGGCACAATGTGAGGGCATTTCCTCTTGTCCTGTCACTTGTTACCTTAGAGAAGAGATCAGCTCCCACCTGGCTACAATCTCCTTTCAGGTTCCTACCACATTTGTGAAAAAGAATCACATTATTATGTAGGTGGCATAGAACGTCTAGAAAATTATGGCAAAATAGAAGGAATGAAGCTGGTGGAGTCATCAGCAATGACCTCTGTGTCCTCTGCTTCCAGTCCCTCACCTCCCAGGAGAGTGTGGATGGAAAAAGCTTCCATGGTCATCCCTGAATGCAAACTGCCACCCTCACTTACTGGACTGATGTTCCACATTAACATTACACTCAGACAATAGAGTTAAATATTTTAGATCTGCACCTAACTCCTTTGAGGCACAGAGGGAGTGGACAATTTGGCTCTAGAAGCAGAATTTAACCCTCCTACTTTTCCAGGAGGAAGGACCATCCTCCAAAACAGAGAAATGCTGATCAACAAGTTTTGCATATTATTTTTGTCTCAGAGTATTTTCCAACCTGTTGGGGTTTTTTCTTTTCCATGCTGAAAACCAGGCAACTCCTCCGGAAGAAATAATGTTTCTACTTGAGACAGAAAACACTTCAGGGAATTATGTGGTTTTCTAGACATACACAAACAAGAGTGTCTTCTGTCTGAGAATTTTCAAAGTAAGCACCAGATTCCACCTCCCCATTGTGGATGCTTTACAGTGCCCAAGTGGCAGCATCTAAAAGGAAATGTGGGTTACTGTAGTACATTTTCCTGGGCTTTCTAAAATCAGAGTCTGGAATATTACCTAACACAGAATATAGCTTGCCTGTTTAACACACTGCTGCAGTGACAGAAACATTGCTTTCAAGGTGTTTGTTTAGAATATTGATCCCAAAATAAAAGGCTCATGTTTAAAAGCCTTCTCATCGCAACCCTTTCAAAACATTTCAGCGAACTTCTTGTACCTCAACTTTGATCAAATATGTCCCACATATTTAACATATTAATCAGGTACTAAATTTCCTCAGTCAGGCAGTGTGAGGGCATGGTGGTGTGTATTTGCTACCTAAGTGCTAATTCTTTCACCACAGTAAAGAATCTGTGTCTTGACTCTATTTTGTCATCATTATTAAATATTCAGTAATTCTGCCATAGAGGCACTTAAACATTATGGGATTCCTTGCTGTAGAAGCTGCTAAATGAAAACCAGCAAACATCCACAGACAGACATTTTCCTGATCTTTTTACTGTCGTGGAAACTGTGGTGGAGTTATTTGCACAGCCACAGCATGACTGAAGCAGTGTGTTGACATGAGCAGTAGAAAGAAGGGATTGGGCATGGAGTGCTGGGAATAAATGTATCTTTGATACTGCCACAAGCTTCCATCCAGCCCAAAGCTTCCCGGAAAGCTTCAGGAGAGAGAGAAGTTCACAATTTCAGCACACAACAGGTTGTGTTACAGAAAACTGTTTGCTGCTCAATAGAGAGATTCTTGGCTGGCAAGATTTGTTCGCATTTAGGAGGAGAGTTCAGATGCTGCAGTAAGTAGTATGAAGGTGGGAGATTGAGGAAACGAGACTATTGTGGGCTGGCAGCCAGGTTATGCTGTGATAGCAGGGAGTGCTGCCCACTGCAAGGCTCATTAGAAACACTTTGTACTCACCAGCACCGCAACCTCAGGCAAAGCAGAACTTTGCTCCAACCAGACTTACTGCTCTTAAAGCAGAGAGAAACAAAACAACCCTCAAAGAGAAATGGAGCAACATGAGATATGCAGACCTTGGCACCTGTGCCCTTCCAAACCCAGATCTCTGCTTTGGCACAGATCGCTCTGACAAGGCAATAAGCAGCAAACCATCAAAGCAGGTCAGATACAAGTCCCAGCAAAGCAATGGCGTCACTGTCAAATATCATGGAGCAATTTTTGAAGATGAAACTACCCAAAATAAGTATTTTCTTGCAGTCACATGTGAAAGTGTGACTACACATGTGTGTAGTCAACATGTGAAATGCAACTTTACGTCATAATAGATTTGTGTATGTTAACAGTTAAGAGGCTTTTACAGGCATCATCTCCTGAAGCTCTCTATTCTACTCTTGCTGTATAGACCCTGAAGGTTAATAATTTTATTTCCAGGGAATTTGTTTCCATCAAGGAATAAATTATAGACAACATATTTTTTAAAAAAGAACCAAATTAAAAAGTATATGTGATGGTTAAAATATTACCAGGTTAATGATATTTTAGTGTATTTTTTAAGATTATATTTGCAGATGGTAAGTCTAAAAAAAGCATGGATAATTATATACATAATTATCCAGTTGACAATATTGTAGTTATAAATAACAATGCCAGAAAATCCTGTGACTCAAGTGGAGTGAATCTGAAAATCAGCACTCAGGCTTTATTTTCTTATATAAAAGAGATGTTGAAATCTTAGACAGCATTTTCTTCTACCAAAGCCAAGGTTATCCTAACTTTTCAGGGGGGGTTTCCTGTGTTTTTACTTAGATAACCTTGAAAGAAGTCAAAATACCTGATGGAAATTTTTTTGATAACAGCTATATTTTCAAAGCTGTTTCAGAATTCATTCATTTGTAGTAGTAAAGATTTAATCCAGGAGAAATGTTCATTGGTAAAATTGCCAAAGTTGCCCTTCATATATGTATATGTCAAATAATATAAACAACTTCTAGAAACTTTGAGAAAATTACTATATAACAACTTAGAAAAATATTAACTTTATCAATGATGAGAGGTAGTAACACAAGGGATGACAAAAATTTTTGCAAAATGTTTGAAAACCAGTCTCAGTGGTAACTTGTCAAAGGATGTATTTCACTTTTCATTCTGAAAAAGAAATTAGGACTCTTTTACTCACATTCTCAGCTAAGATTGGCTACGCTCAGATTACACATGACTGTAAACAACAAAATCAGAGGAGTAGGAGGAAAGTTTCTTATTCCCTTGGCTAAACTAAGAGCCCTAAATAGGCAAAAAGAAGCTAGCCACTTAAAAGAAATTGCTTTATACCTTAATGACCATAAAGGAGGACAGGAAAAAAAAAAAAAAAAGAAGATTAAGTGGGATTTTTTTTCTCTTTAAAGAGTTATATAGAGAAATACCAGCATTAAGGATGACTGCTACAACTCCAGATTCTGTACTCTGAATGCATGGACACATGGTAAATTATTTAGTTCTTGGTTTCTGATAGAAAAAGGCATTGCAAAACAACTCACCCTGAAATATTTTTTAATCATTTGGTTAAAATTTTCGTATATGTTCTTTCTGACTAAACGTTTGTTTCCTGGTGTCTGATGTCAGTAATGTGTTAGCTCTTTAATTAAAGCAAACAGTAGAAAAAGAGGTGGCTGGGAAGAATTTCTAAGACCTAAATAAATATCTTGCTTAAGACTTAGACACTGCTAATACAGGGAGATTTATAGTCCACCTTAAACTAAGACAATTTAGCTTTTACTGAGAATATAAATCGAATGTCTTTCTACTCTAATATCAGACATTGCCTTCCTATTTTACATCAAAACCCTACTTAGGCTCCAACTACATTGAGTTTAAACCACAGCATCAAGGGCAGGTGAGTTTGATGACCTAAAATCCTGTGCAGGTGTTTTCCCACTAATGAATAATTAATGAATAACACAATAAAGAAATCTGGTTTAATAACAAGACTGGATATTCAAGAGCGTTTTATACAGACTTCTAAGATGAATTTCCTTACTCTTAGGATAACTGGCGGAATCAGACTGGCTACTCTCCTAGCTTGGTATACCTACCAATTCAAATTACTTTCTAAGTATTTCAGCATTAAAATGTTCCAGACTCTGAACATGATGGCTCTCATCTGTTTCTTCTGGGCTTTTTCACCTGCAGCTGAGTTAGAGCACAAAAGCAGGAGGAAGGAAAAGGGGTCCGACAGGATGGTGAGCAGTTCTCCTCAGTGCCTACTCCACAGAGTGCCAGAAAACCCCCACAGGGTGGCAGGGGCACACAGGTGTGCTCAGGCAGGTCCACGAGCACCCAAGGGCCACTTTGCTGTCTGGTGCTTTGGGTCAGGCCCTGGCAGGAGATGGTGCCTGGCTGCTGGGGCTGGGAGTGGCTTGGTGACCTTGGAGTCCTGGAAAATGTCCCACTCCCCCTCACTTCAGACCACACACAAATAATGAGAAAGAATGGAGGGACTGGGTTAGATGAGTGCTAAAGGAAGCAAAATCTTGTGTGCTCAGAGGCCAAGTTTAAGAAGGAAAAAAAATTAAATTTCTGGTGGATTAAACTCACTGTGTATCCCCATGCCATGGAGCTGAGGTGTGTGAGCAGGAGATGTGATAGCAGCACCTTGGAGGACAACATTATCCAGCTGTCACTTTTAGAAATATCTTTCCAAAAGATGAGCCTGTACTCAAAGGCATTTTAACTTGGAAATCAAAGAAATGAGAGAAATTATTCCTCAAAGGAAACCACCCATGTAGTTAATTAGCAATGAGCTTTTCCATGACAGGGTGCTTTTTCATAATTTTACTTGCACTGAACTCAAATGAATTGTATATTAGCTTTTAAAAATGCTTTGAAATGAAGGTTTTTGGATTTAATGTAAGTAGGCATAAGAGAATGTAAAGGGGGTTAAAAGTTCAGGAACATACTTGAGACAAATAATTGCATAAAATGTGTCAGTACATTCTCAAGGAGGAGAAAAAGCAATGGTCGTTTATGAATCTTTAATGATTTTACTCCAGGACCAGAGAAGTCTTAATCAAAGTGGGATGCACACGTAGCCTGAGCAAATAAGGCATGAAGATTCAAGAATTCTTTCTGAATACTAATGTGGTTTTATACTTTATATTTAAGAAAGTGAGATTTGACCTCCAGACCATGTGAAAAAAATTCATTATTCAGTTAAACATTTTAAATTTCATGTCTTAAACATATATATTAACCTATTTACCAAAATTAAATCTCTGCTAGGCTTTTTTTTTCAAGCAGACTCAGGAATGCTGAATGCCTTTTGGCAAGCACACTCTCAGAAAGGTTTCTGAATATTCTTTTTACCAGCAGAAATTATTTATGTTCTCCTCAGCAAAGAGCACAGCAGGTAATAGTAACACACACAGAAATGTTGAAAGGTAGGAAACTCCACCCTCCAGTGTTATGGCAAGACTGCTAGACGTGAAAATGGTTAAAAACATCCTAGGAACAACAACAACAACAACAAAACAAACAAACAAACCCCAACAAAACAAACAAACAAAAAAAGTCAGGAAAAACACGTGGCTATTTTGGTTTTGTGAAAAGTTTCATTTAAAACTTAATTAACTTCATTTTCTAATCAATACAAATGCATTTAACTGCAAATGTGACCTAACAGTTTATTAAGGTTTGTAGTTAATTAAGGCTAGAGCAACATTTTGACTTATCTCTGTAAAACTGGCCATTCTCCAAGACTACCCCAGAATGCTTCTGCACTCCTGGGCTTTGCTTTTTTTTTTCTCTCACTGTTATTACATACATATGCACACCTTGTCTAGACCTGAAATAGGAAGAAATATGAAACCACATCCATTAGCAACATCCTCATCCAAGGTTTGTAAAGTTCTCTGGAATAGTTTTTCCTATCAGAAGGAAACTCCAGCTCCACCAGTTGTATGGAAATTCAGTGATGGTCAAGGATCACAAGTCAAACCTCTCTTACTTTCAAGACACAAAGTCTATGCAGAAAGACAAAGATATTTAACAGCAGGCAGTGCAGACCAGCCAATACATGCATTTATTTCAATGAGTGAGAAGGGATTGATTTTAATGTGCCCAGTGCAGAAATACTCTTACATAACGTATGTTCCCCACAAAAATACCTTTAACATTTTAATATTTAAAATATAGAGAGAGGAGAAACCCAGTATCCCTGGGGAAAAATAGATTGAGATAGCCCATTTGTAATGAGTAAAGTTTGTGCAGTTAATTTTTAGAGGCTGAAGAAGTAGGTGGATAATTCCTTATGAAAGAGGGCAGTGGTTATAGCACTTCACTATCAGTGAGACTATCCAAAATCTATTCACTGGTGAATGTGTGCCACATAAATCTGCATAGAAGGTAGCAAACAGAGAGAAAATTTAGTGAAGGTATGATTACTAAGGAAATTACTAGCACAAATATTAGTTAATTTTTAAAATTTAAGAAATGGATGTTTAGCCCTTTAATAAAGAACCAGAATTAGCAGTTTCTTCCTGTATGTACACTTAAATTACTTTTCCTTTGAGGAAGAAGGTTACCAGATTCCTGCCACTCAACTAAAACTAATATGCAGCACTTTCTGTTATTTAGTGCTATGAGTTAGGATTTTAGCCTTCATCCAAATATGTGCTGACAGAATTTTAATTTAAATTCCTCTAAAATGCATTTAGAACTGCTAGCAATCCATCGACTCTGCTTGCTCTTTTCTAGGTTTTTTTGAAGTGTTTGCTGAAAACCATTCCACAGACAGGACAGTCAGAGTAGCTCGCTGTAGCCGAGATAGCTGCACTGTGGAAAATGCAAGCCAGCCATACCCAAGGAGACCTGGCTGCAAACAGAATGTTCTGACATTTGGTGGTGGTATTTCCTTCTCTGGCTTTATGAAATAAATCTTAAAAGTATGAAAATCATCAACACTCAGAGAAAATTGGAAAATATTATGTTGTTGAACTTGCCTCTTTCTCCTGGAGGTGGCCCTTTCAAAACAGAGCTGAGCACCTCTGCCAGAGCTCAGTGCCAGCATTGGTGTTGCTCAGTTTGTGCATACAGTGAACTCATGGTTTCCACCTCTACTGACATTTGGCAGAAGTTCTTCTTTGGAAGAAATGAAAGAGAAATCCTAATTTCAATGGACTATCTGAAATAATAGCTTTTGAAACAACAAAAAAATCTAGGATTGCTTTCTAAAGTCAGGTACTTCTGCTTGTAGAATTCCTAAGGGAAAAGGGTCCTGTCAGCTCAAATCAACAGGCTTTGACCTTTCCAGCTCTTCAAGGACACTGGGTTTGTGAGACACTGGTATTGATAGTGTCTAGCAAACAAGGACATTACAGCTTAGAGGCTTATGGATGCCTTGTTTGATAAAAGAGGGTGGCACCAAATAAGTGACCTTGCAGTCAAAAACTGATTCCTGGTGACTCCCATTGGTTAGAGGAATTCCCAGGGAGACCCAAACTCCAGCTCTGAGGCTTTGCACCAACAGCATTGGTGTAGTGCTAGACCTAATCGTTCCCAAATCCAGTTTTACAACTGGGAGCACAGACAGCACAGCTGTATCTATATTTGCTAGGCAGAGAATCGCTCTTGGCAATTAGGTTGACAAATATTCAAAAAACTTAAATAATCTGATACTTTATGCAGTAGCTGCCTTCTTTCCTTGACTTAGTCATATCTATTTAAAAAAAATCACTGTTTCTCCCTTAGCAATGCAGGTATTTTGAACTAATAAGACAAAGTGAATACACAGGACCATATAAACTCCCCAAATTGTAGCATCACATGCTCCTTGTAGTCACTGTTTCCAAATACATCAGCTCCTTGATTACTTACTTTTAAAAGCTTTCATAAGCATTTTCTCCAGATATGACAATTCTGCTCAAAATCTCTGTAGAAAAAGCATAAGAAAAGGTCAATTTTTTATTTGTGGCTCTCTATTGGAGGTTTTATTTTCTGTCACTACACAAGTACTGTGATTTTAGATCTTAGAGTAGGTATCAATTATTAAAAAAGGTGGTGCAGAAAGCAAGCACAGTTTTTCATGACAAATGACACCATCAGCAGAGTTCCATAATCCACCATGCAGCATTTTCATTTTTCAGAGGACAAAGAGAAGGATGACTAATACATCAATTTCAGTGCTGTTCCCTTGCACTTTTTGAAAAGCACCTTGCTACCCAGGACCACCCTTAATTTACCATCTTTTGAAGACAGAAAATGTAATGAAAACATCCGTCTCTGGTTTCTGCTAGCCTGTAATATTAAACATCAAAGTAATAGTTATTCTCCACCCACTCATCAATCATGCCCTTATCCATGCATACACTTCTGCTCTTCTGACACGTTATTTAAACAACCCAAAATGGACACCTCTGCTTAAAGAAATTTTCACTGCTGCAGAAGTGGAAACTGATTCGGAACTCCATGAAGTCAAGATGTACAGTCTTTTTCTTATGCTCATGATCCAGGGCTTCAGATTTTAATTCCTTAGTGCTGTTAAGGAGTTTAGAATTCCTGAAATTTAGAATTACATTCATCACAACATGCTGAGTCCTAAACTCTACAGTAAGAGGTTTAGAGGAGACACATCACCATGCACTTCAGGAGAATTAAGGTATTTGTACCCACCTGAGAGCTTTCCATTCTTTTTTACAGTTCAATAAACAAATAGTCTTTCAGCCACCTGTGACACTTGGAACCAACTTGTGTTCACCGTGCTCATGCCCTGGAGGACACAAACCACCTGACCCGATCCAAAAGCCATCTGACTCCAGGAGTGCAGCACAGAGCCCACACAAATGTACTTGTTTCTCTGCAGGATTCACTAACTCAGAAGTGTCATGCTAGTACAGTGACAGAGCTGGCACCAAGCTCAGAGCATCACCAGGGTGGGCTTGTTCCTGCCTGTGTCTTCATTCCCCTCAGAGAGAGGCTCACAGCTTTGTGACACAGCTGCATCATGGAAAGGTTTATAAGACACAGTGGAACAACATCAGTCTCTGCTTGTCAGAAATTATGGCAGCTGCCTGTGCCTGTAGTTGGGGCTGTGCTTTTTAGCTTCAAAAGCTATGCTTCTTACCCTCACTGGCTGCCACAAGGTTCTCTGCTGATTCACCTGCCCTCCTGAGCCTTCCACAGCCCTGCTTTAAAGGTTCCCAATTCCCCTAGCCCTTCCAAGTTTCTGCCTACAGTCGCTCAGTACAAGTCCCAGAACATTTTGTAAAACCCCTGACTCCTCCTTCACAATAGGAAGTCACTGCTGGGGAATAAATTTCAAATAATTTATCATGTTCAACAGCTGTGGGTCTAAGGGATTACATACAGTGCATGCAGAGCACTTCTTTCTTAGAAGAAGAATTTGTGTGCGTGCATGCGAGCGTAGGGGTGTCAAACAAATTTTTCAGTGACAGAATTTGGAAACATCAGTTAATCTTTACTCCTTTTATTTACTCCAGTGCCTTAGTACAGGCTCTGCAGGCCCTGCCTAAGGCAGTCACTGCAGCTGTGTGGATTTCTGCCACATCCATAGCTGCTCCGGCAGGTCTGGGAGCAGCCAGACGTAGCCTGGTCCTGGCATTCACACCCAGGGCCCAGGGGCCAAGGAACTAATTGAAATCAGTGAGTTTATACACAAACACAGCTACATGCATACACAAACACATGCTCCACTTTGAAATCCTATTTTTCAATTGAAAATATCAAACCAAGCCAGAAAGCACTCACCAGACTTGGTAGCAGAAAACTATTGCACACCATCCTAAGTAGTGGGACATGTGCAGCTCTGTCCAAGAGGTTGTCATCATTGTTCAATGCTTTATGTTACCTGAAGGTCCATTTAGCAAGGTTATGGAGTAAAGAATTGCAGTCTTTTAGATTTATGTTGAAACAATATTAACCCCTGTAACCACCCTATATCCTGTCTCCTTCCTCAGTTTCAGATTTTTCTCTAAGTTTTGCCATTTGACACTGTTTAACGTAGAAACCTGTGCTATAAGTGGATCCAATCCAAATACGTTATGCTTTTTGGAGGTGGGGGTGTATTTTGATGGGTTTTGTTTTTGTGAACATCGTATTTCCATACCACATCATCCATCCCACTTACTGTAAATCAATTGGCAATGAGAATCTAACATTCCAGCTCCATAGGCCTTTCTCACAGCAGCAGGAATGTCTTTGAGATGTTTCTCATCCAATCTCAGAATTGGGCAGAATTTATGGCGTTCCTCAGCAGCAAAGGCTCACCTGGGGCTGCCACAGTAATGCAGCAGTGCAGAGTTGGGGGAGGCACAGGCACCAAGACAGCTTGTGAACTTACTCATCAGAAGGGGTTTGTATAGTGCTTCAGGAGGAGAAAAAGGGGGCTGGAGAACAGGGATTAGACGCAGCATGAGAAGGGAATTTGTAGATGGAAAAAAATTGAGCAAATTGTGGCACCTCTGTTTGAGGCAAGTCAAGGCAGATTGAGATCATCGATAATAGCGGCTTACCTGCTCTTGCTATGCTACCCTTGGGTTTCTACCTGTACACCAAGGTCTGGAAGGGAGCCTGGGATTGCTTTGCCCATTGTGGAAACAATTCTCTGCCATGGCAGATGTGGCTGGCCGACACTGGGGCTGCCTCTGCTGCGGGGACTCCCTCAAGCCAGAGAAGGTGATATGCTGGACACAGGCCTGAGCCCTCCTCCTGGCCCTCCACAGCATGGCCACACCTGCATATGTACAGGTGTCCACCTTCAGGTGCTCATTTTGGCCTCTTTTTTCCTTGGATTTGATATGCCTGACTGCTCTTTACAGGGCAGCCCTCCCACTGCAATCGTGCATGGAGCATCTTGCCCCTAGTACATTCTGACAAACCAGTAGGAGAGGTAAGATATAAGTGGGACGAACCCCCTGGATTCCACATAAGCCATCAAAAATAAGTCAAATGCACTTGTAGAAACTAGAGTTACTTTTAAGAAATTACTCTGTAGAGACTTAAACTCATCTGAGCTTCTTTATTTTAAGTTTTCATTAGCATAATTCAACTTTACATAAAAACACTAAGCTTTTTCATTACTCACCCTTAACAGATCATGCTGATTGATCCCTTAGCATCCCTTAGTACTTACACCCTTTGCTGATAATGAGTTGAGCTAATTCATACAAAGACCTACACTTCTTACTGGCAAGGCCAGGACTGCACAGACAAAGAAAGTTGTAGTTTGAGAATCCAGTAACAGAAGGCAAACAGAGTAGGTTTGAAAGCCAAATCATTTCCAGACTGATTTTTTTTTCCTTCATTAAAGAATAATGATTTGGAGCAAGTCTAGCTCCCAAGGACCCAAAAATGGCATTTGCTGATAAAGAGCAAAATGGACACATGCCTGTTCTACTTGAGAGTTTTTTTTTGAGTCCTTGCAAGATTGATAGCTTCCCAAAATGTCAGTTCACAGAGAGTTAATCTCACTGGATATATGAAACTATATAACTGCCTCTGGCTAAACTAGAAGCGATATGAATCCAAACAATTGCTTTTCTAATAAAATACTAGAATGTATCCTTTACACACCAGTCCATTGTCTATAATGTCCTCTCAATGTCATTTTAGTATTTGCCAATATACTTCAGGAGTTCCTGGGGTAAAAAAAAAAAAAAAAAAAAAAAAAAGGGAAAAAGGGGGCTGGGGGAAGCCTAGGTCATTCTTTCATGATTTGAAGATTAAAAAGGAAATTAGAGTATTATCCCTTTGGAAAACCATGGAACTCGGCACAAATATCCATGCCTTGTTACAGACTCCTGGTTTTCAGTTTCAATAATGCTTTTAGCTTCTATTGCTGGGGAAGGGGGGGTTTCCAAACTATACATTTTGTTTTAATTGGCAATATACTGCTTCTATGAAACCCTAAAGTACCTGAATGAAGATCTCTTAACCATACCACTAACATTCATATAAAACCTGAAATCTCCCTCAACCTCACCGTGGATTAGTCAGTCTAACTGAAGACACTACCTTTGCTAAATCACTTTACCTTGTTTATCCCTACAGATAATTCTGGTTAGGAAAAAAAAAAAAAACAAACCCACCACATTAGTTGTGCCTGGTATCACAGCCTCCCTCTGGGTCTCTGTCCCCCCTTGGAGAAAATACCCTGAGAGTTCAGGTAATTCCCCTGGCAAAACCAGCTTTGCCAGCCAAAGGGATACAGTAGAAGAAAGGTTTGTGAAGTCTTGGTTGCAGTCACAAGCCCTCTCTCCCTTCACTCACCTGTCAATCAATGATCCTGACGGGTCTCTTCCAACACAGCATATTCTGTAATTCTATGAACCTGCAAACATCATATATGCAAAGACTCAGAAAGCCTGAGTGCTAAGCTCTGTCTGATATGGCAGATCTGCTCCATATTTCGGCTCCTCTGGAGTCAGGCTTCTCAGCCCCCCAAAGCAACTCACTCCAGAAGTGTGATCAGCATTTATGGAGACTGCAAGGTATTGCAAAACAAACCCTTTGCTACACTGTTACTGTGAGCCACCTGCATTAAACACCAAAGCTGATATGTTGCTGAAATAACTGAACTTCATGCCATCAGCATTGTGCAGTTCTCAGCCTGCAATCTGTGTAGCATAGCCTTTAACATACAGGTACTCTTAGATAATGCCACAACTCAAAATCATAACCCTAAGAGTCCATTTTCCTCAACACAACACTTAACTATGCAATACAAATTGGAAAGAGAAGCAAGAAGAAAAGAAAATGGACTACACCCTAACAAACAACTTTGCCCTATTCTTCACATCATATGTTGTTGGCTACAGATGACAAAAGGAATTTAGAGCAACTACATATTAACCACAAATACAAGCAAAGCCAGAGAGGATGCAGACTGACATACCACTAAATAGCCATAGTCTATAATACTTCTAAATTAGCTAATTCATTTCAATTCATTGATTCTGACATTAGCAAACTGTTCACCTGCTCTGGCAATGCCTGTTTCAGCTGCAGCTCGATGTTGCCCTCCTGTGGGCCGAAAAAAGGGAGAGCCCTTGAGCTCCTTCACACCACAGCAAAAGAAATCTGGGCATTATTTGCTTCCTTCCAGCTGAGAAGGAGTAAGCACAGATGAGCTGAATTCCTGTGGATCATGTAAATGTAACATTTTTCTCCAGATTTAATCACTTTTGGACTACTTTTGGAGCAAGTCTTCTGCATAGGAAATTATTCCATAGGAATAAACATCTGTGTTTTGCCAAATCAACCAGTCTACAAGATTGTATTTATGCTGACTTTCTTCCAGCCAAAGGAGACGAAGAGATACATGAAGTATCCTGGAACAAAAACCAACTCTTCAATTTCTTCAGCAGTTTTTAACGGCAGAGTGATTTTTTTTTTCTATCCTTTGCCTGACATTGGAGGGCTTCAGTCTTGAGGAACCCCAGACACAAACTATTTTTGCTTGAAATTTGATGAAGGCCTTGGCTAGGCTGAGGTGAATTTGTCTGAAACAGCCTTGTTATAACAGAGTTTAGTCTTTGTCACTTGTGTGATTCTTCCCATGTTTTGTCACTTGGGGACTGCAGGTCCCCATTTCTGTACTAGACTGAATTTGGGGCCTGTCTGCATTCTGAACTGTGGCTGCATTGATCTGGGGATGGCACACAGTTAAGCTGGTCTCCAGCTAATCTTCCACTTCCTAAGGATGAGATAAAGGAGCAAATTCTGCACCAGTGGGAGGTAGGAAACACTCCAAAATCAGTGATTCACAGAACACAGACACCACTTAAAGACTGGGAAACTAATATTTGATTTATTCATGCCAGAAGCAACAGCCAGGAGACAGGATGGGATTACCTGGGCTATGTGAGAAAAGAGCATTCTCTTTTTCATGTGCTTGATTCATGAGTAGTGAGAGCTATGAGGAACATTGGTTAATATAGCTGGTGTGGGTACTTAAGCTGGTAATTAATAATTCTCTCTGCAAAGCCCCAGAACTGTCACATCTGTCACTCCAACAAGGTTGACTTCCCCAAGACTCCTCTAGGAACAATGGGAAGGAAAAAGTGTTTGAGGCAGCTGCAAGAAGAACCTGAGGTCCAATTCCTCTTATCAGAGCAGGGCAGCTCAGATCTGTGCCAGGATCACTGGGGAGAGATGGTCTCACTTCAGACTGGAGCGCGACCATCCTCCATTCCATCAAGATATTTTTGGCCCTCAAAAACAAAATCACATCAAGGACCAAGTTTGAGGTTATTTAATTCCTCTGAAGATGCAAGCTGTCCATAGCAGTGTTCCAAACAAAAGGAAAGTGGTTAAATCTTAAGCAACAGGATTTGACTCTACACGTAGTCAACATGAAGCAATAAGCTGCGTAGTCTTGGATCATTGGGAAAATCCACCTCTGAATCCAGAAATGCACTTTGTGGCCGGGTCTGATTGTTGCCATAGGCCAAACCAATATCTTAAATCCAAACACAACCTCAAACAGAGGAAGCTGAGGTCAGACAGTTGTGGTTTGGGTTCATGTCTGCTTGCTACCAAGTCAAAGATTTCCCTCTCAAAAACAGAGTGCTAATGATCAAGCGACAATCCAAAGACAAACAAGAAAAAAAGCACCAAGACAACATCTGGAAGCAATACTGGTGAAAGAGAACATGAAGACGTGGCCAAATGATTCACTGCCAAAGAGGGGTGAAAAAAAAGAAAGTATTTATGACAAGGGGCTTTTCCCTGCCTATGTTCAAAGATCATCAACAGAGCATCTGTGCAAAATAAACAACTAGGAGAGAAAGTACATACGTGGCGAGGGAATGAGGAAAGTAGAAACTGCTAGAAAAGCAACCCCAGGCTAGCTGAGGAAAAAGAAGTTGATTAGCATGCAGTCAGTTGAGATCTACATGATAAATAGCATAATCAGCATTCATATACATCTGTCCAATAAAGCCTGTAGGAGCCAACATTTTCCCTTAACAATCACTGAGTTTAAATCAGAAATTATCGTGCAGTGGCAAACAAAGTCAAATTTCTGAAATCTTTCTTGCCACAATCAATCCATTGATTAGGCATCAGCACAACACAAGGAGTCAAATTTAAAAAATCACCTGGAAACTTTTACAGTAGTGCTTAGGCTGTAGTGACTGCTCACACAGTGAATGCAGATGAATTCCAGAGATGAGCTGGCAAAGAAAATACATTGAAGCAGAAGGAAATTTTTAAAGCAAATCTGTCCACTTCCTGAAATGGTAATTTTTGTGGATTTTGTTTCTGAGGAGGGAGATTAAAAAATTTTAAAAAGCTACTTTTCTGTCCTCTTTTACAACAGCTTTAACAGAAACATTCCTCCAAATTCCCTGTCCAGATCTTAAACCTACACACCTTCAGGGCAGATTTCCAAACACTAGGAGATAGACAGAGATTCAGGACAAATATTTACTGTTCTGGGAGGTAGGAAGTGAGGGGCAGCAAAGCCCAGGTATGCTGTCTTATAAAGAGAGAGAGATGTGGCCAAAAGCGCCCATGGCCTGGTTTCCATTTCCCAGGTCCCAATGCCTCTCTGCTGAGGCTCCCAGTGGTGTGGCGAGAGCCTACAGCCCGGCAGCAGCCAAGGCTCATAGTTTCTGTCCTCAGGAATAAGCTTTGGGATAAGCCTTTAAGCTGACCATCCTCCTCATGGCTGCAAACACAGGAGCCATCATTTCAACTGGTTCTGCAGTTGAAAGCACTTCTAATCTACTGTTGAATCATATAATGGACCAAGAGACAAATTACTGCCTCTTTCCACACCTGCTTGAAGAGAGATTCACAGGCTTTATTCTTCCTCTGAATCACTTCAACTCTGAAACAGTCTTCCAGTTAAAAAGCCATTTCTGAAAGCACTTCCATCCAAATGACAATTCAAATAAAATATACTACACACATTTATTTGTCCTTAATAGCACCTTCCTTGATGGATATATACTTTCCATACATCTATGAAATGAAACTTGCCCAGAGAAGTGAAGAATTCCCGAGGATGCAAGATCTGATGAGTAAGCAGCTTCTTTATTAGCAGCCATACAGCTCTTGATTTAGAGGCTTCATTCACTCAGAGCTGAGGAACATCTTCTGTGCCTAATGCTATAAATGTCAGTCAGGACTAAAAATGGCAACAGAACATTGTTGTTACTTCCCAGGGATGTCACCTGAGCCCAGCGAAGCGGAACGGATGATAGAGGAAGCAGATGCCCTGGCAGTGGCACAGCAGCCCCAACTCTTGCATCCACAGCTCCTCCTGCAGCGAGGATGTCTGTCAATGGAAAGCAGAGCCATGAAAACAAACGGGTCTCCCAGCACAGCCCAAAGCACAGACTGAACCCGCTCCGCGGCTCCAAACTTTCCACCGATGTGACGACAGCCTCGGCTCTCCAGCACTGCTTCGTTCTTTCAAAACCATCTGGGGCTGCCAGATCTGTATTGGTCTCTGGCCAAGAATGACCTCTCAGGATAAACACACATGACTTACCCAGCTGACAGGCCGGCTGTGGTTGCATGGTGCTGTAGGATAACCAGGGTATCCAGCGGGACGCCGAAGACCAGCACCGTGGCGTTCGTGAAGCAGCGCTGACACGTGGCACAGGAGCCACTCCATGCACCTTCCTATTTCCAACACTCTGCTTTCTTTGTAAAGGAAGTTGTCCTTTCCCCCTTGCCCCACCAGTCTGCTTTAACCTGACTCATTACCACCAACCACAGAAGTCCCATGGTAAGTAAAGACACTTGCTACATTTTCCATTCTTATAGGAGAAAAGGTTCTTAACTCTTTGTATGTTCCTTTAGTGCATTTAGAAGGAACAAAACATTAAGTAACCAAATAGTATAAGGATTTTTTTTTTCTGGATAATTCTTTAAGGCCAGTTTATGAATTCCCTTATTTTCCAGTTTTGTTGATTTTTTTTTTTAAACACTCTTCCCATTCACCATATCTAGAAAGGAAATCCTACAGCATGAAAAGGCTCCATGTGGTTCAAAACTATAACTTGTCAGCTCACATAGAAGATGACATCCAGAATCTCAAATAAGAAAAAAATTGTACTTGTATTCTCTGATCTGCCACACCCATAAAATCAAAAGCCAATCAAAAAAATTCAAAATGGCTTTACTCACAAAGAAATTGCCTCTTCTGAAAATGACTTCCTTTGACAATAAAATTACATTGAAACAACTGAACTTTGCCAACAGAGAACTTATAAGTTAACACAAGGATTTCAAATTCTATTAGTCAGCAGCTCAAGATCTTTACCTCCAGAGCACCTAAAGAAAATAAATTAACAATGAATATTTATAAAACATAAGAGCTCAAGCATTTTACAGGTTTAAGGAGTAAAATGTACATAATTTTTCCTTTTTGTACTTTTCTCTGGAGCCTAAAAACCTCATAACTGGTTAATGCACTCACTGAAGTATACCAAGTTTCCATTTAAATGCTTCTGACTTGACTGAGTAGACAAATGCATCAAATTAGAGCTGATGGAAATTGCTCTTTTCACCTACCTCTTGTTAAGAGACTTCAAGACATGGATCTGTGCAAAATATTTTTTAAATATATTTTTAATTTCTATGTTATTTTTCTGACTTGGCTTTGAAAATGTACAACTAAACATATATGTCAGTGGTTACCTGAAATATTTGAGTGTTTTGGTAAGGAATGAAGATGTAAAAAAAAAAAAATTAAAATTAGTGTTTCAATATTTGGAACAGTAAATAATTTCAAAGAAACAGGATGGCATTTTACTTCTGGGAGGTAACAGCTATTTTCTCTTATACAAATAATTAGCAGAAAGGCTTGGAAAAGGGGTCACACCTCTCCAGGTAACTTCATACTCACCACCGTACGGAAATTGCACATCACCACCATCTAGGAAAACATTAACCAAATAATTAGCCCCATCATGTATTAACACAACCTCTATATATTAATATTCAAATTTACAAGAGCACAAGAGTCAGAGGCAGCATTTCATGAGAAGGTAAAACAGGTACAGGAGAGACTGAGCACAGAGCAGGGAGGAGACGCTCCCACGGCATCGCGGCGGCTGCTGCTGCTCTTGGCTCCGCAATCCGGCCGAGTTTGGGCTCAGACCAGAAGACATTTTTAGAAAGTAACAGAATAGGAGCAGGGAAGAGATCCTGCACCAAACATCAGCTTTTTGGGGAAGCTTTGTCTTCCTTTCCTCGCTGTGCAGACGGAGCTGGCAGAGGGCTGAAGCCGCCCGCGCTCAGAGCCCCCTCCCGCCCCAGCCCCAGCCCGGCTGCCGGGAAGCGCTCGCAGGGATCGCGGACACTCGCCTGGCAACTGAGTCACTCAGCCAGGGGCCACGGCCAAGACTAGAAACGGAGACTCTGCAGCCTCTTCCCAGATCTGCTGCCAAATGGAATGAACAAATCAGTTCTTCTGAGCCACAATTTTCCCATCAAATACTTTGACGCACTTAGATGAAAGGCTGTGCGAGCGCTGCTCCACTACCAGGCACTATTTCATCCTCTCACAGGTTGTAAATTGTAACTTCCACCTAAAAATGTGGGTAGGAAGCGTTATTCATGACATTTTTAGGTGCATGTGGACAAATGCACACTGTACAAATATGACCTTATTGCTTGACTAGACTCCTATAACTGTACCTTAAGTATTATGTTGAAGCATTTTTGCAGCTTTTATTTCTGCCCTAATTTCTATTATCCAGACCCCATCCTGGCTTTAACAAGCATTTGTACAATTCAACTTTGGCTGCAGGATGGCAGAGAGAGGATAAAGGCACTACTTTATCTACAACTTCTACTCACCAGAGAAAAAGTACATAGATAAGACAAAGCCTTTCTTTCCTTCCACTGTCTCTGTTTGCTCATAATTCTATTAACTAGTTTAAATACTTTGACATCCCCAGCAAATTACAGAAGAGAGTTTATAGAACACAGAGATGATGAAATGAAATTGAGAAAGGTCATTTCCAAGAAGCTTAAGTCAAACGTGCAGAAATACAGCATTTTGCAGGCATGGCCTCAAAGCAGATCTCATTATTTCATAGTTCATACATTTTAATTGTTTAAAAATTATGGTTATTTAGTCTCTATTTATCAGTGTTTTAAAAGATTATTCTCATGAGCAGCCTTAAGTAACTGCCAAATATATTAAATAATGTTCTTGTGGTATATTTATGCAATACCTACCCAAGACAGCAGAATAAATGACAAGAAGCTTAGCAGACAGGAGGCTATTGTAGGACTATCCAAAACTCACTCCTAAATTATAAGCATTTTTTCATGCTGTTATTATTCTTGGTTTAAGTTTAGTGAATATGAGAACTCTAGTAGCCTTCTGCCCCAAGTTCTCATAAAAATGAGCACAAAAAGCACCATCACATATTCAGAGGGCCTTCTTTAAGCTTCATGTGTTATCATTTAACCAAAACATAATGCACTCCAGCTTGCAGAGGGCAGCAGTTCAGTTCAAAGAGTTTTAAAACACCTTCAAATAATTCCCTGAATAACAAAAAAATACAAAATTGACACTCTGCAAAGCTGCTAGCCCACTACCTATGCAAGTCCTTAGACAGTCCTTACTGCTAGTCCAAAAAGGAAAGTTCTGTTTTGGCATTTGGTTTGAATATGTTTATTTCTGAACTGAAGGAGGGATGAAGAGAGAGGAACTGGAGCCTGAAGAAGTATACCATGAAGAAACCATGCTTCACATTTAAGTAGCATTTTTATTGCCAGTGGTATTGGCTGTGTTGTTGGACTGTTTTCTCCTTTCCCACACCGCTCTACTACACAGAAAAACATTCATAATTCAAAACTTAGGCAGTTGGAAAGCTAGATGAAAAGGAAGAATATTCTCTTTATCAAGGTTCACTTTATACAGAGGGCTATCAACATGCTGAACTCAAGCCAGGTGGGAACACAGAAAGAAGCTCTGTAGCTACAACCAGTTTCCAGGAATTCAAGAGAAGCACTGAAACGTTTCATAAAATGGTGAGGAAGGACTGCAGGCATCTCTGTAATCACTTTACCAGTGGACCACAGGCATTTAGGAAAATACTGGACTCAAGAAGGGAGTTGGCACAAGGGATGGAGAAATGCCATGTCTTAGCAGTGCTCTGCTTGTACGAGACATTGCACCAAGCAACACCCACCAAAGGCAGCACAGCAAAGGCAAAAAAATAATGACTTAAATTTATCTAATAAGTGTTGGCAAGGAAACGAAGAGTAAACTTAAGCTGAGGTGGGAGAATGTAGGGGTTCCAATAAGTGGCCTTATAAATAATTCTTACTGTTTCAGCTAGCCAAATGTGAGAAATGGCAGCAGAGATGCCTACTGGGAATTCAGCCCCTTAGAACAGAAAATGGAAGACAACAGAGGATGTGTTAACTTCTGACACGATCAATATATTTCACTCTCCATTACAGCTTGGCAAGTGGATTGAAATAAGACATTTAATGATATTTTTTGCTCACTCAATTCCACTGCCTTGCAGTTTTTCTAAACTCGTTCCTATGGATTAAGATTTATAACTTTGCTTTGCATACATCTACTTGGTTCAATTATTAAATAAAAAAAACCTCAACAAACAAAAACAAACCCAAAAAACAAAACCCATAAACTTATTTCTTTCCTTTTAAAAATGAAACTGAATCCCACATCAGTTTTCTTTAGTAAGGTTTTTTTTAAAATCTGCAGGCTTCAGAAGTGAAAGGAAAACATTCTTATCATTAGCAACAAACACTCATCACTTCTTAGACATTTAAAAGAGAAAAGATAAAAATCTAGTAAACTTTGCTGTAAGTTTTTATCATGAGCAGATTTTCAGTGGAAGATATTCAGTCTGTAAGAGCTTCCTTGGCTTGCCTTTGAAGTAAAGAAGCAGCACTACAATACAGCATGCTGCACATAAAATCTTCAGCTTGGAGATAAGTACATCAAAAACAAAAAGGCAAAAGCAGATGGGAATATTTATAAAAGAACTATACAGAAGCAGAATTTATATTTAGGATACTTACAATAAATACATGAGTACCCTTCTCTAAGGTTTCTTTGTGAAGCAAAAAAAAAAAATTCAGCGTTATGAGACCTATTTCTTTCGCATTAGCAAGGAGCTGCAGTTTTACTTTGTGCATATTCGACTCTATTATCTGCAGAAATCAAAGAACTCTGTAAGGGTATTTCCAGAAAAAAGAATAAGAGATCTGATTACTGCAGATCTCCTACACTTTGTCAACCAAATTTTATTATGTTTAAACACTCAGCTTATGTATTTTTACTATTTCTCTGAAAGAAAGAAGTGTTCACTTCTTCTTTCTATAGTTCTAGTGATTTACATTGTTCAAGAACTATATTAGCTTCCTTCATTTCCCAATTAAAAACAAGAGACAAGCAACCAAGTAAATAAAAAGTGAATAAGAAACCAGCCCTGATCAGCACCATGGAAAACACAGAGTGCGGTATCAGCCTTCCCTCTTCCTGAAGCTTTGCTCTGTCTCAGTGCTCTGCTTGGACAACCATCACACCTTGGTGCTACTCTGCAATTGCCATCCTGCTCCCACTGATCCACAAGAAAAAACAAGGAGCTCTAGTGGGATTTCTTAATTACCAAGACAGAAAAGGTTCATTTGCTCCCATCCTCAAGGAAAGAGTATCTTTAATTCCCAACTGTAAGAGTCAGGTGAGATTACAACATCCTTTCAGATAAGCTTGCTTTCATTCAACAATTGTCTTATTCATTCTAAATGTGAAGCTTGTCCAAGACACCAGAATTGTGGACCTATGCTCATTCAACCTTTGGCTGCTGTGGTCTCACTATCAAATTACACCTCCTGCTTTGCAGGAAATAGATAAATTAGCACCTGTTGAAGCCATGTGCAGAAGCTTGTTCTAGCTGAAATGAATCCTTACATTAGTAACCCACACTCACAAAGGCAATCAGCATCAGTACTGCATGAAATCTACCAAAAATACACCTGTCCCTGTACTTGACTACTTTTTGCCTGCTAGCTTAGCAGAACTTGCCATGGAATTTTAGTGCCAAGCATGAGACTGGGCAGCTACTAGAGCTACTTGGAGCATTGCATGAGGGGGCATTTCAGCTAAGGAACTTTGACTAGGTTGGTAGTTTGGGTTTATTTCTGAATACCTATGTTTTAATGAAATCTCTCATTTTGGTTGTACATGAAGGAAAGACCCTTCAGGAATCAAGTCAGCAACTAGAAGGTCTTTTTAAAGAGAGTTAAAATTGTGCAGAAAAAAAAAATTGTCTTCAGGCTGTGGTATTTTGATGACATTCCTCAAGTGCCATCTCAGGGTTCTGGTCATAAAATACTCCATGTAGGGGATATTTTTGTTGTCATAATGGCTGCAAAGTTTCTCTCTCCTCTGCAATATAATCTCTATTTATTATTTTTTGAGCTTCTGATTCCCAGCATTTGAATGCTGCTATAGCAGTACATTAATATGCTTTTGTTCCCTTGATACTGAAAGTAAATAAAAAATGGGAACAGCTTGCCAAGAACAGATCCATTTATTTGCTCAAAAAACATTTCAAGAACACCTGCACAGCTATTTTGGAAACATACTGGGATATCCATTCAGCCTTTCCTGTTTGTGTAACTTCAGGTAGATTATATTTGCCTAATGATGGAAAACAGAGCATTTCTCATACCACTTTATTCAAGCTAAAGAACATCTCATTTTTCCTACTTTTGCTATTTGAACAACTAACATGGATCAATTAATCAATGTGAAGTTCATATTCATATGACCTTTTTGTTAGTAACATTTAGAGAAAAATGAAGCCATGCCTGTGTACTCTTCTCTGTGTCCTAATTTTCAGAAAAAGGGGATAATTTCTTTCAGTATGAGCTGCACAATGAAAAAACCCTATTTGCAGAACAAGGCCAAGCTACAGCCAGGCTACAGAGAAAACGTGAAGCATGGGATTGTGTTCCTACACATACACTGATGGATAATGAGATAAAGACTGAAAAGCCCTCACCAAAGACAGACCACAGCAGTGGAACACAGCACTGGTCACCTGCTCCAACAGTCACAAGCTGAGGATGAAGGGCTCACCTGTGGGATCCGAGAAACTGCTCTTGCCTGGAGCCCTCCATGTCCATCTCATCCCACTGGCTGCATAGACTACCAGGAGAAAATCAGGAAACCTCATCTATGCTTTTTTACAAAGCATAGCTCTGTAGAGCTCTGAAGAAGCAGTTTAAAAATTTACACTTCAAGAACACTTGAGAATAGAGATCCCTTGTCTCTGTCTCCCTTGCTCCTGCCTCCATTCATGCAAAAGCCATCAGCTACCCATGCTTATTTTTTGTCCCTGGAAAGCTGACATCTGGCAAACACATGAGATGTGAAGGGGACACGGTTTGGATGGAGAGACATGCACTGTATGCCTGAGTGAAGGGAACACAGGCAAGGAGGCTAAGAGAACTAAGAGTTCATAGCACATGTGGCCAAAATGCTCCCATGCAGATTAACACATGTGACTGAAGTATAAGAACTGAGAATTTCCTCTATTTTCAAGTAATTCTACCAAAATCTCCAGTTTACAATTCCTGATGTCACAGCAAAGACAAGTCTGTGACAGCTGGATCTAGAAATTCTATGGCAAATCACTATTTTATATACCAGGACCTATCCTACTTTACGTGGTACATGTTTTAAACAATGGCCAAATGCTTGAAATAGCTCCCTGGGTGAATCACAGTGTACAAAAGTGATTCAGAGATGATGAGTCTCTAAATTTGGCTGTGCCAGAAGTTCATTGTTGCACTCTGCACCTCGTACATTCTCCCAGCACTGCCAAAGATAAAACTAGCTTCTAGTAGCTTATACTTAATACTTTCTGCCCCAACTTCTCATGCATTCTATTTACTTCATGCTGGAGTACCTTCCTTTAGAAGGCACTTTTTACAGACATGCCTTAATTGCATCATGTCTGTTAGAAATCTCTGAGGAAAAAGCAAGTTAACCCCCTCAAATCTTCACCTCTCCTAAAGTCAGAGACTTGATAGAATTTAGGAGCTAAAACATCAGAGGAGTTAATCCTTACAAGGCACACTTCATTTTCTCTAAGCTCTTTATACGCATCCCAGAGGCAACTAAGTTGGATGAAACTCCAGCAGTAAACCCTAGATTTCTCTGTAATCAGTGTGCTTACTGTGGAACCAGAGCAGGATGCAGCTTGCTCTCTCTGGTACCCTCACCAATTCCATCTCTCCATCCTGACTGCTACCACCAGAGGTGGAGAAGGACCTATCGTTCAAATAATAACATCACAAGTTGAACACACCTTCCTTTTAGAGCAGAGAGATAATTGCTATCAGTCAGTAATTTGCTTTAAGGAACAAAGACCTGAGCAGTTATTCTGCTAGTTCTGCTGCTAGAGACATGGAGAAGTGGAAAACAGCAAGGCTGCAAACCTCCTGTTCACACACTGACAGTGGATGACATGGTGAGAGACCAGTAACCTGTGTCTGAGAAAGCTTAAAGCCTGAAGTGTTAGCAAAGCCCACTCTGAAGGGTAGGTCCTGAGGTTTTAAAGTATTAAATATGGTAAATCATCTCATGGACTTACATTCCTGCTCACAGTGACCATGATTCCAACTCAGGCTCTGAAAATGCACCACTTCCATGCCCTGTCTACACTACAGACATTGTAGCAAGGAAGTAGCTTATAATAAGTTTATTCTTCTCCCTTCCTCCTGTCTCTGCTCCCCTCTCAACAGGCTACAGAAACTAAATGGCGCAGAGTCACTGGTAATTGAGCAACTCCTTTCACAACTAAGCAAAATTCTGGGAAATAGGAGAATTCTGGTTTGAGGCCAGAAGACCAGTTCCTGACTAAGGCTGTTACTATATGACCATACATCTCCTTGCCAACCTCAGGCACTCAGACATTCAACAACCATAAAGAAAAAGTAAGTGGAGCAGGGAAGTGCAAAGGGATCAATATTCAGGACCAAAACACAAGCAGGTTTTTTCAAGAAAGTGCAGTTTTCTCCACTGCCTAAGCAGCACAGCATCACCCCAGGCCAAGACCCTCCTCACTGGCCAGCTCTGAGCTTTGCTGCTTCTGCAGCTGCACTGATGCCAATACAGGCTGTAATCATGCCGACTGAAATTCTACTTCTGAACTGTTGCCATACTCTATTAAACAACTTAAGACTAATATGATTTTATCAGACAGCTGATCTTACATTTGATCCTTGTGCAAAATACTCCTGAGGGGCATTGCTTTAACACAGGCAAAACAGCTCTTGTGAAGTGAAGCTTAATCCAGAAAACTCACTTTCCAGAAGCAAAAAATTACCAAGAGAAAAAGATCATCCTGCATTTAACAGCCTTAGCATCATGCCAGGATATCAACTGCTTCTCAGACCTCCTCTTGCTAGTTTAGGATTGAGGTGCTGCAGGAACAAAGCTCTTTGCAAACAGCTGCAGAAGGAAGCAATTGTGTGGGGTGAATTCTGAACTTTCACCCATCCCTTCTTCATTCTGCCCTCCTCCTAGCCCTGAAATATAATAAAAGACAGCCACCCTCCTGTAAATAGGATGCACTTATACAGATTTGACCCACATGTCAAATAGAAAGAGAATTACACACAGAACAAGAAAAAAAAATAAAAGAAAAGAAAGGTGACAAAGTGCCAAATATTTCACTGAAGAATATAAAAGCTTCTCTTTCTATTTGTCTTTAAGGTTTGGACCAAGGTTCTTCAGCACTGTTGAGCAAGATTATCTGCTTAATTAGATTGCAAATAACTTCTTACATCAAGATACAGAAAGCATTTGGGACACCATGTTAGAAAGCCATTTAAGTGGCACTTCCACTATCTAGGTACAACAGAATCCTGGCAGTCATAAATTAATTACTTATTCTTGCACCTCTAATAGTAGTTAACACTACTAGTGCAAGTCTTATCTCTAAGAACTACCAATACCAATTCTACAAATGTATTTTGTGAAAGCTCCACCCTCTAATTCATAGTCTGCTGTGGAATCAAAAAAAAAGAATTCCATAATTAAATAAAAGTAATACTCAAGTAACTTATTTGACACCTCAGTCACAGGAGCTGCTGAGACAGGTACTGTCCTTCCACTCACAAAAACAGCAGAGCAGCTTACTCTGCCATGCAAGAAAGTGAGAATTCAGGGAGGCAAAGATTCAAAAAATATTTTCTCATTCCAGAACTGAATCCACAGAAGACTATATCAGAAATAAATAAAATAAAACTGGTTCTTCAAAAAGCTCACTGCAATAGCTGAAGAGAAAAATCTAAACAAAACTGGTAACATGCACACAGGAGGAAATAAGTACAAGGGTCCTTTCTAGATTTTCTGTCTCTTTAATATCTCTATCTGCTGCAAAAGAGAAGCTGCTGGGGAAGCCCTGCATTGAATTAGCATTTAGTCCATGAATACAGCAGATGTGGGGGAAAAGTCATCATAAACAAACCAACACAATCAAATAGATTTAATTATTATTGCCTCACTGAAAAAAGTCAATATTCTTTTGGGGCTTGTCTTACTCCTACCTGCTCACAGTAAGCATGAAACAGTAATCCTTTGGGAGCAAAAAAATGAACTGACAAATAGATACTGGAATTACTTGTTGAAATGAGATCTTAAAGAAGATTACATGTGTAAAATACAACCAAAAGCACTGAACATTTTTTAGGAGTAGAGCTGGAATAGTTCACAAATATGAAATAAAACCAAGCTATACTCAGTATTTTTAAGCAGAAGGAAACCTCAGAAACCTGTATACTGCTCTCTTACCCACATCACAGTCTCTCCAAGCACTTAACAGTGAAAAGCAAAGCTAGATGAAAGCAGAACAAACAAAATACTTTACAAATGCCTCTTCTGTTGCAGAGCACCCTTGTGTCCCTGTACTCCCAAGGTTTCTCATACACTGCTGGAATTTAAGTTGCTGCTGTATCTTCTGGAAGGAAACCTCAGAAATGCTAAAGAGACATGACAGTCTAAGTGCTTTTAAAAGGAATGAAATACAGAAAGAATCTTCTAATAGAGCCATTTCTGTTTACTCTGTGAGTTCATATCCTCACATTCCAACAGCACAGCAAAGCTTTCAGAACTAATTCAGGTGAACTGTTTAGAAATTTCTTTTGCTGGCATGTCTGAGTTCCCAAGAAGTTAATGAGAACACTTCCATACCTGTTGCTGTCCACCTGAAAGGCACCTGCCACCCTCTGCAAGTACTTTATTGAAAGAAGAAATAAGAGAACATTAGTAACTCAAGCCTGGCAAACACATTTTCCCTTCCAACAAATGTGCAGCACAGTAAACACAGAATTATGTGTCACTAAGTGACAGAGTGAACTAAGAGTTGCAAACACAAAAATTTAGCAGTAAATAAAGCCCTCAGGGTTTTCTTGAGGCAAAATATACACTAAAAAAAGAAGAAATTTTGCTGAGGATTACAGAATACATAATTGAAATACAAGTTATGGGGGGGAAAAAATTATGCAGAAACTCTCCTGTATTACAGGATTGTATTTTTGTGATTTTCTTCCAAGAAATCTCCTCAAAACAATAAACTGTCTGTTAAGTGATCCAATGGTAAAAAATATTATTCTCTTCCAAGTTAGCCTAAGAGACCACAGACAAATGCTCAGAAAAAGATGATTAACAATGACTGTTTTCATTCTGAAGGCCTGAAGATTTTCTTATCTGTAAGGTTTGTCTAAGCATAGGAAGTAGAGAGAGAGAGAGAGAGAGAGAGCGAGAGAGAGAGAGAGAGAGACTGAGACAGCTGTTCTACACCAGGAAAGCTGAGGGATAGTAACCTCCAAATATTGGTCTGAAAAGGAGAAAAATTGACAGTGTAAAGAGAAATTAAAAGAAAGCAAAAAATTTCCTGTCAAAAGCCTTTCCTTTTCAAGCCAGCCCACTTTAATACATTATTGAGGTTAACTCACTTTGATGTATTTGCTTCAGCATAACTTTAAATACAGCTACAACTCATTCCTCAAAACTGCAGAGCAGGGAAATAAGCAGATGTGCTTATTTTCAGTAAAAGAAAAAAAAATCTTTGAAACTCTCTCCTAATCCTGTCAGCTGCATACAAAGTTTCTGTTTAGAAAATGTGATATAAAGCTTCTTTAAAGATACAAAGTTAAAAAGTGAACCATTGTTTAGATCATCAAATAGCCTCCATATAAAAAACAAACCCAGGAACCATCACTCCTGCTGGGGTCCCTCTGCAAGTGTAATGCAAGGCTTGGTACACAGGCACTCACTGAAATAACTTCAGTAGCAAACATTCCAAAATCTGACACACTCCTCCCCCATCTACAGATCATTAGGAAGTATTTGTCAGTGAATCCGTTTCTTTAAGAACAGTTGCAAATGAAAAGAAACTACCTGATACAGTCAAGTAACAGATGCTCCATTAATTTAAAATTACCCTTTATTTTTCACAAGGTTTTCCAACATGTTGTGCATTTTGGCACGGTAGACTTCGAGACAGTTAGCTTCAAGTTTCTTTAAATTACAAACAGTAGATACAGTAGGAATATTTTAAACCAATTTCTTTAAAATAAACGTCAAGTTAAGACCCTTAGCTTTAAAAGAGACTGCCACCATTTCATTTTCCTGATACAAAATTCAAGTAATTTTAAGAGTAGAAAACTGTCCCTATAAAACATCCTATTAAAATTTACCAGCGTTCTGAAAATAAGCATCAAATTTCCAGTATCCATTGGGTGCAACTACACATTTAGAAAAATAACTCACTTTAAACAAAGGTCACTTGCTGAAGAAAAGTAAGCTTTCAACAGGATGAGTTCTCAGAACAAACGATAAAACATTTTCTCCTTAGATAAAGGATTTATTCCTTGTTCCACCTCTGCAATTAATTTATTTTTTTTTCATCTAAGGGTGTACGTTTCAGTATTGACAATGAATTAAGAGACCAGGCTACAGAGACATTTTCCCTTCAGTATAAACCAGCATATGGAATTATTGCTTACCAGAAACAACTGTAAACAAGATTCATTTGATTTTGTTTTTATGCTGTGATTTTTCTTTCATTGGTTGGTACCAAATATACAGACCACCAAACTTTAGCTGTGTCACTTTACTGAATGAAAACCACGATAAAGTTTTCCGATGATTTTGTATTTAGCGTTGCTTGGGGTTTGGGGTTTTTTCAATGAAGAAATGGGTTCACTGTGCTTTTCCATTTTCCCTCCTTACCCACTCTTTAGGACAGCAGAATGGAAAAACAAGTAGGACATGTTTACTTTGGGACTCAAGGCTCAGAGCAGATATCAAGAAATCTTCAACAATATTAGAATATTTTCTGTTTTCCTCCTTTTAGCCCAAAGTATCTCTGCTGTGTAGTTACAGTAACTGAAAGTTTCTTTTATCACCATCTTCCAGAAGAGATCTATAAATAAATGTTTATGTAAAGAACACTGCTGTTGAAGAGGACAAAAAAAATAAAATTAAGGATCAATAAATGATACTGCAATGTATCTTGTTCCATTCAAGATAGGAAGTCCTTCATGTAAATGCGTAAGTCTTCCTGGGTGCATGAAGCTCCATCCTTTCCTGGGAGACTCAATGGAGCAGTTGTACCTAAGAAATTTACATCCACCTCCCTGTGGTAAAAACAAAAACACAATGAAACCCCAAACGTTTATCTTGTGTCTTAATAATTTCTTTTTATATATCCATTACTTCAAATAATTTGCTATTATTAATAGGCTAGGTTTTTTTCTTTTACCATCCCTTAGCAAGGTTGTTTACTTGACATCACCTTTAGAGCACTAATTAACAGACCTGCATTTGCAATCAGATTTCCCCTTGTCTTGCTTTACCATTCACTGGGTAACAATTCATTCAAGCAACAAATCTGACAAACACATCGTCAATAACTTCAATATAGATTCTACCAGAGAGGAGCAAATCATGTTCACAGGCCTTGTTTCAGGACTGCACTCCTATCCAGGACAGCATTTAAACAAATCCTAAATGAATTAGCTGGCTGCTGATTTCAAACTGAAGGTGTGCTTTCTAAAATAGTAAGTGTGGCAAGGACATTTATTGGTTTTAAGGACTGTGAATGATACAGGCTTATAAACACAACAGGTTAAATTTCTCTGCAAGTAAAAGTTGGATATTATTGCCACTGCCCTGCCTAGCTCCACACTCTGAAGACTGTTTTATTTGAATCAATACCAGACAAGAAAATAATTTAGCTCAGAAAACACCTAAACAGATATGAGAGTTAAAATTTTTCATACTGTGGCTGATCTTAAAAAGCATTATTAAAAAAAATTCTACAGAAAAGAAGCCACTTGAGTAAACTCGGCACTATTTAAACTCTTGAAAAATTGGTTTTCATTGTACAGAAATGAAGCATTTCAGAAATGTTAAAAATGAAATGACTAACATCTCCTAAGCTTTTCTTCAAACCTCTTCTCTCCCACCATCTGAAACCAGTTTGATCAATTCAGCCTGAGTGCATCAACAGTTCTGGATCCTGGAAATGAGCAAATTTAGTACTTATCAAAAAAACACAAGGCATAATGTATCTCAATTTGTGATGTGCATCTTTTCCTTCTCATCTGGGTCTCTAACTATATGTGTTTGGGCTCTAGTTTAGAAATAATATTGGAACTCCAAGGACAACATTTTTTAAGTCAATATTTTACCTGAAAGTCCTCTCCTACTTTGTTGAGGGCAATGTTGATTGTGAACGTAGAGGAGTCATGGTGAGGTCTGAGCGACCGCTGCCTGTCAGGGCTGTACTTTACAACAAAGTTCAGTAGAGCATAGCCCTGCAACAAAATACACAGTCACACTTCAAGCTGTGAACTGCCAAGTCACACACAGGATTCTTGGGATTTTGTTTAAAGCCTAGTTAAAATAAAAAAAACAACAATATTAATCTTTAACTACTGCTATGTCACGTATAAACTCCCTAACCAAACCAAAGAGGTATATTCATTAAAACATTTAAATTTAGTCACACCCTGGAGTAATTATCTGCAAATAATAATCCATACCTTGGTATAATAGCCAGCAAAGACTTTTAGTGTTACTGGGGCAATGAACTCTCGTATGAAATGCAGCCATTCATTATCCAGTCCAATTTGCTTCATATGAATGTCATCAGTTGGGACATTTTCATAACCTCCAGAAATGCGGCTGTCCTAATGAAAACACCACAAATAGCTTGGAAACAGGAACACAGAACGTTTCTGACATTTTAACAAATATTTATGTGCAATCTGTAGAATCACAGAACTGCAACAAAGCAATGTTTCAGTGGGTGTCTGTACAGCAATTCCACAGCAAACTGTCAAGGAAAAAAGTGTGCTGAGATATCAATGAGCAAAAAGTGGAAGTTTTTAAAGGATGAGTCAATATTTGGATGTGTCACCTGTAAATAAAAGGGCTTCTTGGCATAATAAGTTCTATTCACTGAGCTGAAGATGCAACTGAAATTCTATCAGATCAAGAGACTATAGGCTTCAACTTGACAGGGTAATAAATGTTGAAATAATTTGAAGACAGAAGTATGTTAAAATTCTTTCCAGAGGTGCACTACAATTGTGACTATAATTTTTCACGGTACCAAATTTGTGAATAAGAGAAACATTCCTCTAATTTTAGTGGTAGTTAATAAATACCTTGCATTCTTGAGAACATTGACAAAATAGCTCATAACATTTTCAGGTAACTCCTTAGGGGGACAAGTCTGACAAATTAGTACACAAGAGGTAAATGAGTAAAACTTGTCTGAACAGTCATCAACAGCTATCCAAAATCAGCCTTGGGTAACTGTCAGGTACCTGTGCAGAGCTGCACCACTGTTAGTGTCTAATTTGCTAATTCAAAGTCCGCCTTGGGTTTATGTGGCACAGCTTGGGCAGCAGGGGCGATCTTTGTGAGAAGCTGCTGGAAACTTCCCCTGTGGAGCCAATGCCAGCCACTGCAAGACACCTGCCTCTGGCCAAGGCTGAGCCCAGCAGAGACAGAGACAGCACCTCTGTGGTGGAAGTGCCTTTAAGAAAGGGGGTTAAA
>VXBQ01004163.1:6386-22546 GCA_013400175.1 Phainopepla nitens | reverse complement strand
ACCTCAAGTGGCGCTGGAACCTGCTCATCTTCCTGCTGACCTACACGGTGGCCTGGCTGGTGATGGCCTCGATGTGGTGGGGCATCGCCTACCTGCGCGGGGACCTGCAGCAGGCGCACGGTGACACGTACAGCCCGTGTGTGGCCAACGTGTACAACTTCCCCTCCGCCTTCCTCTTCTTCATCGAGACCGAGGCCACCATCGGCTACGGGCACCGCTACATCACGGAGCGCTGCCCCGAGGGCATCGTGCTCTTCCTCTTCCAGTCGCTGCTGGGCTCCGTTGTCGACGCGTTCCTCATCGGCTGCATGTTCATCAAGATGTCCCAGCCCAAGAAGCGAGCTGAGACGCTCATGTTCAGCCGTGCCGCGGTCATCTCGCAGCGGGATGCCAAGCTCTGCCTCATGTTTCGTGTGGGCAACCTCCGCAACAGCCACATGGTGTCTGCCCAGATCCGCTGCAAGCTGATCAAGGTACGGCCTGCCGCTCGGGTGGCGCGGGGACCTGGGTGGCGCTGGGCGACGTGGGCAGGGTGCGGGCCAGGTGCAGGGTGGGCACAGGGGCAGCGAGCGTGCGGCTTCCCCTGCGTAGCCCCTGCTGCTGTTGCCGGCTGGCAGCTCTGCCCTGCCCCGAGGGCAGCCGTGCTGTCCCTTGGCATGTGGCTGGGGCGGTGGGAAGGGCTGGGGGAGATTTCGGTGTAGCTGTCCGCGGCAGGAGCCATGGAGGAGCCAAGCAGGCAGAGGGGGAAATGTCTCATCAGAGAGATGACAATGCCAGGGGCATTGTCAGGCTGGCAGAACCCGATTTGGGCAGGATGGATGGATGCGTCAGGATGCAGGACAGCTGCAAGGAAGGGTACTAAGGCATGCTGCTTAGCAGAGGAGGGCTGGGAATAAGGAATTGATTTGTGGTGGTGTTAAACCAGGATAAAGATCAACCTTGAGCTCCTTTTCCTCTTGAGGAATCTTGGTGAGCTTTAACTTGCAGTCCTTTATCCCAGTGTTCCAGCTAGTGACCTCGCAGCATTTCAGAGGGATTGTATAGATGCTTTAGTAGAAAAACCCTTTGATTGTCACCAGTATCTGTTTATTAATCACTGACAATGGCCAGTATAATTCAGAATGCAAGAAAACTGGAATTCAAGGAGATAATAACAAAAAAAAGGGCAAAAAACCCCCCAAAACAAACACAAACAGACAAAACCACACAAAAAGCTCCAAACAAACAAAAAAACCTCAAAACAACAAAAAACCAAACAAAATTATTAGCACAGAGGAGTTTGGCAGTCACAAAAGCCCAGAAGATAAACTGGGCTGGAGTAGAATGGAAGAGAAACACTGAAAAAGACTAAGCAATGTAGCATCTCCCAGCAGCTGTGACTTGTCAGGGGAGCATGCTTGGTGAGGAGCTCTGGCCAAAGCTCCTCAGCTGTCAGAAGCTGGATCCCAGTGGTGACATTAATTTCATGATATCATATTTGACTGTTATAAATGTTCTGTACTCTGTCTCCATGGCCTTTTTAATAATCTGCTTAAACAAGCATGAAGCAGTAGGTGACAGAGCAGTGGTAAATATGAAAGGCTGTTTTCCTTCTGTTCTGTTCTATTCTGTTCTTTCCTTCTGTTCTAGCTGAATGCTAGACTGAGCTGGTAATTTTTCTTGCTACAGAATACCATTTAAAATAGATAATCTGCTAAGATTTAAAAAGAAGTTTTATATATGTGTATATATATATATATGGGAACAAGCTGTGAGGAGTTACACTGGAGCAATTTTTGTAGGAATTGGAAAGGAATTGGAAAAATTTTTGTAGGAATTGGAAAGCCAGCTGAACCATGTTTTTTGTTGCTTTCTAGCAGGAATCTCTGAAGTATTTATTTCTGTTATTCAAAATGCAATGCAGGTCAGAGTGGAATAAAAGTGGGGTCACATTGTGTTTTTACAGAGAGGGACACTCATTTTCTTTTGAAATAGGACACCGAGTATACAACCTGATGTTCTTTCTGCTGACAATTCTGTTGCTACACGATGCTGGTGTGCAGGTGACTGGGACAGAAAACTGAAGGACATTGGATGGACCTGCATGAGCATTGTGTCTTAGGATAGCTGTTTTGTAGGCCAGACAATGAGTCAGAGAGCAATTCTTGATTTTTTTTTTTTGGTATGATCATCATGCCCACGTGTTGTCTTCAAGCTGCTTTGTGACCTTTGACAAACAAGCTATGGACAGAAGATTTAAAATTGAATGTGCAGGAGCTGCCCCTCAGTCCTCACTGGAAGGTGTGGTGTCAGTTCTCCTGTCTTTCTGTGAATCCTTGTCCCTGAACTGGACACACCCTTCTAGGAGCCAGTGCCTGTTCAGATCGTCCTTGAATTTCCATCAGCTGCTTTGAAGTAGCTTTGTGTGTCCTGTAAACATGGTGTCTGTGCCAGAATTTGCTTGCTGTCCTCAGCAGATCCTTGTTGTGGTTTGAGCTCTGGCCTCTGTACTTCCCTGCAGTGCTGCTGACATCTGATCTTGCTGCACTTCTCCTGCACCTGATCAGGTAGCCAGAATTTTCTTTTGTACTGGTGTCACAGTGAAGGACTGTGAAGAAACACATCACATTTTTGTCCTTGAGCTAGGAGATAGATTTAGTAGTGAATGTGGTGTTTTGCTCAGACCAGTGGATCTCTGAGGATTTACCTTTGTAAAGTGCACTAATCTAAGTTTGTGTGAACTGCATTTACTGACTGTGGTACATGCCCTGATACATTCAGGAGACTGCAATGGTGCTGCCACACTGGGCTGGCTTTTCTTTGGGCCCAGGGGCTGTGCAGCAGCCTGGCAAAGTGGTACCATGCAAAAGTCTGAAGCTCTTTTTGGACCGAGTTGTGGAGAGTTTGGAAAACAGTTTCAAGACTAATTGTGTGTGTTTCAGCAAAAACTTTTCCAGAAAGCCGAGTCTTTGTAGTTTACATAGAGTGCTACAAAAGCTGGAAAAAGCAAAATCCTGGGGCAAGAAATAGAAAGAAAGCTATTTGGCACTAGCTGCTGAAAATGTGCAGTTTTGGGTCCTGAATTTTTTACTGCCACAGTGAGCTGTATTTTTCTGCCTGTTGTTTCCTGGACCTTTGTAGTGTGCCTAGGGCAGCAGCCACCAGTATGGCAATCAGTACTGATTTTATAAAATTCAATCACAGTACATCTTTGTACCTTCTCCTGATGTGACTGCATATGTCATTAATAAACATGAAAGTGTTGATGTGTAAATATAAAAAAAAAAGTGTGTTGTCTGTGCAGTGTTTCAGCTAGTATAGCACATTTTGGTTCAGCGAGTTGAGGAATGTAAAATCATCATAGCCTGTTTTCAACGTGTGCTAACAATAGTTTAAAAATGCAGTTGTGAAGCATGACAGCCACAGTGAGCTTTGGGTTAGACCCAGCAGGCACCTGTTCTTTAGGCTGTACTTATTAGCAGCCTTGAATAAGCTGGAAGCAAACAAAATTGGAACAGAAAGTTTGCAGATGGCAAGTGACAGGCATTGGAAATGAAGTAAGAAGACCCGTTATATTGTGATTTCAAAAGCTGATAAGTAGGGCAGAAAGTGCAAAAAAATTATGCTTTTTAATATTACAAAATTGTTCAGATTGGAAGGAACTTAAGGAAGTTTGTGATCTAACCTTCTGCTGAAAGTATGGTGAGCTAGGAGATCAGCACAGATTACTCTGGGCTTTTTGCAATATAGATTTGGAAACGTGTAAGAAAAAAAAACTGCACAGCCTTGCTGGGCAAGCTTTTCCACTGCTTAAGTGTCCTCATGATGAAAATGTTTTTCTTCAATCCAATCCAAACTTACCTTGTTTCAGCTTATGCCTGTTGCCTCTCGTTCCTGCCAGGCTCCTCTGTGAAAAGCCTGGCTCTGTCCTCTTGACCACGTTCCTCTCAGGTTTTGGAGTGTTTCTGTTAGATCCCTCTCTGTGCCCTCTCACAGGTCATATTTACAGCACAGGGCAGCTAGACTAAAATAAAAAGTAGCAGTGATCCGGGGAATGATCTAGGGTAGAGCTCCAGGTATATGTCACAAATGAAAAACTCCACACAAATCTTCAACAATGATATCAAAGTAACAAGATCATATTATTCCAGTAATATAAAATATAATAACTCTTCTTGCAAGCTGCTGGTCTGAGGGTGGGGGAGGAGCAGTGAGCATGTACCAGTTTAGCATTTTCTAGATTTATGTGTTTCTCTGCAATGTGCTACAATATTAAGCTTGATGGTGCTGCATCTTTTGAATCCCACTTCTTCTGCTCCAGTGCTTATTTAGTCCACCTGGATATCAAAACACAATTATGTGAGTTCTCTAATGAGTGGACTGACAGAGGATTAATAATAATAAAGCTGCATCATGTCCAGTTAAAGGGAGGTATGCATGCTTATGCATAAACGGGGTTTAGAAAAGCAAAGAGAATGAATAAAGGATAGGATTGAAGATTTGAAGAGCATGATGTATTTGTTCAGACACTAAAACAGACTGAGTGGTGATGCAGTGGAAGTCTGCCTTGTAATAAAAACTGAAACAAAGATCTAGTGGCAGAAAATTGAAGACACAGGAGTCTTTTTTTCTTTATTCTTTTTTTTTTTCCCCCTTCCTTAGCAGTGAAACAACCTTTGGAGAAATTCTTTGAGACCTTTAGATTATCCATCTCTGACCACATTTAAATTGCAAGCTAGGGCATTTCTAAGTAATTGTGCCCTTATTCAACATGTCTTAATCTGCAAAATTTACTTGTCTTTGTGTTATGTGGATGGTCAAAATAAAGAATCACAAGTGTTCCTTCCAGACTTATTCTTGACATTTTATAGTTCTCTGTTTTTGTGATCTTTTGAATAAAGCTGTATATATGAAACAAAAACAAAGGCTAGGAGGCTAAACCTGTTGGGGCTATTAAGCTTTCTTCATTCAGGTTAACTTATTTTTATTCAACAAACAAGTTTCTTCTAAAAATCTTCTATGCCCTGCATAAATCAATCCTGTATGTAAGATACTGAATACCTCAAACACAACTTTCTGCTTTCTCCCAGATCTGTTACCTCTAATCATCCTTGCTGGATTTGTTTACTCTTGAATGGATTTGATCAGAGACTCTTCCACAGAGAAAAATGGAACAAACAGTTCTGAAGTCAGTCAGGCAGGGCTTTGTGTAAAACTGCACATTTTTGTCTAGGTAAATGCATTTGATGAAGCTTTGGGACAATTTGAGATTTAGATGTTGCTTCATGCAGGTTTGTTACCTTGGAGCAAAGATCATACCTGGAATCCTTTTGTGCACCCCCTGCAGCAGCAGCCAGCCACAAAAGCAGTGCCATGGTCTGCAGCTGAGCTCTGCAGCTGGACTCAGGCACAGAGAAAAGATGTTTTTGCAGGAGGCTGATCCCACCTTTGCATATAGCAGAGACTGTCCTGGCTGCTCTGTAGCAGTGCTGCTGATTGCTTTTATCTCATAGCACTTCTACATTTCAAATCATAAATAATTTGTGAAAATGCTTTCACATGCAATCAGCTGATATGTTCTCTGTCTTCATCAGTAAAGGAAAAATTGACTCTTGTCCTCCTGTGCAGGGGAGGACTTTGTTATTTAGGCAGGAAGAATGTTTCTTCCTCAGCAGCAAAACAAACATGTAGCACATAAATGAAATCATGGATTGTATTTAATAATGAGCTGCTCTCCAGCTGGTGCCGAGCTGGGGATGCCATCTCCAGTAAACACCAGGCAGTTAAAAAGTCAGCATTTTGAAGGTACATGTGAAGAGGGGAGACAATATGAAGACAGACTATTTGCTTGGGGATTCTCTTTACAGACAGAAACTTTCTTACCAGAACACTGGTCAGATCTAAGCTGATGGCAAAACTGCTACCTTTGGCTTGCTCTCAATGAACAGTGTTTCCAAACAGTGGAACTAGTACCTTTGTCAATACAAATAAAACACAATTAAAACATTTATTTATTCATTTATGATAGTATAACTTATAATATTTATTTATTTATAATCAAAGGTCATCTTGAAGAGTTAAGTGCTTTTTAATCAAACAATAAGCATAAAAGATTTTAAATAGGATTTATATCAGCTATGCAAATTTGGTGGGCCATTTCCACCAGAGATCTTCAAAGCAATCAGGTGAGGAGCTGCCTGGCCAACTGATAGAATTTTTAGGTAGACTTTGAATACCAGGAAATTTGGAGGCAACCCTATGGGGTGGAGGGAAGCTACCATATCAGTATTTTTATTGAAGAAAAATGAGGCACTTAGCTTAATAATAAGTTGATTGTTCAGATCAATATGCAGTAGATGGTACATGCAAGGGATGGTGGCATCATCAGTATCAATTCAGGTGGTTTTGTGAAAATACCACTTACCAGATGTGCTGTACAATTACTGTGGTGTTTACCTCTGAGTCAGTACATCACAGTGTCTGCCAACCAAAAGTTAGTGACATACAAAAATAATGGAATGGGAATTCAAACAACAGAATAAAATGTGCCCAGCTTGCAGATTTTGGTCTCGTTAACAGGAACTTTTGCCACAGGATATTCATGTTGAACATCCATGGCAAGGCATGTAGTGTGTGGTACACGACATTTTTGTCAAAGTGTATAAAAATATATTTATATATATGTATATATGTCACAGTAAAGTTTGTAAGTGGTAATGAGATCACTGGCATAATAAGAAAAGTCAAAATTGCTCTTGCATAGCAACCCCCCAGTATTTAGCATTACTCACATCATTCTGAAGCCCCCAGACCTAATACATGTAGCTGATAATGTCATGGAAGAGGCATTTTTAAACTTTATTGCATTGGTTTTATGTTTCACCTCACACACTGATTACTAAACCATCTTTTTATCTTTAGTCCCGACAGACACCGGAGGGAGAATTTCTGCCACTAGACCAGTGTGAACTGGATGTTGGATTTGGAACTGGAGCTGACCAGCTGTTCTTAGTTTCCCCTTTAACCATCTGTCATGAAATTAACTCAGAGAGCCCCTTTTTCTGTCTCTCACAAAGATCACTGAGGAGTGAGCAATTTGAAATCGTTGTCATCCTCGAAGGAATCGTTGAGACAACCGGTAAGATTTGGAATCATCTTCATACTCTGATTTTTAGTCTTTGTTTTCAGTGCTGATATTTTTAGCGAGGCAGCTGTTGGTCCTGGATGCTCCAGCATATCCTGCCATATGCTGCAGAGCTTCAGGGGCTCTCACCAGCCAATAGAGACTCCCTTCCTCTGGCTCTGCATTGCCAATTCCCAAAGGGGCCTGCAAGAGACACAGCCTGCCACTCTTTGTGGAACAGCTCAACACTCTTAGGAGGCTTCTGTTTGAAGGACCACCACTCTGAAAGAAAGTTGAACTTCAAAAGTTGCCAGTGCTGCAAAATTCCTTTCAGCTTAGCTTGCACTGAATTGAATTCAGAATAAGAAATCCAGGTTTACAGCACAAATACAGACCTCACAGTCACAGAGATTGTAGGCAAACGTGGTTATTGACAAATATGAGAAAGGTTTGGTTTCTTTTTTAAATTTGGATATGGTATTGTCCAGATGACAGCTGATTATGTGGCCTTTTGTTTTCAGGACTCAATTCTTTTATGAATCCCATGAAAATGGGCTACAGTTGTATAAGGAGCTCGTCATCAATGATCCATGAGTACTGCTAAAGTCCAGATGGTTCAGTATGGTCATCAGCATTCTGATCTTCTTCCTTCTTTTGAGGATTTGTTAAACTTTGATTAATCAGAGAGCTTTCTCATCCTTTCCACAAGGTTAGCAGCTGCCTCACTGCTGCCTTGGGAAGGTGGTGTCCCTTTGGTGCAGCTGTGTGCAGTCATCTCTGTCTGATTGCTCTCCACCCTCTGCCCCTGAACAAACACACAATCCACTGGGGCAGAATGCTCTTTCACATTGACTGTGGCATCTTTAGATCCCTGCACAGGCCTCATCTCACCCTGCAACTGAACCATTGATTTTAGATGAGCATGCATTCATAACCTCCCTTAATGCAATTACCTGTCTGGATATTTAAAGGGAGATATTTTACATTTGAGAATCCATGTGGCAGTAACCAGAGAGCAAATCACAATTTGGGCTTACTGACTGCTAACTCTGCCTCTGGAGACTACCATGACAGGAAGTCTTAAAGTTCTGCTCACCTGGGATATTAATATAAATTACTGTAAGTGCTGTTGTGGTGAGATGGTAACAGATTTGTCAGCTTGGTTAGAACACATCTTAGCTGTGAGTTCACACGTGTAAATACTACCAATGATGTATTTTGCACTAAGTGGAACAAAATCTTTGATGATGAGTTTACAATGCCACCTGTATCTGAGCATGAAGGAGCTCCAGTGTCTCTGCCCAGCTTTTGTCTTGCCATACTGTTTGGAGAAAAAGTAACACAGCCTACAGAAGAAATGCAAGAGTACATTTTTAATTTGGCATTGTTCCCCCAGCACCTGATCCTTGCCAAAGGATTCTATAAGCCTCTGCCAAGCAATAGTTCTTTCTCCCAAGAAACAGTATTACTTATTCCCTCAAGGCTGAATTGGGATTGTTCAGCCTGGAAAAGGGAAGCTTTGGGATGACCTAATTTTAGGCTTCCAGTACTAGACATGGTGAAGAAAATTAATTCTGTCCCAGCTGAAGCCAGCAGACAAGTTAATGCTGTTTTAATTTTACATTTTGCTTTGGCTTGGATGCAAGTCTGCAGTATTTGCATAAAAACCTAGTCAGTCAATTAGAGGCTCTCCACTGACTGTCAGAAGGCTGTCTAGGAACAATTGCCTCATTTTATAATCTATAAAATTGTTGGCTTGCTGGCTGCTGTTGATTTTTATCAGTCAGCCTTGTCATGTATTTTTTGTTCCATGTGCCAGTCTGCTTGCTCACATTGGAATGTTTGCTCTGTCCATTTCCACAGGAATGACATGCCAAGCCAGGACCTCATACACAGAGGATGAAGTGCTCTGGGGTCACAGGTTCCTCCCAGTGATGTCTCTGGAAGATGGCTTTTTCCGTGTCGATTATTCCCAGTTTCATGCCACGTTTGAAGTCCCCACTCCTCCTTATAGTGTGAAAGAGCAAGAAGAAAACCTGCTCCAGTCACCTCTCTTGAACAGTCCTTCTGATAAGAAAACCAGAAGAGAGCAGGTTTGTCCACTTGAGTGTGCTGATATGACAGGAGAGAAGAACAAGCTCCCTGCTAAACTTCAGAAGATCAGCTCGAGGAAGGAGGGCCTTCCAGCAAGAGCCCTGAGAACGACTTCCAGTAACACAGAGAAGACTTTCAGTACTGGAGATCTCTTGAAAATTCAAGAATTCAGTCCCATCTCTGATGGTGAAGACAGTGATAACAGGATGCAGCTGAAAGCCTTAAAAATAAATGCCAAGGCTCTGACTCAGTCTACCAGCGAGCTCGAGTTACAGAAGGATTTTCCAGGTATGAGCACTCTAGAGGTAAAATTGGAAGATAATTTTCCTGCCAAACTTTGAAAAACTGACTCTGATTGCTTCTTTTAAGAGCTGAAGAAACAGGAATTGTTGCTGATAAACTGCTGCCCTGAAAGAGTTGTTTCACAGTAAAGTCACAACTTGGCTTTGCTACTTCCAGGAACAATGATCCTTTTTGTATAATTGTTCTGTCCAGATCCAGTGTAGGTAGCATAAAAGGACTTGGAGGGGCAGTAAGAGATTCCATGCCAAAGAGATTCCTGCCCTGATGATGTTTATCAGCCTGCTCATTGCAAATCTACCCTGTCTTCCATGGATGCAGATGCTTTTTCACAAAGCAAGGATCAGATCCTTGGTCACAGAGATGGAACCAAGAGAGTGTAACAGCAGCTGAAACCTGGTTTTGTGCAGCTCAGATCCTGGACTGCTCCTGATGTGCAGAACAGCAGCACACAAGAGGAATAAGTGACACTGCTCAGTCCTGGTGCAGCTCTCTCTCAGTGACCCCTTTGGAAAGAGGCCTTCCTGGTGCATCCTTCCACCCCAGTGACTGTGGCATGCTCCCTCTGTGCTCCCAGTGTCTCACCCATGATCATGCAGGTAGAGGAAGCAGTGTGCAATAACCATTGGGCTCATTTGACCCACATGAGGATCATTTATCCTGTCCAAAATTAGACCACAGCATTTGATTTGGTGGATCACATGCTGAATTTTTATGACCGTATCACCACTCACTGTGAAGGAAACTTGGATCAGTCTCAGCTTCATGGCATGTTTTGTACTGCAAGTAAATGGAATTTCAGTTTGGAGGCATAGTAAGTAAGTAAATAAAAGCAAAGTGCTAAATAATGCTCCATCATTATACATCTCAGAGTTTTACTAATGAATGGTAGTCTTTGATGCTGCTAATTTTCATTTTGTTACATTTGCCTTCTCCATTTATATATGATTCTCAGTAATTTCATAGATTTGGTATTTATTGCTGTTCAGCTCAATCCACCTCTGTCTGTGAGAGAGGCTTTTTCTTTCCTGGTTGGTAGTGATTATAAACACACCCTGCTGTTTTGTAAACAGTGTTCAGTAGCTCAGCATACAGGGTGCTCATCACCAGAGCACCAGCAAAGCACTCTCTAATAGAAAGATCAAATTCTGCTTTTGTTACGTGGACAAAATTCAGTCAGATGTAAAAAATTCAGTCAAAATTCAGTCAGATTGTTAGGCAGTGCATTCCTTGATGGTAAAGTGGTGTATGCAAGCTAGGAATAGCTTGGCTTGCAGAACTCACTATGTCTTGCTTTTGATCTGTCCACAGTGTGAAACTGGAAAATGCTGTTTTATGCAGGGATGAGATGTGCTGCTTGTCGTTGTTTATCTGTTCTCAACATGAATTTCAACAATATGTATGTGCTGAAATCTGTGTTTTCATTTATCAGCTGTATTTGTATGGAGTATTTAGATGACAGCATGAAGTCTTAAATGATGATGACTCTCCCTCTCTCCAGAACTGCCAAAATTAGAATAAAATAAAATTACATCCACCTTGGGTCTCAAGCATTCTTTACTGGATGTGCATGTGTGTGTTGAGAGCAGAGCAGCTCCAGGAGATGAGGCCCCAGCCTTGGGCACTCTGTCTCTCTGCTGTGGGGCAGGAGCTGGGGGGGCTTCACCTGCCTGGGGCTTCCCTCCCTTTGTGGGGCTGGGGCATGTGCAGATGTCAGTGGCATGATCAGGTTGGATTATTAGATTGTTGGATCAGCAAGGTGCTGCCCTGGGCAGTTTCACTCATTTTGTGCCTTCTTTTGGGGGTGAGTAAAAATGGGGGGCTGGGGAAGCCTGGGAGGGTGATGGGAGCAGCCCAGAGTCACTGGGACAGTGCTGGGGGAGCAGCTGAGTCATACAGCCCCTCCAAAAAAGGGAGGTTACAGCCCAAAGCAGCATAAAAAGGGGTTAAAAAGCAAACTGCATTGTAAATAATAAAAAAGCCAGCTGGTCCTCCAAGACCCTTCAGACTAAACTGCTGCCACCTCCAGGACAATAGAGAATAAACTGGAGGGAACCTGTGTGGTAATACATCTTGATATTCATCTTTCTAATATATATTTGCTATTTTACTTTCTCTTCATCTTCATAGTGCTTGCTTTGTATTCTACTTTCCCATCTTTCCTGTTGTCAACTTTCTGATCTCCTTTTGTAGTTTCTTGTTTCTTATCATTTGCTTGTCTACTGAATGTGGTTCTCATGGCCTCGAATTTTTTTACACTGCCACTTATAAAATAATTAAATCTGTAAGCCTCCTCGTTTCTATAGACACTGACAAATAATATTAGCTTACAGAGAAATTAATTTGGCCCCAGAGCACTTCAGAATAGGAGAATGAGTGAGTATAGATCTATACAGAATACATAAAAATAACCTGAAATGTTGAATTAACACATTTAGGCAGGTGCCCTGCCTCCCTACCACCACCGAATGACAAAAAGCAGTACTGCAACAAAAAACCCCAAACCAATAAAAAAAAACTTCACAAAACCCCAAACCAAACAGAGAACCTTGCAGGCACACTGACACTGCACTCCCAGTGCTGACAGCTGGTGATAAAAAGCAGTACTAAGAAATCAAAGGATTCGGGATAGGGTTGTTAGGATTAGGGTAAGTGGTTGTGATTAGGGTTTGGGGTTAGTTAAAGGTCATGGTTTAGGGTTGGGGTTAGCATTAGGCCTGGGGGTTTCATTTAGGGTTAGGGTAATTACAATGTGGGTTTGTGAGTACTTAACCCAGCCAGGGTGCCTGTGGGCACAGGGGAGCAGAGGGTGACAGACTCTGGCACTGCATGGGTGGTTTGTCATTCCTGGCTGTATTCAATACTTGAGGTGGTATCCAGCTTTTGGTTGGTAACTTCCTAAAAGAGGATGACAGTGTTTTGTGAACAGGAATGAAAGGAGCTAACCCCAGTGTTTCAGGTGCAGGTAAGAAGGTGCCTAATGCCACATGGCAGCAGCAGCTTTCTATCCTGGCATATTTGCTGTGGAAGCATTTCCTTGACTTGTACAATTATGGAGTTGGTATCCATCCTTGGAAGGTGCTCTCCTGAAATTGTCAATTTGGCATGCAGTTTCTACTTCTCAGAGGTGGGCTTCTGGAACTTTTGGCAGTACAATTCCCTATCTTTGCCTTAACCTGCCTTGCATATCCATCCCCCACTGAGAGTTGCCTGCCCCTTTCTTACTTGACTTTCTCTGCTCTGCTTTGGGAAGCTGCTTGGCTCTTGAACAGATGATGGTGTGCTGTGAGTTTGGAATGGCTCATGGACCTCCTCTTCTCAGGGTGACAGAGATCTCAGCCTTGCATGTACAGCCTCAGAAGCAGAATGAGAAGACCCTGAAAACACTTAAGAACACTGAGGAGATTCTGCTATGTTTTAACTTTACCTGGAAGATAACCCAGTGTTTGCTCTCCTGACTTAGCACAGAGATGTGGCTTCCTCAGAGAAAGAGTGGTAAAGATGCTCAGTGTAGGGGAACATGAGGCACCTTGCCAAAATGTTCCTTGTGTGTGTGACAGATGTGCAGTGCCAGCAGTGTCTGCAGGGGAGCTGTGGCCAGTTCATATATCACAGTATGAGGGGTGGCACAATGCTCTGCTGTCTCCCCATTGCTCAGAACTCCTTGCTCCTGACTGTGGAACTCCTCCTCAACCTGTGCCTGGCCAATCTTCAGCCTTGCACCTTTCTAGAATGGTGTCTCCTGACTCACAAGAGAGTCCAGTGTCAAATCCCACACCCAGGGATCCCACTGATGGGCAGCATAACACAGTGTTCCCAGCTGCTGTCCTCAGGAGCTGGAGCCCCCTGTGACCTGTGTTCCCTTCTTTCATCACAGCTCTGTTTTGCTGGTGCTGGCTTGGCACTCCTTGCCTTGCACAGGAGACTGAACTGGACTGCAAACACATGCTAACAGTGGCAATAGGCAACTTTATTTCCACAACTAAATCAATTTCAGCATTTGTGGGTGTGCAGAGGAGGAAGATGGGCAGGACAGAGGACACCTTTGACACTGAGGCTGCCTTTGGATCAGCAGGCACTGCCCCAGTACGAAATGGTCATGGTCCACTGTAGCCTGCACTGGATCCTGTTCATCCTGCTGCTCATGACTTTTTTCCCATGAGTTCCAGCAGCATCTGGTGCATCTGAGTTAAGAATTGCACCAGCATCTGGTACGCATGTGGAGTGGGCAAGAGGGGTTGTGTTGGCATTGGCTGCTCAGAGTGGGTTGTGGTCAAGGCTGGCTCTGGTGCTGGTGTGGCTGTCACAGCTGTGTGAGCAGGGGTGGGTGAAGAGCAGCCTGGCTCTGTTGGCTCTGGCTGCTCAGAGGGGGTTGAGCTGAAGGTTGGCTGTGGTGTTGGAGCAGCTGTCACAGCTGGCTCTGGAGATGGGGTGGGAGTACAGCAGCCTGACTCTGTTGGTGTTGGCTCTGGCAGCTCAGGAGGTGTTGAGATGCAGGTTGGCTCTGGTGCTGGAGTGGCTGTTGCAGCCGGGCACAGGCCCATCTGGACCAGGATCCAGTTGTAGAAATGCTGAGTGGAGGTGTAGACTCCTGGCCGTTTTGCTCTGGCACAGCCTTTTCCCCAGCTGGTCACTCCAACAAGCCAGAAGTAGCTGGCATGGTTATCTTTGCACACCAGAGGCCCTCCACTGTCACCCTGCAGCAGAGGAAAGAGGATTAGGGTCCTGTTAGGTGGCTGCTGTCAGCACTGGAGGCTTGCTTCTCTCTCGCAGGCCCTGCCACAGCTGTGTCCTTGGCACAAAAAGGCTCTGCTCTGGTGCTGGAGTCTCCAGAACCTTAGCTGGGAACAGGGTGGGTGTCTGTGAAGGCCCCCCCTTTTATCTGCACAGTGATCCTGGATGGGCAGAGCATGGATGATCCAGAATCTGGGCTGCTGAGAGCACTGAATGGGCTTTCTGGGCAGAGGGGCAGGCCTGGGGAATGCGGGCACTTGGCAAGGAAACTCCACCAGTGGGGGGGACCCAGGGGTGGAAAAGTGATTTGCCAGGCGAAGCACGTGGTGATGGGGTAGCTTTACTGCTGGGGCTGGCTGGCTCCCAGCACTCCTACCTGGCAGGTGTCCATGCCACCCTGGGGGTAGCCAGCACACAGGTTGTGGGTGTGGATGGTCCCGGCGTACCAGCGGCTGCTGTTCACCAGCTGGATGTCCAGCAGACGGACCTTGGCTGCCTGCAGGACATCACTCAGACCCTGAGCTGTGAGCACAGGAGGGAGTCAGCACCCTGCAGCTCCTTGCCAGTTCCACTCCCCTGTCTGGGGGTCAGGTCCTTCCCTAGGGCTTGGCTTTGCCTCTGGAGGGGCTGTTGAAGTGCTGTGTCCTTTCTGCCTGCCTTTGGGGAGCAGGCCAGGCCCGTCTCTCCAGAGGCAAACACCTGCAGCCTGACTTTGGTCCCTGCCATCAGGAAGCCCACCCCGTTTCTCCGATGTGCCCAGTGCACCCTCAGGGCAGGCCCTTTTTGGGAACTCACCTTTTGCCCTGGTGGAACCCCAGCCAGCGATGTAGCAGCTTTTCAGCTGTGACACCGTCAGCGAGGCGTTGGGCACGCAGGCGAGCTGCACGTAGGGGCTGCACTCCACGGGCTGGTCCAGCTCCAGCAGGGCGATGTCGTTCTGCTGCGAGTCCGCCGTGTAGCTCTGGTGCGCCAGCAGCCGCCTGACGTAGCGCACCTGCACCTCGGGGCCCAGCTGCGCCAGGTGGGTGGCCCCGATCAGCACACGCCACGTGGTGATGTTCCTGCGAGGCAGACCCAGGGGTGAGAGGGAGCAGAGCCACGTGCTGCTGGTGCCTTAGGATTTTAGCTTTTCCATTTTTCATCTGTTTGTAATCTTGTGGTTCTTTAGGGTTCTTTAGTGTGTAACTCTAAACTGCATATATAGTGTGAGCTGCTGCTTTCTCAACCTGGTCAGACAAAAAATTCCTCTCCAGGACCAGGAATCAAGGGCACCTCACTGCCTCAGGCCCCAAGAAATATAAACAAAAGTGAGTTGGGGCAAGTAAACTGGGGGTAAATGACTTCATTACCTGAAGCTGTAATTGAAAGATTAACCCCCAAAATGCAAATGGACCAAACTTATAAAAGTGTGAAAACTTGTGACCCATTGTACATTTTTGGGTGTAGCCCCTGGGGGAGCTTTGTCTGTCTGAAATGTACCTGAAGGGCCTTCAATAAATAACTATATTCAATAAATATAACAGCTTTTTATTCTCTTAATTTTGTCTGGCCTCTGTTTTTAGGTAGTCCCAAAAGGCATCACTGTGGCAGCTCAGCACTTCGCTGCCTTCTGCTTCCCAGGGCAGAAAGGAAAGCAGAGCAATGAGGAGTGTGACTGCCCTGGCACGCCTTAGGCTCCAGGAGTGCCACACTGGAGGCTGCTGGGCAGCAGTGGCACGAGCCCAGCCTTCTGAGCAGCCTCTCAGTGGGCTCTGCCAAGGCACTGGGCATGCTGCAAGGAAACAGCAGGGGAGCAGCACGTGGTGCTGAGGGCTGAGCAGCTGTTTGTGTGCTGGGGATACTACCATTCTTTGCTCCTCCTTACCTGGCATGCAGGAAGCAGTGGGCTGCTGTGAGGACCCACTGTGGGCTGATGAGGGACCCTCCACAC
>VXBQ01004162.1:0-20631 GCA_013400175.1 Phainopepla nitens | reverse complement strand
AGTTCTAGAGATGATGTTTCTTAATTAAGAATGCAAAGGCTTATTCTTGAGGCCTACTCTAACTTTATTTGCTTAGCTCCATTTAATAAATGACAAAAAACATTGCGTGTGTACACTTTATTGTACAGTATAGCCTTTGGTAGTAAGTTCATCAATTTCTCTTGAGTACACAAAATAGCCTGGACCTAGTGTGATTTAAGTAACTCTCTTGATGGATCAAACACTGCTTCAGTCAAAAGTTAATCTGTATAAACACATATAGTGTAAGAACCTGTGTGTAACCTACATTTGCAAGCTTAGAACATTTAAAAAGAAATAAACCTATATGCTTAAGACTTCAAGTACCTTAAATCTGAAGTAAACAATACAGAACAGTCTACATAATATATTCCTCCAGTAGCTCAAATGGGCTCCAGCAGTTCAGCTAATTAAATTATGTTACCTGTATTTTTCTTCTGTATTTGTACTGTCTGTTCATGCTCTTGAAATGAACCTTTTGAATTTTTTTTTTTTAAAGTTTGTAGGGAAGCCTCTTTTGCAGTTTATGCAGTTTAATTTGAACCTCTCTGCATTAAGGTTATTTTTTCTTGGCTTGAATGCTGATGCCAGGCTCTTCCAAAGTGCCATCTTAAAACATCTGTTAGCTACTTACTGCAATTGCAAACCCTGTGCCTTATTTTAAGCATCTGAATAGAACAGGACATCAGTTGTACATTAAATAGGAGTTTGTGACCATTTGTCATTTTTCTTTGTGAGTTCTGTGTTACTACATTATATTCCTAATAGTGACTGCATGTAAGTGTAAGAACATGTTGGTGACATTGGTCATTGGTTTGTTTCTTGTTTCTTTCCCTAATTCTTTGTCATTTGACAGATTTGATGTTAGTAATAAAAGTATGTACAGCATTATGTGTGTGTGAGGGTATATGTGAGTGAAATTACTCTTTTCCACAGAAATCAGTGACAACAATTCTGTTGCCTGGTAAGCTATAAAGACCAGAAGAGGCTACTTGCATGTAACTGATCAGGTGTCCAGTTTCTTCATATTTTAGCTGCGTATTTTAACTCAGGCTGCTGAGTCTTTTCATCATGATTTTCTTTGGTAGAGGCATAGCACAAATTCATTCAGCAACCATCATTAATCTTGAAGGAAAGGAATGTGTTTGCATTTGAGGGCTGCATTTAAAGGTATGATGCTGGTACTGATTTTTTAATTGTCTTTTTTTTGTTTGTTTGTTTTGGTTTTTGTTTTTTTAGGGCAGGTTAAAGTATTCAGGGCCCTGTACACGTTTGAGCCCAGAACGGTAAGTACATCTAGACTTCAGTGGTTTGAGAATCTTACATTTAACCTTGTCTGTAATATTTCTTCAGTTCTGCTTTTATTGGCATATTAGACTTACTGTACTAAATTTTTAACAAACTGTTGATGGATAGTCATTCTTAATGTGAATAAAACTGTCTGATTAATCATCAGTCTCTTTTAAGAACCACTCTTCTTAAAAGCAGCATTCTTTCATCCTTAGTATCAGTAACCTACTACCAAAGATAAGAAATGTTAAATAATTTGGTTTTTCTTCCAAAGACAACAATGATAGTTGAGACCTAAAAAATCTGAAGAACTGGGGCCAACCAAAAAGGGGATGAAGTTAACAAACATAAGATGTATTTCATTGCTTCCTTTGCACAGTGCTTTGTTGGAAGGGCCACAGTCTTCCTGTATTAGGAAAGTTACTGATCCAGGAAGTTAGCTGTAAGCAAGTCAAACTATGACTTGCAAGTCAGGCTGTTGTCGAGCTGTTAGAAATTTGAGTTATCATCCTTTTGAATGAAGAAGTGAATGTATTCTGACTTATCCAGGCATTTGTTTTTCCCACATACACACATTCAGATATATTTCTTTTTTTTTTTGTTTGTTTTTTTAAGCCAGATGAGCTGTACTTTGAAGAAGGAGATATCATTTACATCTCAGACATGGTGAGTCTAAGACATCCCCCAAGAACTGAATGCTCCTGAGATTAATATATCCCAATTAAAATATTTTCCCTTTTCTCTGCAGACTGATACAAATTGGTGGAAAGGAACTTGCAAAGGGAGAACTGGACTAATTCCAAGCAACTATGGTAAAGTCTAGAATATTTTTATTTGGAAAGATCATTCACAATTGAAGGAAATCACTAAATAGAAAGACATCTTTTCAAAAACAGACCACAGTATTGGTACTTAACAGTACTCCACCATGTATTTCAGAATACATACATTCAGAATACATTAATGCAATGTCAGCTACCGCTGTACATCAGCAGTGGACAAGCTGCTTTGTGTTTTTATAAAAACCTAGGGAAGGCTTCAGTTTGCTGAGTGTCCGTGTTTCTGGTTATGCACTTAACAGATCCTGAGATACTCTCAGTTTTGAGGGGAAGAACACTTGGATCAAAAAGACGGAGTATTGTTTGCATTTTGGTTTTTTTTAGTGAATATATTCTGGCACAGAGTACATTGGTTTCTTGGGATTTGCACCACGTTAAATATCCCATATGTGTTTGGACTGAATACATAATGCTTTTCAGATTCAACTAAAATCACTTTTAAAAGCTATGAGTAGAGACAACACGACACAATTCCTCCAAGTTCTGCCAGGAATTGTAGGCAGAGTAGCAGTGTCTCATGAGAGATTGCATCACAGCTGCCAGTGTTGACTTAGGTTGATTCATGTTGTCCCTTCTTCAGTGGGAGACATTATGGTAGCAATGCTTTGTTTCCCTGCCCTGTAGTTAGTAGAAATACACTAATAGAAATCTGTGTGTAGTCATTGAGGCTACATCAAATTTCACTTTAGTTTGTGACTTCCAAATTGACTCTATCCTTGCTGTCTGCCAGAGATCAGAGCTCATGCACTGTAAATATGCAAGAAGACTAGTTTATACATGCTGCATATCTACATTCAAATTTATTTTTTATATTGAAGTGTGTTATATTTAAAATAAACCCAAAAATCCTTTAATTTGTGTTCCCATTGGATTATTTGTAAAGCTTCAATTTTAGGGTAAGAGGGGTGGTATCTCCGTCCGGACATGTTACGAAAATTCCGTGTGTAAGCAGAACAGAAGTTTTTGCAGACCTTAAGAGTAAAGAGTACTAGGAACACATCTGATTGAGACCAATTGTGCAGTATGATGCTGTTTGAAGTTTTCATGAGGTTTTCTCTGCATTAGTTTCCCATACACTGGAAATAAAGTGGATCTCACTAGTCTGTCACTCACAAATCTCTCCATTTTAGAATCAAATATGTTTTGTTTCCACACAGGTGTCAAGTACATGTTTCAGAAGTAGTAAGAATTTACTCTTTCATTTCAGTGGCAGAGCAAGCAGAGTCTATTGATAATCCACTGCATGAAGCTGCCAAACGAGGTATGTTTGCTGTTTTAGTCATGTNAATAATAATAATAATAATAATAATAATAATAATAATAATAATAATAATAATAATAATAATTTAGAATTATGATATTCTGCCTGTTTTGGTTGTCTTGTTTCTTGAGTAAGTTGTCTGGTAAGTTTTACAGCTTTGGAAAGATGAGATACTGCCTGGTAGAATTGCCACTCTGTCTATACACAGAAAAAGTGTGGTACCATCCATTTAACTACATAGGGATATAAAGGTCTTCTGAGAATGGAAGAAAATATATTTGGTATGACTTTGATATGGCTTGATATGATTTAGTATGACTGGTTGTTCAGTGAATTATAAATGTTGTTGCTAATCACTTCCTCCCTTCATAAGTTCATGGCAGGACTGACACCATATAGAAAGGACTATTTACCTGTAATGATTCTTTTAACTTTCCAAAGAAAGAAACATAATCAAAACTGATTTTGTCTTTCAGGCAACCTGAGCTGGTTGAGAGAGTGTTTGGATAATCGAGTTGGGGTCAATGGCTTAGACAAAGCGGGAAACACGTCTCTTTATTGGGCATGCCATGGAGGCCATAAAGGTATCAGAGCATTGCTTTGAAATTATTATTCTCTGGTTTTCTTGTTATGCTTGTTAGGCTGATTGAAAAAATTGCTGTGCTAAATAGTTAAGCCAGGTTTTTTTCAATGTAATTCTGATTTTTTTTTTAATAAAAATCAGGCTAGGAGGGAGGTTCAGCTCCATCAAGTGCTGTGTGTTTTGTTGTTGCTGTTGCAGCAGGCATGCTCATTAGTGTAACTTAGAGGCAGAGTGGAAGAAAGATCAAAAAGAACTGTGGTATTATTTGTTGTATTTCATGCAATTTGTGACTGATTGTTGTTTGCCCAATGCAGTCTGACTTACAGATTTTTATTAGCTGATTTCATTGGTCTTTCATTGAATCTTAACTACAATGAGTGCAAAAATAGCATAATTCCTTTTCACTAAATTCTTCTCTTATCATCTCTCCCTGTTTTCTGCAGATGTAGTAGATGTCCTGCTTGCCCAGGCAAACATAGAGTTAAACCAACAGGTAGGTTGAATCAGTAGGCCTTGGAGCAGAGGTGTGATGTTACTCATCCTTGGTAGAAGCTGAAAGGTTTTTTGCTGCATTTTAATCCTGTTGCTTTTCCCTCTAACTCCACAGAACAAATTGGGAGACACAGCTTTGCATGCTGCTGCATGGAAGGGTTATGCAGATATTGTAGAGATGCTGCTGGAAAAGGGTAAAGATCTTCACCAAGGTTTCAACAATCTGTGTGCAGACTAGATTCCTGAATGTTTTTTAATTTGTTTTTCTAAGTGTTTCCATATAACTCAGGTACAGTCATTAACCAGCTCACCTGCCTGACTTGCAGGAAAAGTCTTGCAGAAAATTCTGGCAGCTGTTTGGAAGGTAGACATCTCACCTGCTCAAGATAATTTCATCCTGCTTTATAAACAAAATTAGGCACTTAAACCCCAGAACAGCAATGACATCTGCTTCTTAAAAAGGAAGAGCAGCAAGTTCCCTAATCAACTGCAGTTTATGCAAGAGCATCCATAGCTTTTGGTCTGCTTCAGAGTAGTCAGTAGCTCAGATTCCCTTGTCCATTACTGCTCTACCCACATTAGTGAAATTCATGTCATAATAACATTGGTTGAGAAATAGCTGGGGTTGTGGTTCATGGTGAAAATTTTCTTCCTGAAGGGGCAAGAACAGATCTGAAAAACAACGAGAAGAAACTGGCTTTGGATATGGCAACGAATGCAGCTTGTGCTTCCTTGCTTAAGAAGAAACAGAGTGCAGGTATTTCTGATTTTGTTTTTCTGATAATTTTACTTCTGGAGAATTAATATTTTAGCCAAATACCAATATACTGATTGGGAGGTACATGGGCTAAGAATTGTGTTTGGAAGAGTTTGCTTGAGAGGGTTAGTTTAGAGCTATGATATGAACACAGTTTCATATGGCACCTTTTGTCAGCAAGAGGCAAAAGAGTTCAGAAGGTGTGAAAATAGGAAGGGAAGAGATGAAAATAGAAGACAGGCCCTTCAGACAGAATGAAAGCAATGATGGAAACTATTTTAAAAGCAGCATACCACAAGGGATAGGGTACAAGAATAAAACAACGTGCTGTCTTTCTCCGTATGCTTGTCTGTTCCTCCAAATTTAAGCCAAACAAGCACCAGCATATGATCCTCCTCTTCTTACTGCTAAATTTCTTTTACTTTCTTTTTTCTGTGTGTCTCTGAGTGACTGTCTAACAGAGAAATTAAGAATGCTTTCAGGTGTTAGTCAAAATAGTCTCACTGCCTCCCACTGTGTTCATCTCTCCTATTAGCATAGTGTCCGTGTCCAAGAGTTAGAGGCTATTCTAAAAAGCTGAACAAAGACTGAATATTTCAGTCTTGTGTAACTACTACTGCCTATAGCTTTCAGGAGGCTGAAGTTAGGATGGAAACTCTAAGTGAAACAAGAAATTACTTAAAAACACAGGCAGGGTTACAGTCAGTTTTGGTGGGATATGCAGTACAGCAATTGCATCATCACAGGACTAGTAAGAACAGAAGGATGCTATCCTGTAGAAGCCTAGAGGTTGTGGTAATTAAATGGAGTAATAGCTGACTGCAGCTTGAGAAAGGCAGGAAGAGCAGTTGCAGCAAAAATATTATCCTGCTCGTTGGTAGAGGTAAAATCAGGATTTCCCAGAAAACTGGCAAATTGTTTCTCCCAATCTTCGTTCTTAAGGAAGCAGTTGTAAAAAAGGGCAGAAGTCCTCTGTGTGTGTGTGTGTGTATGTGTGTGTGTACACATACATATATATACACATTCATTCATACATATTTATATATATATATTATATATAACCTATATGTGTGTATATATATGTGTGTATGTGTGTATATATATTATATTATTTCATTTTTTTTCCTAAAGTTACTTCATCCCGGTTAGGAACACTTCATTCATCTTTGCATGTCTGTTGTGGGCACCTGGTACAGGTGTTTTCTCTGTTCTGATGTCCTAATAGTGATACTAATGTTTTATTTCCTGATACTAAGTAACTAATGTAGATTACTAATCTACTTCTTCACTCCCTTTAAATTAATTTTGTTTCAATGACTGATTTTTCGTCCTTAGTCACCTCATCTATCACCAGTCTCTGGTGATTTTTCCACCCTGTCTTTTTTTGCTTGCCTTGATATAACAGCTGATATTCTCAGTCTAACTGCAGTTTCAATATTAACATCTCTGTTCGTTTTTTTGTCCCAAATTTGACTTCTATAATATCTCTGACACCACTGACTTGTATATATTTTTTTGCATTTTGTAATTTCTTGGTTATTTCCAGTAATTTAAATTTTTTATCTCTTGAGTCTGCATTTAAGTATTTCCAATGTCTGGAAGTGAACCATTGTTCAGAGATTCAGTTCTATATCGGCAGTCTTCTCTTCCTTGTTCTGGTTTACATAAGGCTTCTATCATAGGTCCATCTCTAAAACTGCTTCATTAGAGAAAACTTACTTTGTCTTCAATATTCAGATTTATGTTTTACATGTACAGACTGATAGTCAAATGTCATTTTTTGATGTACATTGTAAAGATTAAAATTATTAAAATCACGTCATAGAAATGCAAAATGGTTGTGTTAATTGTGCTGCTAGACAAGGGAGCAGAAGAAATGTAATTTGTACTTCCTGGAAGTATGGCCCCTTGAACACAGGGCTCTGCAATTTCTTTTTTTCCTGTTCTCCCTTTGCTGCTTCTCCTCCTAAAAAAAGAGAAACATGATTTTTTTCACCTAGATTTCTTTCCTCAAAATGATTGAGCAAGTTCATTTTCAATTTACTCATTTTTCTTGTTCCAGAAACCTAGGATAACGTGGTTATCACTTCTGTGAATTATGTCAGTCTTGTTACATCTGTGCCTGATATTTTTAGTACTCTTTTTTAATTTTGTTTCTTTCCAGGCACAGTCCGAACATTGAGTAATGCAGAGGAATACCTCGATGATGAAGACTCCGATTAGCTTTTTTAACTCCATATGAAAAACTATAACTTGCATTGTCTGTGTTGTTCTCAAAAAAAATCTTCTTAACTGTAAAAATATCTCACTTAGAATACTGCTGTATAGCATATGAATGAGAGGGTGAAACTATGTTTTGCAAAGGAATAATCTTCATGTAGCCAGAAGATGTCATATTTAAAACCAGAGTTCTTTTTTGGAATTATTACAGAGAAAGTGTGGCACACCTTTATCACTGAATGGGCAGAGGACCATCTTCTAAACACACAGGTTTCATCTCAGTCCTTCCCAGCAAGTGCCTTGTATCTCTGGAATACTGAAAGGTCCTTGTGGGACAGCAGGACACCACTGCTAACATTTCCCCCAATCTCCCTGGGTATATGTACCTTCATGCAGCTAATGCTGACAGTCAGTACTGGCTGGCAGGCATAAATGGAGATGCTACTGTAGAGATGGGCCATTGTTTGCCCTCATGGGAGACTGCATCACAAAGTTTGATTTTTAATTTTGGTAAAATTTTTTCCCTTCCTTCCTCCATCCCTCTAAGTGAGGTGCAAAATGACCTGAGACAATCTGCCTCAGGGATGCTTTGTCTTCTTTATTGCTGTGGGCCCAATCCTTGAAATGTTAACACAGGTGAAATTCTTGCTTAAGTCAGATTTGCTTTAGAAATTCACTTGGATTTTGTGCCTTGATTATTTTGCTTTTTGAAGTGTATTATGCTGAAACTATTTGTAGTGAAAGGAAGACAGAATATTTTTCTATTTATCCTGCCTAAAAATTTTTAATACTGATCTCTTGCTTTTATTTTTTGCAAGTGCTCTTATGTCTTGTCCTAAATTACCTCAAAGTGTGTTTGAAGTAATGAGGGAAGATGTGCATCAAATATCCCACAGGTATCTTTAGAAGAGATACCTGAAGCTGAATAAACATTTTTAAAATGTATTGCTGCTTCCTGTGAATTAAAGAAAAATAGAAAATAAATTCTGCCACTTTCAAGCATCCCCACAGAGTTAAAAAATAGTACTTCCTTCAGATTGCTCTAGTAGCTGTAGCTGAATATTGCACATTACTGAGAGATATTTCTTATTGTGATGGTAAGTAAATGTTACAAGTATTTGAGATACAATCTCATTTTCAATTTTTTGTTGCTAACTTCTCTAACAGAGACTTCTAAAAAATTCATTCTAACACAGCAGTCTGTTATACTAAAACAAAAGCAAGAAAAAAGATACAAAAATAGGAAAAAAAAAACGCTCTTGTGAAAGACTGGGGATAAATGAAAAGCTCTTGTGGAAGTCTGGGGATAAATGAAAATCACACTAAGTATTTAAGAGATTTTAGAAAGTCTAGAGCACTCCTAATTTCCCATTTTTAAAATAACATCGAGCCAGATTTTTATTTTTATCGTCCTGTAAAGAACTAGATGCCAGTAAAGCTTGTTAAGCTCTTATCGAAGAAGATTTGCCTGAACTGTTTAAGAATAGGACATTGCACAAGCAGTCATCTGCTGATGTAATTCTAGACAGTTTAAATTAAATGTTTAAGGCCTATGCAATACTATAGTTAAATGAACGGTGATGTTTTATTTTGTGTGAACTTGAAGATCCTAGAGGGAAAGAAATAAAAACCAAAGCCATTGATTTTTTTCTCTCTAGCTTTCATAAGAACAGTTGTTGAACATAACTCATAATATTTAAGACTTCACATTTAATCAGCCACCTCTTTTACTAGCTGAGCCTTTTATCATAGTTAAGCCACATGTTATGCTGCATACTGTTGATTAAAATTATGCAATTTCAAAGTGCAAGCTTTAAAGTCCTGTAATGAGAGGCAAGAAGGTTCAAGTATCTGTTATTCCTGCATAAACAAAGCTCACAAGTTTAAAATCCTTCAGTGTCACAGGACATGGAGGGAGTGGCTCAAGTAAGTCACTGCTCTGTTGAGCTTTGGAGGCAGAATCTGTATTCATAAATAACTCTTAATGTAACATCTTCTGCTGTCATGGGTTCAGCAGCCTACAAGGAAAATGTCATGCTTATGTCTGTGTAATTTACAGCTGCCAGAAGATCCTGTGTTCTTCTGCAGACAGATCTAAGTGCTGCACAGGAATGGTGACAGAAGCACAAATTGAGACCAGGGGTTGCTTCCAAAGTTCTTGCTGGAGTGTCCTGAAGGAAGCACATTTATATCACAGGGTGCCTAGGGAGTGCTGTCGTTTGTTTCCAGGACAAAAATTACTGGTTTGGGGTTTTTTCCACAACTTTGTTTTTTCTTTATGAAACTGTCTATTCGTCTTGTGAAATGCAAATCACTGTGAAAGCTTTCAGGGCAATAAATTACTTTTTGTCTAACTCCAGGAGTAAAGTTTTGATTAAAAAAAAAACCAAAAACAACACAAGAAAATAAACAAACAAAAACAAACAAAAAAAAACAAAACAAAAGTCTTACAGCTAGAAGAAATTACAGCTGGAGTAAGCTGATGCAACATCTTACTAGTTATGCAAACCTACTCGCTCCCCCTGCTTTTTTTCAATGTTTGTACTGCTACAGTCTTATTTAAATTTAAGACTTTTTCCATTGGCAGGTACATTCAGGTGTGTGACAATAAGAAAAATAGGGGTTTTAGGAGCAGCAGAAGGAGAGTTTTCAAGCTCATGGTATCTTAGAACTAGACATTTAAGAATATTCTGTCTTGCATACATCTGGTTGAATTAATGTGTGTGCCTTTTTATTGAAAACCAGCTGTTCCAGTCAGAAACTGTGCTGTTAGGGAATAGAAATTGTTTGGATTGATATGAGGTTCTTTGAAACTAAATTAGTCGATTTTCTCTTGGATTCATCAGAGGAATCAAATGCTTGATCCCTGTTATGTAGAAGAAAAAATGGGACATTACATTCTTGATAATTTTCAAGTTAGTATACTGTTTTTCTAAGACAAAGCCCATCTTACTGAATTCCACTGTTACACATCCCATCACCTGACATGTAATTTGCCTAAAACCATTAAGATCACACTAAATGTTTAAACTGAGTGGCTCATTTCTAACGAAGTCTCCAGCTTTGAACCCTGACTTCTAATTTCTGAAGGTATTAATCTGTTTCTTGAATTTGAGTTTTATATCAAGGGCCAACGATTGCTGAATGTAACTTAGCCTGACCTTGTGGTCATTTCATTTACATGCTACAAAGTCAGATGTTTGAGCTTGCAGTACACATCAAAATTAAAAATTTGTTTGCAGCCGTTGCCACCTTCTAAGGAAACCACTGAAACACACTGTGGAGCAGAGTAACATGTAATGGGCCATCAGTCATCTGCTTCATGCGACACATAAAAGCTGAAGTTACTAAAAGTGTTTCAGGACGATATTAGTCAACTGTACTTTGATCTTATCAGGAGACACAAACAAGCAGAAATGGTTTTGAAGAACTTGGAACAGAAATCTTCATAAGAAGTTAATTTGATAAAAAAACAATATCCCAATTTGCTAAACAAATAAGAAGGCAACAGCTGGGTTGGTTTTGGTTGTTTGGGCTTTTTTGAAGCTACACATTAAACCAACAGAAGCTAAAAATAATACTACAGTACTACAAAAGCAATTCCAGAAAAAGTGACTTTACATCACAAGTTCTGGAACAAAATGTGGAGTGGTGGTAGTGTCTGCCAGGTGCCCATTTACCTGATGCCTGTTGTTTCCCAGCTGAGAGTTGATGCTGAAGATGATGTGTACCACCTGCAGCCTTTTCTAGAAAGCCACGTCATCACTTAATTGTCGTACCTCCTACCAGTGGTCTTCCCTTGGGCTCTGTGGAGCAGTCCGCAGAACACCAGAGAATTCTCCTGGAAAAGATTTCTCCATGACATTGTGACATTGCTAACCTCTGAGCAATGCCCCTAGCAAAAATAGCGTCCATATAATGTTCACCCTCACAGGTATAAAAGCAGGATTGTTTCATGTGGTTGTGAGTAACTCCTGAGATCAGAAGCTGAAGGAATCTCTTGCACAAGAGATAATGGTAATTTAGGTGGGATTTTTTAAGTAAATGTACAGCAGCACAGAACTTGGCAGGGTACCAGCACTTAGCTGTTACACATGTCAATTTCATGCAGCAAGGAAAGGGTCTGTAACTTGCACTGCACCCTTGCAAGTTAATCCTTTCCGTGAAATCTTGAAGCACACTTTAGAGTAACTCTGTTCTGTTCTTTCTTCCTCTCTATCTAGAGATGGACTTTAAGGAAATTTAGTGAGATTTAATATAAAACAGATATGAAGACACAAAGTGCCACAAGAAAATTTGACATTTGATAGTTTGATACAGTCATATTTCTGATTTGAAATCTCAGTCAAATCTCTGGAATCCAGTAAAGATACATGGGCAATTGAGGACCTCTGTTTTTAAGCTCAGCACAAATCTCTATTTGTCTTCTTGATTTATGTTGCTTAATAGAGTATGTGTTTGCTCACAGCTTTGCTACAGTCACACCTCCAATTAACTTTATGTTTACAGAGACATAATGAAATTAATCCGTAACATCTTCAGACGTGCTCAACATAAAACTAGAATCAAATGCTCAATATTTATATTCAGTTTTAATGTGTCTTTCCTGTTCAGCAGACTTGTACAGCACAAGTAGTTTCATAGTGTTAGTAAATTACTTGGACTGTCTTAATTGAAGGCTCTAATTTTGTCTTTTCATATAATTTCCCTTTTATGGTAAGATATGGTACATTTCATATAATCATTAAAAAGTAGTATCTATTATTCTCAGACCATAAATTTTTCTATTCTCTTTTATGCTTTTCCCTAAGATTTCTGTTTAAGCCATTTTGCTAGAAAATTCCAGCTGCATAGCTATGAGTTTGAAACTGAAGATGAATGAAGAAATAAAAAATATGTCTGGCCTACATACACTTACACTGAAAGCACGAGCAATAAATGTTTTGTTGACCAAAACGTTGTGTTAGAGGTAGATGGAGTAGTGGGCATTGTAATTAAGAGGAACTTAGACTGATTAAAGCCCTGAGCTAGCATTTGCTTTAGCTTTAACAACTCCTATCCAATCAGAGAATGGGGCCAATTCAGTTACAATTCTGTGAATACTTTTCTAAAAAATAGTTTCCACCTGGAGTTACAGCAGTAGAAGGTCATGGCATAATACAATTTTGACCAAATTTCATTCTGCTAAAGGATTATAGAGTGTTCTCTAGTTAGACAATAATTCAAAAGTTTGAATCACTTAACTACAGCGAATATTTTCTCATCTGTAAGACCATGTCAGAAGAAGAGTTTTCATAGGCTTTTTCCAACTAGTGCTGAAAGTGTTTGAATTACTTCCTGTAGGTGTGACAAGATCATTCAAACTAAATGAGTTTGAAATGAAAAGCCATTATTACACAGGAGAAAATAGGTTGAAAGGGTCTGGTGGTCCTCATATTTCATTAGGAATCATTTCCATTCCGTTTTAACTGAAGCCAGTCTACACCAGACACAGCTTCAGCAGTTTTCTAACCACTTAAAGATTCTGGTTTTATTCATGTTGTTTTAGGGAAACTCCAGTTTAGTTGTATGTTTCCATTTTATAGGCTGTTAGCTGTTAATTAGCTGAGCTCTGGCTTTTCACTTGTCCTGGTTACACCAGTTGCTGCAGCCTACAAGCTATTATTCTTTCCATTTCAGTCTAGTACTCAGAAAGTTTAAATGAAATTTAATATTCTTGTGCTAGGCTTAGCATTCCATTTCTTCAAAGTGGATGGCTGACTGAAGTGCACTGTAGCCATATCCTTACCGCAGTTAAAAAGTATCTTGAAATTGAAAGAAAAGGGGAAAAATAAATTAAAAACTTAAACCTAGAGCATAGAAACTCATGTGTCAGATGCAAAAAGGTGAGAGTGCAATATGGAGTCTCTAGAAATACAGTAAAAAGGCCCACTATTGAAGTATCTACGCACCAATATAATAGCATTCGTTTTGTGTAAATCCATACAGACAGCCTGAAATATCTAATACCTGATTGTGTAATTAAAGTATGCACATAACCATTTTGGTTTGCTTAAATTTAGTTTAATTTAGTTTCTTAAATTACCATTTGTCTGAAGTTAATTTATGATTTCCAGGATGCATTTGCTTTGGTCTTAAGTTAGAAAAAAGAATTTCAGTCTCATATGAGAGAAGTAAAAAATATTTTTCATATATCTGGTGGTTTTACCTACCTGTAACTTCATGCTTGGAGACAGGAGTTGGGAAAAAATCTGCTTTGTACTGCATGTATTAAGACACAAATTGAAAAATTCTGCTTCTTAAAGAGTAACTAAGAGCTGTTGAGCATTACTAACGTACTTCCCTGCTTCCCTGTATGAGAAGACAGTTTGATCCAAACTCTTGTATGATAATATATTACTGATTTTTGTTCCCAAATGTCAGAGCTTTATTATTTAATCAATCATTTTCATTTTAAGTAAAGTTATGTAAATTAATGATTTATTGCATGCTGTATTCTGAAAAGTGATCACACATCTGACTTGATCTATCCAAATGCATCACTTGCATTACCTTTTGAAGTGGCCTTTGCTGATATGCTAAGTGGTTTCCTATTTGGGTTTAAAGGGCAAAGCTGAATTCTTTTTCTTTCCATATCAAGTCTGCAGACCCCACTACATTCTCTGTGCAATTCTGTTTTCTGTGTGTTGGCCAGACCCTGATCACTGTGCTGTACGAACAAACTCACTGTGTGTGCATGGTGGCGACACAGACAGGCTTTGCAAAGTGCAGCTGCAGTCGAGCACACTGAAGCTGAAGAACAGTGCCCAGTCTCTCGATTTTTGGTTAGGGGCAACACAACCTTCTTGATGTAAATACATGTACATACTAGACAGCAAAGCCTGATTTGTAGAGCAACATCCTGATTGGTTCTCCATTTTCCTGTACTGAGCATTTTTAATAAACACCTCAGTTTACGTGAATGTTTACCCTGTGATTGCAGTGGAACTTGTCCAGTTTGATTGAAAAAAAGATCCAGGCGCTTTGCAAAAATCTTTTAAACAATCCTTTAGTAGTTTACTTTCATTTCAGTAGATAGATATGTCTTTGCCTACTTGAATGGAATTCTCATAATCTAAATTTGTAGTGAATGCAGAGCAGGATGTGTAACTAAGTGTAACCAATAATAACTTTCCAGACATAGAGCAGAAGTCCAGACATGATCTGAAGTCAGTCACATTGTTTCTACTAGTCTTACAAAACAGCTTTTTTTCATTAAAGTATTTAATGCTATATATAAATACCTTTCTGTTTAGCCTAGGGAAGGAAGAAGGAAATAGAAAAGAGAGGTAAGAGCCATGACTTGCTTAGGCTTGTGGTTAATCAATTTCCTGCTCCTCTATGCTTCAAGATAGCTCTCTCCTTAAAAGAAGATAAAAACCTTTTTTTTACTAATTTGATTTCCGAGCTGTCTACCAATTATTTAAGAAGATGACTTGGTTCTCAACTTTAAAGGCAGAAACAGGCATAATTTGTAGGCAAGACAAGCAACTGCATTCTCAATTGTCTTAATATTATTGACATATGCAACCATTTGACACAGTCCTAATGCAGCAGATGCTTGACTGCGTTGAGTTCTGCACTGGAGTGGATGATTCTAATGGAACTAAAAGAGAAGGAGGGTTTGGCTGATTTTTGTCAAGCATCAAAAGTCTGATAAGTTTTGACATGATCTGCTCACCCACTGTCAGGACCATGCACACACACATCCCCTTCCCATGATGTAATGTGCAGCTCTGCTTCACCACAGGTCTAGAAAAAATACTATTTTCTGCTGCACTTATTCTTGAGTACGTGTTAATATTTGTGTTCTCATCCAGAGGCCTTTTGAGAAAGACAGTAGATCGTGCCAATATGAGTTGTTCTAAGGAATCATGTCAAGCTATTAGAGTAAGTGCAGCACAAGATACTGGAGAACCAAGAGAGCTACTCCAGGAAAAATGATATTATGAATATTGTAATTAATTGATTTCAGAAGCCATGTTGAAGTATTTTCCAATTCCTTAGTGTGATAGACTATAAGCATTTTTAATAATGAGTATTTAAAGCTTGAACATGATCCTGACCACTAGAAAATTCCAGGGAGATAGAAGTAAACTGGTGTGTCCATACATAAGAAGCAAAAGCAGCATAACTGCAGTAGGGCTGCAGAAATTTGATATGAATTTTCCTGATGTCTCATCAAATTCATGGTGCTATTTGTGAAGAGGATCCATATGCAGAAACAGCATATCTATTTTCATACTATATATAACTTAACGTTGCCTAATATTCAAATATAATTACAGTGTAAGGTATGTCTTGCATCTCAAAAAAAGGTCTATTTTGACAAATCTTTTAAATCCTAATAACTGCGTAAAACCAGTTGTATCAGAGTTTATAATCACTGTGACCAGATCAGTGGCTGTAATAAGCAAATTTGTGAAATAGTAAATGATGATGCCATTTCTTACTAATAAAGGTATGTTCAAATGAATTGGTTTTTAGGAAAGCAGGGTACAAAGTTACGGACCTAGGAAGAAGGAACAAAGAAAACACCATAAGAGAACAGTGAATGGTGACTTTGCTCAGGATCCCTTATATCAATTTCATCCTCTGAGGAAGAACTGCTGTTCTTTTCCCAGTTCTTACCAGTCCTTGCTGTGTTTGAAGGATAAGTCAGTCATCCTATATGTCTTCCAGCACACAGCAAGTGAGGGTGACAAATTTGCTGTGGAGTTGGGGGTTTTGTGTTTTTTGGTTTTGGGGGAGAGGTTATGTGCAAGTGTGGATTAGATAATTATTCTGTTTTCACTAAATTATTGATTTGTAGCAGAAAAAATTAGTATGTAGTATCACTGCAAAACCAGCACTATGAGCTCACTTTGTACAGTTGTTCTCCACAAATGCTAGAGAAACTGTTGCAATCCAACCAATCAGATTTTGTGGCAGCATTTGGCTGATCTGCTGCAAAAGAATTCTGAAGTGAAATGAGAAAAGGGGGTGATTAAAAGAAAAGACAAAAATGCCCCAAAACTTTCTGATTCCCTTTTACTGGTATTTAAGTCTGCAAGACTGTCATACTTTATACATGTGTAGTCATGTTTCATAAATTATGTTCTTACATGTGAGTGTATTTTACCAGTTCAATGAATCCTTTTCATACTAATATGAAGATAAATCCTAAGGGTCAAATCTGCTGTTTCTAATGTCATTTTACAAGGGGGTGGCATTTTTCTATGGTTGTGTATTACTGCTCTTGCATGTCCATTTTTCTGCTAATTTTTAACTGGGTGTGCTTTTGCCTTCCTACATACTCTGATGTGTATTTCCACTGCAGTAATTTTTGAAGCTGAAGCCAGTTCCAAGTTAAGAACCTTCTTTAATACATAAAAACTGTCAGAGTTCTCTTTGTCTTTTTCATGTTTTCTTGATCACATCTGTTCTCTGTAAAAGATTGAAAGCTTCTACATTCATGAAAAATTTCAGGTCAACTTCCATTCCATGAGTATCTGTAGATACCCATGGGTACCCTTAAGCAAGCAAGTTCACACCTGGAGGTTAGTAGTTCAGAGAGTTTTTTATGTCTCACCATATAGAAGCTTCTAAGTGACTCAACAAACTTTTTGTAGCACTCTAGAGGAATACCATCATGCAAGCTTGCTGCCTGTTTTTTTATGTGAGCAGCAGATCCCTGAAGCCAGTGGATTAGAGAACAGATGCATCCAACAGCTCTTTGTGAAACCCAGCAATACAAAGTGTTATTTTGTACCATTTAATATGTTTGCAACACACATCCTTGGGCCTTTAGACAGCATACTTTGAAATCACCTAGTTTTTCTAGAGTCCTGGACCAAATCTCCCTGTTCCATTTTGGGATGACACCTATGGCTGCCACACAGAATACTACAGAATACTGCAGAATATTACAGAATATTGCATGTCCCTGTGTCTTCCAGTATCAACTTTGGTTTTTTCTGCTGCTCTTCTTGGGGCTTCAACTGTTCTGCTATATAACTGTTCTGCCTCAGTAACATGATGGGTTACGCCAGTCCTTCCTGACTTAGCTTCCAGTCTTTTCCTTTAACAGAACTTCTAACTTTACATGAAAGATCTTTTTCCGTTTAGCTGGGAGGTCAGTGTCATCACTCACTGACCTGACTTGCCTGCCAATATAAATGTTATTTGCCATTTTGTAAAAGATGACAGAAGCCACACAAACTTGCCCAATGTGTTGCTATGCTCATTTGTCCTCTGAATCACCTAGTTTACCTCACATCTAGATTATCTGTAGTGAAGTGATGTAGGAAATATCTGCAGGCTTTCCTGTCCTCTTAATCCATGATGGTGGAAGAATCTAAAGTTGGGTTCTCTTGGGTTTTCTTAGTTAACTGGTGGAAGATGTCTCTGACCATGGCATGGAGGTTGGAACTACATTACCATTAAGGTCCTCTCCTAACCAAACTATCCTGTGTTTCTGTGGTTTGATATCTGGGGTTAATATTCCCAAGGAAGTTTTCATCCTTGCTGCTAGGAGATCTCTGGCCACCAGATGACTTTCCTATTCTAAGGTGACTGGTATATATAAGAGTGACATGCAGTCCTTGGGAAACAAAATAGTTTAACTTCAAAATTTGGCCAGGACAATTAAAAGTCCTTTCACACTCTTGGCTCACAGGAAGTTCTTTCTTCCTAATTCTCCCTGCTACACCTGCTCCATCTCCTGGAAAGCAAATACTGATCCATGAGGGAGCTGTTTACTCTCTGATTTGGGACAATCTGTTGCCTTAATATACTTTGGTTTTCCTGTATCATGTTGTTCCTCTACCTCCAAAAGGTTCTATCAGCGTTTAGATTTACTAAGGAAAAACTAAAAAAAATTTAAAATACAGTTTGGCTAAGTACATTTCCAGTCTAGATCAGTTCAAATCTGGCTAATGATAATGCAGAAAGAATAGGGCTCTGTGAAGTTCACTGTATACTCTCTTTGCCCCCAAGCCCATGCATAAAGTAGTATTATGACTTTGATTGTAGAGATAACTTGCCATCTCAGGAGAAAACAGTCTGGAAATGATTGTTTTATTGGAGAAAGAAATCATGGCAATAGTTGTTATTGAGTTTTCTGTATATTCCTTGAAGAGATTCTTTAGGATGTTGTGAAGAGCTTACCAAAGAGGTCTGTTTGACAGGTCTATTATGATACTTCAGATCATATTTCCTGAAACTGCTTTGTAGAGAAATTTGAAAGGAAAAGCACAGGAAAGCACAAGGTGGCTGCTTTGAATAGCTACAGAAAGATGCCACGGGATGTTATAGAAGCCTGAACACAGCTGAAAGATTCAAAGTTAATAGCAGACAGGATATGGAAGATTTGCTGAAGTATGCAAATGCTTCACAAGCCTTATGTCAGGAGACTGTTCAATATTTTAAAAAACTGAAAAATAATCACAATTTAAAGACAAAGTGTGTGGAAACTATTACATCATTCTTATGTCACTGCAGAAGAGGAAATAAATATTTCTCTCCTGTAAAACCAGACATGAACAGAGCATGGAGACCTGCACATACTGATGGTGCTGAGGCTGAGCTTCAAAATACAAGTCTGTCATATATGGAATCACATATGGAATCTGAAGAAGAAAAGAAAGATTTAAGCATTGAAAATAGCTTTTATAGTCTCATCAGTCAGTGTAGAAGATAACAATTAAAGAAAAAAGACAGTAACAGGTTTCCTGGTGAGGAGCAGTAGAAATTCAGGCTTAGAAGGAAAAACAGAGTATATGCTGAATGGAATAGAAGCACTCTGAAAGGCTCACTTAAACAGTCTTTGGTTCCTTCATGTGCTTTAGATTGTTCTCATTTTTAAAGAAGCTTTATCAGAGTCACAGACAAAGTCATATTTCACCACAAGCTGGTCTTTATAGTCATTAGCTGTGCATTATCCTCTCCTTCCCTGCTAGTCCTACAACAATTTCATTACACCGTATTTTGAATTTAAAAGTGCCCTGCTTGAATATTTGACATTTTATACTAACTAATTTCTAGTCCTCCCCCTCTCTGATGCTTCTGCCCACTAGTTATCAGAAATTTTATTGTTAGGGAAGAGTTTAAGGTACGTACTGTTACCTCTGTTGAAAGACTGGGAAAAGAAAGCAGCAGAGAGATTTCCCAGCTGCCTGATTTTTTCATTGTAAAAGTCAGAAGGAAATCCCCCCACTTAAAAGAACCAAGTAATCTTTAAGGAATCCATTAGAACAAATTCCTTTTGCAATGCAGAGATGTAGGTGCTGTTTGTCACTTGGTTAGGACTTGATTGTGTAATCCTTAGCCATATTTTTAACTTCTCTTTGCAAATAAGTCTGGCAAAATCTAAAAAAGCAAGTATGAACTGTGAGATGAACTCTATAAATTATAAACTGTTGTGATGTTATGCAGTATCTGAAGCATGTCTCAGTTTATCTGTAGGTATGTTTGAATGTATTATACTCTGCCTGGAGCTCTTTTGCTGCTACATCAGCCCCTTTTTAGCATCATCCACTGACACAATCCTAAGTGTTTCTTCAAAGTAAAAGAACCAGACTTTGAAATGATTGTGAAAGCTGTAGAGAATTGAGATTCTTATCACGTTAACATCTGATATGTCCTCAATAAGAGGACTTCATTAAACAGATTTTTTTGCCAAAACACCCCCCTGCAGCGTTACAGGCTGGGGACGGTATGACTGGACAGTGCCCAGGCAGGAAGGGACCTGGTGGTACTGGTTGACAGCCGGCTGAACAGGAGCCAGCAGTGTGCCCTGGTGGCCAAGAAGGCCAAGTGGCCTGTATCAGGAGCACTGTGGCCAGCAGGAGCGGGGAGGCCATTCTTCCCGTGCACTCAGCACTCGTGAGGTTACTGTGAGCACTGCGTCCGGTTCAGGGCCCTTCAGTTTGGGGAGTGAAGCTATTAAACTGGGCAGATCAGCTCCTCTTAATGCCTTTATTAAGAAGATTCAGCTCTGGGGTGGGGCTCAGCAGGCTCCGGAATCCCGCCACTGCTCCCAATTACAACGATCCAAAAAAGGAGTAGTTCAGGTCTACTCAGCAGCAGAGCTGCATCCCCCACACTTGCGGGAAAACCTGTAGGTGAATTGCTTTGACGTTGGCTTGGAGTC
>VXBQ01004161.1:259456-270740 GCA_013400175.1 Phainopepla nitens | reverse complement strand
TCTGGATATGTTTATTCATTCTTAAATTGACACCTTATAAACTGTATCAATGTAGCTATTTTAAATTTGTAAGCATCATCCTCAATATTCCAGTGAGAAACTTCAGTATATTGTAGGTAACTTCAGTGTATAATAGGTAACTTTGCTAAAAGTTTAACCTGTTGGGTTTTTCTTTTCTATATTGTTTTTTTTAACTGAATGTAAATATTAAGAAAAAGGTTCTCTGAAGTTTACCCTATTACAATTTGTAAATTTCATAAATTATGTAACTCAGTTTTGAATATCAAAAGCTACTTCATTTGATTTGTATGACAGAACACATTTTTTAAAAAACACGTACTCCTGGTATATTTGTGAGCCTCTAATAATACAGCTCCTGACTGGATCCTCGTGGAAGGGAACTATTTATCTCAGTCCATTCACTTGAGATTGTTANATAACTCAGTTTTGAATATCAAAAGCTACTTCATTTGATTTGTATGACAGAACACATTTTTTAAAAAACACGTACTCCTGGTATATTTGTGAGCCTCTAATAATACAGCTCCTGACTGGATCCTCGTGGAAGGGAACTATTTATCTCAGTCCATTCACTTGAGATTGTTACGCAAAAATGCTTTAGATGTGTTTCCTTGAAGCAATGGTTTTATAAGGGAAAGAGATGACATATGCTGTATCTCTGATGAAATATTTGATTCTTTGCAAGTAAGCTTGACACGTTTTCTGTTAGGAAGCATCCCAGTGAAATTTCAGCTGTGACTGATTTTGTTGTCCTCTACAAAGTTAATGTGAAGTTGCCTTGATTCCTGACTGGGTCTTTTTTTATTATTATTTGTTCAATAGCAAATTCCTTATTTATGCCTGCCTGCTGCTCTTCTCGGTGTTGCTCTCTTTACGTCTGGATGACAAAATTCAGTGGAGTTACTGGGCTGTGTTTGCTCCAATATGGCTGTGGAAGCTCATGGTGATCGTTGGTGCCTCAGTGGGAACAGGAGTGTGGGCCCGAAACCCACAGTATCGGTAAGCTGAGCTTTGTTGTGTCTTCTCAGCCTAGGGCAAAATAACTTTCACATCTCTAAACACATCAGTGTTTTCTGGTAATTTGAGTAGAATGTGAATTTGAATATCCTTGGGCAAAAGAAGAATGACCTTAAATGAAGTGCAATAAATGTCTTTTCTGTCTGTGGTGAATATTAAACGAAAAATTTTGGTGCACAGATCTGCTGATACACCCACATTTTGTGTGGTTCAGGTCTTGTTTGCCCCTTCTAGTAATGGGTCTAATGGGGAGGGGAGAAGCTCTGTGTGTGCTGTCATTTTACAGGCATTTTTTCTTTTAGTTACAGAAAATATCTGTTGCAATACTCTGGCTTAGGTAAATAAACAATTTCTGGGGAAAGATGTTTATTCAGTGAATGCTAGGGCAGAAATCAAACAGATCATTTTGAATTTAGCTTATTTCCTAACAGCCTGCATGATAGCTGACTGTTGATATACTAGCAAAGAAATCCTGTTTTATCTGCCTCGCTATGGAATCCTTAAAAATGTTCAAATTGTAAAAATCCCACTGCACCCTTTGAGTAAAATACTTACAACGTGCAGCTTTATGGGCAAGAAGTCCTATTAGGTCATCAGGAGTGGAGTTTAATGGGTATAATATGTATGTTTATTAAAAACAAATAATCTCTGAAGCCCAAGCAAATGTCCTGGGATGTTTGCAGGGTAATTTGCTTTCTTACAGGCAAGTAAATTTTTCCTTATCCTCTCTTCAGAGCAGAAGGAGAAACCTGTGTGGAGTTCAAAGCTATGTTAATTGCAGTAGGCATCCACCTGCTCCTGCTGATGTTTGAAGTCCTGGTGTGTGACAGGATTGAAAGAGGAACCCATTTCTGGCTTCTGGTCTTCATGCCACTGTTCTTTGTGTCTCCAGTCTCAGTTGCAGCTTGTGTGTGGGGGTTCCGACACGACAGGTCTCTGGAGGTGAGGCTTCCTCTGTGATCTGTAAAAAAGTCCTGGCACTGCAGCACTTGGCATCAGTTCTGGGGCAGTTTGTCTCTCAGGAAAGCACAATACACAAGACTACATGAGTCCAATTAATGGCACTCACCAGTAAATGCACTCACCTGCAAATGGGAGTGAAATCAGGATCAGGAATAATATAACTTTTTCTGATATCTTCTATTTTTTTCAACTACCAAATTGCAGCATGTTTTGAACCTGTTTTTTTCTTATTTTGTGTTAAAATAACTCGCCAGGAACTCTGCAGTGTAGATCAATACCAGACACTTAGCTGGAAACAACAGAAGAAAATTCCACTGATTGCAAGCACTGTCTCTAGGCAGAATTGAGTTTCCAGAGCCCCACGTAATCAGGGCTGAAAATGTCTTAATATCACAATCTGTGTGTTTAATTTGGGAATGTGAATGGTAGGAGTAACATTAGGGTTTTATTTTCTGCCTTTATCTTATCTCTAACTCCCTTTGACTTTGGAAGAACCTTGGAAGGGTTCAAGGTGCTCCAAGAATTGTGACATTTTGCAACAAATTTAGAATTCATACTGAATTTTTTTAAGGAGATTTTGTTTTGCCATGTCCTCAAACTACCCCATGACAATTAAAAATCTGATTTTTAGATGAGGCTCAGCTTTTTCAGGTATTTTAATTTCAAGGGGCTATTTCTCTAACATTAGCATAAGATGAATTTTTCACCAGAGAGCAACATTTTTGGTGGTTTTTGCTGGCTGGTAAACTGGTATCCTAAGTTCATTTTGAAACATTTGCCAAGAGAATTTTATTTTGCAAGGTTCTATTACCAGTTAACCATTGCTAAAAGTAAAATCTGTGTAGAAGTGCTTGCCATCTACTGGATGATGCTTGATTGCCCATTGATTTACAGATGACTGCACAGCTGCTAAGTGTGGGCAGAAGAAAGTGGAATCCATAAAAGGCAACAGCTGTCTTAACTTTTTTTTTTTTACTCTTAGTCATCTTCACTTAGTGCTCTTCTACTTTCTCTTCTTTTTACTCTGTGAAGATTTCATTATTTCCCTTTCATTTGCTAGAAACATGAGTGGTCTGCTTTTAATCCAGGACATCAAGTTTTGACTTCAGTAATCAAAGCAGTTGTTAATATCCTATTATTTTCATAAGTATTTAATCTGAAATACATTATCTGCTCATTCCTGTTCTGCATCTGATTAGGTGATCAGTAAGTACATGCTGGGGTTTTTGTCTCAGTATCATGATGGGCTCAAAAAAGGCTTCTTTTTATGTGTTACACTATTTTATAGCCAGTAAAGCACTATGTATTTAAAGCATGTTGAGTTCATTAAGTTGTGACCCACTGCAAATATGTGTGCACCTCCCATATAGATCTCCTGTGTTAACTTGATTCTAAAAATCATTTACAGCAATTGATCCTCTGATTTTTCTCTCTGCTCTTGCAGCTTTCTGGTTGTTTGGTCTTATCCTTGAGTAGAGGGGGTTTGGTGGCTTATTCTTTTAAGAAAGCCAGTGGTACAAAATTATTTTAAATCTACTTTTTCACCCTTTTTAAGGTAATTTATAGTTGAACAGTGGAGACTTTGGTGTGGTGTCTGAAGCTGGCAAGTGCCTGCTGCCTGTTGGATTGGCTCCCTGTACTGTGACTTCCAAAGGCCGTTATCCAGGTCCCAGTCTACACAATCAGGAGTGTTAGTGAAAAGTAGCATGTAGTATCTGCCTTCAGAGAAATAGTACATTTAAAAGAGGCCTTACATAACTGCATAGCTTTTATTAAAATGAGTAATGTTTTTAGCTTGCATTCAAAAGCTTCACTTAGACTTTTCAGAAACCACAGAATTATTATTGGAAAATCCTACCCATTGTAGGGCTGCCCATAAACTTAGGAAATAGAATCTTGCCAAGTGTGATGTTTCATTGTCTTACTTTGTTGAAGCTAGACACAGACTTTAAAAAAAATATATATATAATGAAGGGCTGTTTCTCATATTGGCAAGCAGGACTCATGAAAATCTTTTACTATCATTTTAATGAGAAGAACTGCTTTTCTCTAATGCCACAAAACCCACATCTTCAGTGTAATTTAAAATACCTCTCAATTATACAGTAAATTATTTGAATTTGGATGTCATATTCCAATATTCCATGTATTTCTTTTTTTCCCTAGATAGCGCTTTTAATTTCAATTAGACTTTTAGTTTGGACTGTTGATAGTTCTGCCCATTACTGAAACTACAAAATATTCCAGAAGATTAATTTTGCTAATTTTAAGTTGAAAGTCGTTTTACTACTTAATTTAATTCTAGCAGTATTTATTGTATGAAAAGTACAGTTGTTTTCTGATTAGTTTGGCTTTTCTTATTTCTCTAATCACTCTGACTGCCTTTTTTTTTTTTTAAATACCAGAAAGATCTTGAAAACAGCTGACTCTACATTATTTGGTTGGGATCACACCCACACAAATTTAGGGATGTTTAGTAATAGAAAATGTAAATGCAAATGAATTTTTGTATTTCAGTGATAAGAATGGGGTCAGAGAAGTGCTTTAATAGGTTCATTGGTTATCCTGGAAGTAAGTTTATCATACTAAGAATTAACTAATGTTTTTTTCCCTTTCTCTAGCTGGAAATCTTGTGTTCAGTCAACATTCTACAGTTCATATTTATTGCACTCAGACTAGATGAGATCATCAGATGGCCATGGCTTGTATGTAACTAGTGTTTTCTTCTTATCTTTGTTTAAATGCTGAATTTCATAAAGATCTTTGTTCTAGGGAACAGTTAATACATGATCAGTCCATGATCCCATTTTTGCTCGCTTAGCAATCCTTCACTGAAGGTCTGGCATTTCATTCAGTGGTCATGGGAGTCAGAGGCTGTTCTTGGGGCACCTCATCCTCTGAGGGAGAGCAATGTGCCATCAACTGCAGTTAATCTCTGAGCAGCAGTTGAAAAAGAAATCCTCACCCAAAGTTCCCAATGGGAACACCAAACAAGCCATGAAAATGATTGGTGAGTTAGAGAATGGATTGGTAAATACAGTGTGGTAAATAACTAGTTTTATTTGTTGGTTACCATGAATGTAAATCCACTTACTGGGCAAGTAGTCCCTGTCAGAACTGCTGAGATGTCCTGTCCCAAGTGCCTTTAGAATACAAAAGCACTGTTTCTGTGTCTGGGTTTTTGTAAACGGCCATAAAACTGACAATCTGGCATGGTTATGCCTGTCCTTTCTGTTGTCAAAAAAACTTGAGAAAGAATTGAAACCCTTTAAAGTAAGGTATCCAGTGTAGGAAGTACTTGCTAAAAACCAGTTTCAAGCACAGTTTGAGCCCGTGCAAAATCACAAGTCTTAGCAAAGCTGAACTACATTGTCTTGATTTTAAATTGTTTCAACTTGATGGGGTTTAGAAAGCTGAGGAATCCCTGAACTGATATGTCTCGAAAGAACACATGAGTTTGATGTTCTTCTGTTAGACATTATATTAAAGACTTAATTTCTTGTTCAAGCTTAATACATAGATTCTCTTTATATAAAAAAAAAAAAAAAACACAACTGAAACAAATCCAATGTGCCTTTCTTTCAGGTTGTCTGTGTTCCACTGTGGATCTTGATGTCCTTCCTGTGCCTCGTGGTGCTCTATTACATCGTGTGGTCTGTGCTGTTCCTGCGCTCCATGGACGTGATCGCGGAGCAGAGGAGGACACACATAACCATGGCTGTCAGCTGGATGACAATTGTAGTGCCACTGCTCACATTTGAGGTAGGAAAAGCCATCATGTATTTGATGTGTCTTGTTCTTTTCTCAGTAAGTAATGAATGATGATTTTGGAACTTACTGAAATGAGAATGCTGCTCTTTGTTTTGGAATAAAATATTAACAGCAAATATGAAGCACAAACCAGAATTCTGTGTTCCTCTCAAGTTTCTTGAGTAAAATCTTCATCACATTGGAACTATAACTACATGCTTCTGTGAAGGCCGTTTTTTCCTCACAGATGTGTGAAGTTCAGGATTTCAGATCAGCATATGCTTTAAGCAGTTTGAAAGTGAGTATTGCAATTAAACTGACATTGTATAATTTTTTTTTTTTGCCATTTAGATCTTGCTTGTACACAGACTGGATGGGCACAATTCTTTTTCTTTTATACCCATATTTGTTCCTCTCTGGCTTTCACTGATAACATTAATGGCAACAACATTTGGACAAAAAGGAGGCAATCACTGTAAGTATTTCGGAATCCTGGAAACAGATTTAAAATCAATGTATTTTATTAAGATTTTCAAAAAGGACTTGCCTGTTACTACTGTTTTCAGGCAGTTGTAATAAGGTTTCAGTGCTTACGGTGTCCTACCCTGTGGCACTGTTTACTTTGGTTGAGGTGCAAAGTCTTTTGTGTTCCTTCTCTGCACTGATGTGACCCAACACTGTGTAATGTGTGAAAGGAGATGGATTCTTGCTGGGGTAGTGTAGCTATAATGTACACAGATGGATTTCCACACAGGCATGCATGTGCAGACATGGAGCTGTGCAAATGCTGGTCCAGACTGTGTGTATATAACCTGAATTGCAATGTTATGATGGGCATAAGGAACGCCGAGAAGCAACATGAACAAATCCAATTTATATGCAAATAATCAAGAGACCTTAAATACTCTGTGTACCTAATTAAGTGTTCATTCTGTTAATAATCTAAAATGATTTGGTTTCTTCTAGGGTGGTTTGGAATTCGCAAAGACTTTTGCCAGTTCCTGCTTGAAATTTTCCCGTTCTTGCGAGAATATGGAAATATCTCTTATGATCTTCATCACGAAGACAATGAGGAGACAGAAGAAACACCACTGCCTGAACCGCCAAAAATTGCACCAATGTTTCGAAAAAAGACTGGAGTGGTCATTACACAGAGTCCTGGAAAATATGTGATTCCACCTCCCAAGTTAAACATTGATATGCCAGATTAAGATGACAGTAGTATATTAAACTTGAACTGGTCATTGGGAGACAGATGTATTTCATCTCATGCCTTGTCCCAATTCCTTTAAAATAGGTATTGCTGAATCAGTGGCTTGAATTACACAAATCAGTCATCTTGAAGATAATCTGAGTGCTTTTCCAGAAATATGTGGTTGTCTAATTTGTGAACCTTCCTAAGAGGTTGGTTGCACGCTTGCCTGTATAGTATTTATATGAACATTTTTAGCAGTGTAATATATTGTTTAAAAGTCCTGTTGTGTACAGTATAAGTATTATCTAAAAGTATTTTTTTAAAAACTGTGTATGAAATGCCTATGCTATTCCAGGTGTCTTTTAGGACCTAAATATACACTTGTTTCCATGTCTCTTTTAAATGCTTTGGGATGCCTTAGTATAGTACCTCTTTACTCCTTTCTCTGTTCAGCCACAATCATTGTCTCAACCACAGAGGCACAAGAGTGTTGCACTTCTGAGGCAGCACTGGAAAGCTTTTTTAGTGGGGGGGCAGTATGGTGTATGGGAATGTGTGATGACTTACGTGATGCTTTTGAGTTAGCTATGTAAATTTTCATGTAAGTATTTCAACTTTTGTGCTGGCTTGGGAGTTACATGTTGTTTTTGTTGCTTTTCCAGTTTCACATTTTGATTCTTCTTGAGCAGCATGTACCATGCTCCCATTAGACTTGCTGTTTAATAAGCTGTTCCTCTTTGCATTGTGTGGTCTCTGCCAGAAACATTTGTGGTAGGTTTCACAGCTGTTGGTTAGCTGGTATAAATATCATAGCTTGGTCTTCGTTACCAACTTTGTGTTGGTCAGTGTAAATGATTAAACTTTTCAAGATAGGATTTTGTTGGTGTTGGCATAGCATTTTCTTGTCTGAAGAAAGACCTGCATTGACAGTGTGCCTTGGACTTGCGGGTGCTTTGGAGAAACGGAGTCTGAAATGTGTAGTCCTGTAGTTTATAAAAACAGATGTTTCATTACCAAACCCTTACAGCTGCTCTCTGTTTAGGTAACCCACAGTTTAGTTAGCTTAAATACCATGGGTCTCATTTCTTTAGTGTTAGCATGCCAGTAAGAGCAGGGAGTGCGTGGACATTTCTGCATGTGTTCAAGGTGTGTGCCTGAAAAACTTGGATGCAGCATTTCCATTTCTGATGCTCCAGAGCTCCCCTTTCTTGCCTGTGGACCAGCTACTGCCTGAAACCCAACCCAGCACTATCCCATCCCACAGCTGCAATTTTGTTGCAGTTTTATTTTTATTTTATATATATATTTTATTATATTCTGGGTCAAAACATCAAACATCAGCGGGATTGTTACTGGACATCAATTTGCCTGCCCACCGCCATGACAAGAAAACCATGAGTTGAGCTTGCAGGAGAAACCAGTTCCCAGGAGGAGAGCAGTCTGTGCAGAGCAGGTCCAGGGGAGAACAGGCCCAGCTCTGCCCTGGGGAAGGCCTCTCCTGCCGAGCCCAGTGCCAAGGCAGGTCCTCGAGGCAGCGGTGCCCGTGCAGCTCCACGTGCCGCTGCTCACACCGACACGGAGACGCTCCAGCCCTGGCGCCTGCCCCTCGGGCACGGCACTGCAGGGCCTGGCTGGGGCCAGGGAGCTGCCCTGCTTCACCCAGCCCTGCCCTGCAGTCACTCCCCAGCCGTGCTGGCAGCAGCTGTGTCTGTGTGGGGGTCACAGCGCGGCTCTGCCTGTGGTGTGGAGTGGATCTGCAGGCCCTGGGCCCAGCGCTGGGGGAGCCAGGTACCTCCCACAGCTCTGGCAGAAGTGGGACACTCCAAGGGAACACTTTCCTAAGAGCTCCAGTAAAGTGTCTGAGTACAAAGGCTCTGCCACTTGTCCTGTTCTAGGACAGGAGGTGTGCCTAGGTGTGGCTCTTGCTCCAGAAAATCAGAAAGATTTTCACTGTAATGTAGGGTGTGAGTTTTGAAAAACTCTTGAGAGCGCCAAAACTTAATGGCTATTATTTGTAATTCTTTACACTTGTCTTGATTGTAGTATTACATTTTCAAAGATAACTAGTATTTTTCATCTTAAATAAGAGAAAAAAAATGTAATACTTGCTCAATTTCATTTTGTACAAGCACCTTCTTAAAATGGCCTTTCTGCAATGTCTGTCAGGTCATAGGGCTATATCCAACACATCTTGTGTGCCTGAAGTGTGAATGAAAAGAATCTCTCCTTTAGGCAGGACAAGGAGTGGTCTGGGACACAGCCTATTAATTGTGGCAGCGTGTTTGTGAGCACCATTTTCCTATAATCAGAGATGCAGGTATCAAAAAACAATTTTAATTTACATTTAAGTTGGCACACAATCCATAACTATACATTTAAAAAATGCCATTTACTTAGTTGTTTATAAAGGAAAAGTCTGGAAAAATCAATAATTTCCTGTAATTGTTATAAAGACACATCTTGTTTGTTTTTGCCTCAAAAAAGCAGTTCTTCAAATGTATTTGCCATTTCAAATAGTTTTGGACTAGAATCCCAAACAAGACAAGTCAACATCTTAAATACAAGCCTGCATTTAAGCAAGAAAAATAAATGTAAGGGGCACCACCTACAATTCCGAAGGGATCAGTTCTTCAGGGATGTCCACCTGCCATACCCCTTTTCTCCCTCGGGCAGGAACTGGTTCCAGGAGCCATCTGGGATTTGAAACTACAGTCAAGTATTTCTGCTCTAGATTACTGAGGACAGCTTTGTTTTCCAGCTCCAGAATCTCTTCAGGAGGCAAGTTTTCTGGATACAGTGATGTCTCTCCAACGTCAATTAATCCTGTATTTTACAATGAAAATACAAATTTAGTTGCCAGTCTGATCTCCTAGAGAAGTTTTCCACAAGTAGCCTTCCCCGAGGACACAGAGAACAGCAGTTTGCTACTAGAAGAGCAGTCAGAGGGAGGCACACCTCCCACCTCTGCTGTTTGCTGCAAAAGTCCATGTGACTCAACTCGGGTGAAGAAAAGGAGGGCACAGTTAAAATCACCACAACCCAGTGATGCAGAACTCCTTGAAAGGCAGCCTGCATCTGAGGAGACACGGCTGCTGCCAAAACTCCTGAGCTACATTTGGCCTTGGAGCAGCTTCAGTAAAGCATAGAACTCTCTCTGCTCCTCTCAAGCCACTATTCTATTTAAATCATTAAACTATTTTGAAATTCCTACCTACTCCACAAAAGCTTGTAATTTATGTTAAGGCTGCAAATCTACATATTATGTAGGATCTACAGTTTTCAGCACTGGAGAACCACAACAATGTTCAGTGTATGTGATAGAATTAATTTGTTGTGCAGGAATAGCTAAAAGTATTCAAATGACAATGAAAGATGGTGTAAGAAAGACACCTATAGAGAAATTGTACAAAATCAGCTCTGGATAAAAACTTTGTAAGTGTACAGTGTACAACATCTGCTATATGTCAGCACAATTTATGCAGTGAAGCATCACTGCCTCTGCACTGCATGTTACAGAAACAAATTTCTTCACTGCCCAAATACCAAAAGCGACAGAGGGGGGTTTGTAAAACTGAAATAGGATTAATTTATGTAGATAGTTATGCATACTCTAAAATGACATGCAAAGCACTGCATCACCATGAATTTGCTTGACCATGAGTACTGCAACATGGTTTCAGCAAGAGTTCCTAAGCTCAAAATGCAGGAAGTTTGGAATTGACATGTGTTATGCTGAAACACGCAAGAATTGAAATAGACAATCACAACTCATGCTCCACTCCTTCAAAGTGTTAAAGAAATGTCATAATGAGTGCAAACACAAAAAGCAGATGTATATTTGAGTGACGTTAGGGGACTGCAAGTGTGCTTAGAAAATATAACCCAAGGACGCTTACCTGCAATAACTCCTCTGCCAAATTTTTCCCCTTCATCCAACAAATCTTGCAGTTGTTTCGGTGTCATTCCGAACCTATTCAGAAGAATTTCTCTCCACGTTTCATCCTCCCAGTCCTTAACAGCTATATGAATAGCAATGGTGCAGTTCTTGTAGCCTGCTAGCAAAGGCCGCCAGCGAGTCTCTACTGTTTTGACTTGGTTTAGAAGCAACCCTGCGTAGGGCTGTCGGAAGGAAAGGCAACCGAATTTCATCGTGCACCTCGCATCAGAAGCCGTTTATTTCCTGTAAACAAACAGACGCCCGGGGATGAGTCTCCAGAAGCGGCCGATGCCCGTGACAAGCTCCCGGCCCTGGAGCCGCGGAGCTGCGCGGCGGGAGCGGCGCGGCCTCCCCGGGGCGGGTCCGCCCCCGCGGGCCCCGCTCTGCCCGCGCCGCGCTCG
>VXBQ01004161.1:155972-259348 GCA_013400175.1 Phainopepla nitens | reverse complement strand
GAGGAGGGATGGGGTTATGGCCCGCTCCTCGGCGATCCGGAGCGGCGGGGGCTGAGGGGAGGAGGGAGCTGCGTGTGCCCTGCCGGGGGTCTCCGGAGCACCAGCGCCGGGCTCGGGGTGGGCTCGGTGCCCCGTACGCCGGGAGCAGCGTGACCGCAGCACCTCGGGGGTACCTGTCCGGCTCCGCAGCCGGGCGGTGCGCGGCTTGCGCGCCTCTGGTCGTAACTAAAAGTCATTTAGCCCGTGAAAATTCAGTGCCTCTCACCTCCTTGCTTTCTTTGGCCACTAGTTTGTTTTGGACAGAATTTCCCAAAGTGCTCCGGCCCTACTCAATACCAAAAGCGACAGAGGTAGAGAGACTGGAGAAACGGAATTGAACTGTTGCGTTCAATTCCATGTTTAGCATCAAGGCTTTGCCCTTCTAACACAAAAGTGTTGAACAAGGCGGTTACTGTTTGACAACAGGTTCTGTGTGTGCTGCTCCCGCTGTGACCCCTGGCAACAGGGAGCGGCGTGTGGGGGCCTAGTGAACACAGGAAAATTCAGGGACCTCACAGGTAAAGTTAATTTGGAAGAGGAGAGGGTTAGAATAGATGTATAGTCCCACTATATGTGTTCAGTTTTAATGGGCAGCCTATATATATTTTATGTCAGTGAACGTGTGTTTGTACATGGTAATTTCCAAGGTATACAAATCAAAGTGACCTCATTACGGCAGACAGTGATACTAAGAATGGCTACTGATGTGGCAAGTTGAAGAGTTGAGTCCTGCCTGAATTTCTGCAGGTAAGATAAAAAACTGCAGATCTATCTGTGTCCAAATAAAAATCACAAGAGATTAATCTCTCCTAGAAAACCCTGTCTTTCAGCTGAGGGTGGTAAATGCAACAAGTATTTGGGGAGCTTTGCCATATATGCAGCATTTGAGAGGAAGAAAGGCAGGGGAGAATGCTGAGGAGAACGAGTGAGTTAGGAGAGACAGACGAGAGGAAAAAGAAAAGTGTTAGAGAAGGAAAAGAAAAAATGGTAGTATTTATAAAGGGGAAAAGTAACGATGACCTTTCTTTTATCTTTTGCTCTGTTGAACCACATTTCTTAACCATGAGAAATCTCAAAGCTACTTTAACAATTCCAGGAACTCACAGGTGGAAAGAGTAAAGTGATCTGCTGGAATTACACTGAGAAAGAGAGATGGGAGGGTCCTATACTTAAAAGGGCAGAGGAACTTCGTATAGCAAAAGGTAAGATTAATGAAGGTTTTTTTTGTTCAGGTCTCTGACTTTGTGAATAATAGATATTTATTGGTAAAACCTTACAAGTAACCTTAGTATTGTGTAACTGCAGAATTAAGTGATGCTTTTCTGATTATAAGCCTTTTACATAGCTTTTATGAGAGCCAGTTTTGCCATATGCTTTAAATATACCTCCAGTGAATGTTGTATATTTTGAAGTATTTTATGGCTGATAGAATTTAACTGTTGATACTTAGTTTTACTTATTACCATTTTCTGAAATTTCTGCTTCATTAACCTGTTTTTCCCCTGGATATTTCCAATATCTTGTTCAAAATGTTTCAGATGGAGTCATTCCAGTCCTTTATATAACTTCATAGTAAGAAGAGAAATTAATAGATGATGTGAATTCAAATTCATTGTCGTTTTTACAGGGTTATTACTTTAAATGCTTTTTTTGCTTTAAGCTGTTTCCATCTTCCTAGATGTGCATGGTTAGTACAAGAACTTGTTGAATCTGTTTAGAGTAGTGAGTAATGAGCTTTCATGGGGTTTTGGTGTTTGCTTTTGGTATTTTTCCACTGTATAATTGTATTTTATGTGGGGTTATTTATTTTGGGAAAAATATAGGCCAGAATGTTTTCATGTTGTGTAAACAGCTTTGTTTTCGTTCATGTACCTTACAGCGCGATTTTGTATCATGTGTTTCATCACGTAAATGAAATAGATTTTTTTTTTTCTTGACCTAAGGAAAAATCTCCAGGGTACTTAAAATCTCAAGTCTAACAGCTCTAAATAAAGTATAAGTAGCAGAAGATACATGTGCTACTACCAAAGGTGAATAAATATGTTGAAAATCTCCTCTCACAAAACTGTCTTACTGGGTTTGTAGAAACCTTGTCCCATATGTTGGAACACTCACTAGAAGATTTAACAATTTCTAGCAGCCTGTAAATAAGCTCTGCAATTAGCAATCCTTGTGTATTGTTCAGCCTTTTGTGTGATGAGTGGTAAAGGGACTTTAGTAGGTTTTCTCAGGATTGAAGATAAGGATTCAAAGTGTATGGCAGTGAATATGAAAAAGAAAAATCATTCTGATCTTAGCAGATGATCAGTTTATGCTTGGCATCTTAGATGCACTTTATTGTTTTCTGGTCACTGTGGCTTTCACATGCCAACTCCAGTCCTAGATTATCTCCTCTGGCTGCAGTACCTCACGTATAATCTCACCAACAGGAAATTCTGCAACTTGTGTCTGTGCTTCCCTAACCTGTACTTCATTTCAGTGCCTCTATATTACCTTTGCTTAGAGTGTCCCTAAGTTTAATTTTGATAGAACAAAGAGTACATAATTCCCATTACAGAATGTGTTACTGCTTTCTGTGGAGCTAAAACAATGCCTGGTACATCATTTCTAAGGACTCGGGTCTGATCTCATCTAGATAGCCAAACATTGCTGTGTTCCTTGTCACATTCACTTAGGAGCTGATTTTCAGGGTCCAGTACACAGCATTAGGGGCTGGGATATCTTGTGTCAAAATCAGGTCAAGGGACTTGATCAGTTACACTTCATTTCCAAAGTGGGGACTGATGTGGTGCAGTATGTTCCAGGAAACTAGGGGTCAAAACTGAAATTTCAGCTGTTAATAACCCATGAAATACAATTCAATACAATTATTTGTATTGAATGGTCACTATTTAATAGTTGACATTAATGAGAATCTGTACTGTGTTGGCATTTGAACATACACTGCATTTTACTGCATTTTAGAACATCAAACAACGTGAAATGTGATGCTGAACTGTATTCCTTTGGCAGTGAATCCATCATAAGGACTTCTACCAGCCTTCTGCATTTTGCCCCCTTTGCCGTAATTCTACTCAGTCTCTGACTCTAATATTAGAGTTAAAATAATACTTCTATTTTGCCATGCTGTTTTGTATTTTTTTAACTTATAAGAAATTATGACTGTCTTAAGCTTGGCTCAGTAAACATATCTCCAGTTTCTTTAGATGATTCTCTTATTATCAGATTTGTTGCAACACTGTTTTCTGAACAAGTCTCTGAAAATTTGAATCTTTGGCTGTTATTTTCTTTTTCACACATCTTGCCCCCCACACCCTGCAAGTAGAGCATATTTCTGGTTTGTTACACATTACTGACATCACTAGGCTTGTCAAAAATTTGGGCATTATAAACAGTCATAGTCATTGTTGGCTGTTGGTGACTTACAGGAAAGTTTTCTTGTGTCTGAGAAATATTTTAAGGAGGTATTTACAACAAGCATTAAGTATTCTTCTCAGTACTCTGCAATGTGCTAGACACCTCTAGACCCCCCTACTGCCCCCCACACCTGCAGTGTCCTGCCTTGTCCCTTTTCCATTAGATCTTGCTGCTGAATGTTCCTTGTGTTTGCACTGGGCATCAGTTGTGTGAGCATGAGACAGGCCAGGTCTGCTGGTGGCCTTTATCTGCTGAGTGATTTATTTCTAAACTTACAGATGGCTCATATTTAGAGACCATCCTGGTCCTTCTTCTTTTCTGAAGGTTAAAAGAAGGTTGCAGCTCTAGGCTGAGCCCCAAGCTAGCTGATTTAGAAACATCTTGTGTAGCTCTCCATAGCAATCTTTTTTGATTGAGATACGTGGCTTCATGCTGAGGTAATCTGCAGGGGAAGGAGAGCTTGTAGTAATGAGCTCTCCTTCCCCTGCTGATTATTATGTCCAATCCACAGGCAACTCTGCTCTATGTGGCTGCATAAAACATTTTAAAAGATAAGACTGATCAACACCTTTTTATGGCCATAAGTCCTCAGCCAGGGTTCATGCCCTCTGAAATGCTGAAAACTTTTTTTAAATGAATCTGCACTCTTGCTGTAAAGGGAGTAGGTATCTTTACTTCATCTAATTGATGCTGTCTGTCTAGCTTTATAATTATTCGGGGTTTTAATCTGTTTTCAGATGCATGGTGTTACTGCAAGTTTTATAAAATCATAAAGAGCTATTTCTAATAGATAACTAATAGAATGCTTGCACTACTTAACTAAAATATTAATGACTTCCTTTGTTTCCTTAGTAAAATCTACTTTATATGAGAGTTAAAATGCTTGGGAGTTCTTCCACAAATTCTACCATGTTTGGCTAAGTACTTTTTCATTCCATCTAATCAGGACGCATTAAAGAAAGAAGAGAAAATGAATTGCCTCACCATTCTGAATTAACCACAGAAGATACTCCTGACAAGAGCTGTAGGAAAAAAAATCCATGTGCAGAAGCAATTGCATTTTCTTACTGGTTCTGTATGTTCTTTTATGACTAAAACATTACTTTTTGACCACTGATAAAACACAAATTGAAATAGAAAATGCAGTTTTCCTCTGAGTTATCTTCTTCTCTGGGCTATCTTCTCTGGGAGAAGTGCTTCCACATCAGGGGTCAATTTAGTTCTGTTTCTTCTTAGCTTTTTGGTGGTTTTTTACCTTTTTCTGTGACTGTGCTTTTTTACCTGCCTTTTTGGAAGATATTTTTACTTGTGTTTTGGGGGCTTTTGTGGTCATTTTTGTTTGGTTGATGTGGAATATTGGTGTCTGTATAGTCTGCCTTAGAGCAGGTACCAATAAATGATTTGTTATATTACTGGGAAGAAAATTATCGAAGAGTTCAGGGAAGATGTTGCTTTTAGCTGATACAGGTTGCTTTTCTGTTCTTGTGTCTAAAAATATTTTCAGGGGAAGCTTACAAAACAGATATGCATATAGATGTCTGTATAGAGTTGCTGTGCATGTTTATGATTGTGATGATTAGAAAAATGTATAAAAGTCAAATACAGAACTGATTGGTTTGATGTGGGATGATTAAAACTGGTTTTAGCGTTCTACATAAGATTTAAAAATAGTTAGCTTCTGACTTGCTCTTCCTAATAAGCTTTTATGTATATTACTGAATGAGTTTTGTGAGTTTCACTGCAGTAATAACCATTCTATCTGTTTCTGATTATTTGTTTTATATATGTTGAACTTTAGGTCATATTTTGAAGTACACCATCTCATATTTTCTCTGTATTCTTCTATTTCTTTGTTTTCAAGGTTTTTTTTTAATATATATATATTTTTTTTGACTTAATTGCCGTCTTAATTGTCAAGTGTCTTGATTTCCATTTCCTTAATGTCCCCATTAGCAAACACAGTGTATTTTCATCACATGTGCCTGCTTAGATGAAGGGTTACCTTTCTTTAGGTATACTTGCAAAGAGAAAGCAGTCTGGTGTCAGTTATTCCTACAGTGTTAATCTAAATGTACACTGGGGTAGCAATATTGTGTTTTAATCACTAATCAACATGTCAAACAAACCTTATTTCTAGTACATCAGCATGCAGAAATGAAAATAATATATAGGTTGATTTTGTCCACCTTCCAACTCCAACTGCTCTGTGACTGATTTTTTTGTTTGTTTTGTCACTTTGGGGGGTTTTGCTAACAGTTCTGTATTTTTGCCTCTATGTAACAACAAGCAATTTATAGTATAGTGTTCTAAAGTATTTTGACTTGCAAACATTCAAAGAAAAGCTGACATTTTAAGACATGATTACATAAGTTTAGCCTATGAAAATTGAACATTTTTAATTATGTGTTAATTGATGAGAATACAGATATAAATTTGTGAAATTAGTAAGTTGGTTGTATACAGAACTCACAATCAACAAGTCTCCTGCTATGAGTCTCGTCAGAAGGAGGTGTTACCTCCTCTGGAAGTGTCTTTACTTTCTTGTTAACATCAACATACATGAGGGATGGATCTATATAAGTAAATATGTAATAATAATAATCCTCTGTGGCATTTAAACATCTGGCATACTAATTTAAAGTGTGTGCAGAAATTACCAGAGTTAAAACTCAATGCAGTTAAATCTGTGCAAAGCCTGAAAATAACAGCTCTGGATATAAATATTTAAACTTTCTTGAAGTGTGATGTATCAGTTTTGGCAGCGGTGAAGTCAGTAGAGCTTCCAGCGTTACTGCCTGGGAAAATGGCACAGGGCAAGTGCAGTGTAATAAAGTCTTGCAGCTTTAGATTCCCACATATAAATTATTTCTATGCTGAGTGCTTAAAATCTAAAGCCATAACAGTTTTTAACCTCAAGAACTGTGGAATCGTGTTGATGAGAAGGAGCAGGATTGTGAAGCCACTACAGTATTTACTAATTTATTGTCTATGACATGTTGTATCACTGTTTAAAATGGTTGTACAGTACATCACAAACTACCAGAAACATCATCACCCATACTGTGTATTCTGCATAAGAAACTGGACATCTGAAGGAACTTGTTGCTGTAGTTCTGTTCTATTTGTTTTGTTAAATGCCTGCTTCCATTTTACTAAGATAGCAGTTACTTTAGCTAATTAGGCTTTTTTTTGTTTTGAATTGCCAGTTGCCACAGACAGGTATTAATTTACTCTGCAGCTTCAGAAACAAGAGAATAAACAAATAGCCCATGAGTACTGATGTTTTTTCACAGAGTGGATGCTTCCCCACTCCAAAATATAGTTCTGCAACACATCCATTTTTAGCCAATATGTAAGAGCAACAAATGATCGATTCATCTGTATACACTTTATTCCTATTAATTACAAATGCAGCTGTTTGTTTTAAAACATTGCTCTTTGCAAATAAAATCATTAATTAGTAATCTTCAGCTTGTTAATAATGAGCCTTGAGTTTGCATTTTCTTTTCAGACTCACTGGGAAAATGTTTTTGTCACTGTATGCAAATATTTATCTACCTCCATTGGGATGTTGTCCTTAGCTCAGCACACTATGTTATTAAAAGTGAAAGAAGTAGTGAGATGTAACATTCTTTTCTGACTTTATTAATATGTGCATTTTTTTTTCCTTTCAAAGCCTTTAGAATGTATTTCCTGTATTAAGCAGATTTAATTTGGAGAATTTGTGGGAGGGAAGTGCAATGAATAACTTTTTTGGATATACATGAAAAATGTTGACAGGTTTGAAATAAAGCGTACTAGTTTCCTACTGAGATCCATGCTTACTATGTGATCTGCTGTATTATCTGTAGAGAACTTCTTTGTACATCAGAGAAACAAAAAGATCTTCTGCAGGTACTTTTATTGAACTCATAATATATATGAAGAATCATAAACCCAGCACTTCTGCTACCTTGTTGTCATTGAATAATAAATCATTTCTGTAGCTGCACAACAGGATGTGTAGCAATGCTGATGGTGGCAGTCTAGACCTGAGCTGAAGTGGATTATTTTGAAACACAGAGCAAAAAGGTAGATAGCAGGGCTCAGCAGAACTGTTTTGGAACTAGGACCTGGTGACTAACCACAAGAAAGGAGATAACAGAAATTGAATGTAACTAAAAAATGATGTCATCTTTCACAGTCCTTAGGTATCCTTTGTAACTTAATTATGAAACTGTCATATAAGCATAATGAACATATTTTCAACACTGCTATTAGGTCTGAGATGGTCTATCCTAATATGCAGATAGAAAGGGAGGGCACTAAAAGACTGGCTTTATTCCAGAAATGCTGACCTGCCTTTTATCCCGAGGGAGGTGCAAATGCGTAGGGCTTGGGAAAACAAGGTGTTAGGGTGCATCTTCCTAATGCAGTGCCTCAGCCACATAAGGTTTTGGGTATTTTAAGCAGAATTTGCTTGTTACTGCATTTCCAAGGAAGCAAAGCTGTGCTTTTGTGTTCTATGCCTGTGCCTTGTTCTTGTCCTGTCTTTGGAACTGAGGTGTGGGAGTGGTACAGCTGCATGAGGGCTCCTGATCAGACACAGAGAGTCTGTCCTGTCTGGCTCCCCAAGTGATGCTCCCTTGGGACACTGTCAGGCTCTGGCCTGTTGGAAACAGCTCATTAAGCAGTGATGTGTGTTGCCATACACCAGTAGTTGTATGTAGCATTTGTAACGTGAAATGGTGTGTCACAGTATTAAAGTTTAACCAATGCTTGGGGTTGCTTACCAAATTAATAAAAATAATCTGTTCAAAGACAATAGAATAGACTTATCCAAAAAGAAAAAGAGATTCTGATGAGTCCAGCAGTAAAAAGACCCCACAAACAAACATAATTGTTCTGTGACTTCTGTTGTTTGCTCTATGTAGGAATCTTCTGTAATGTGCAAATGTTGAATTTGTGAAACTAATTAGCACGTAAAGATCCAGCTGTAATAGTAATCAAAACTTGCTGGTTCAACAGACTAAGTTGAAGTTTTTTTTAGTATTAACACATCCTGCACATATGGCCCACAGTGGAAAATCTGGAGCTGCTCAGAGCAGCAAGTTAATGTTAGGGATTTTATAAGGAAGTATTTGTTGGTGGCAGTTGTGAAATCAACATGTGGTCTCAATCTGACTGGTGCTTCCAGTGCTGTTTGTGTCTGTAAGGATGGAAAAGGAAGAAATGACTGATACTGCTCTCATTACCCTCATACTGTATTAAAATGAAGTAGATTCTTATTGGAGAGACCTTCAGCTGATGGATGGTGACCTTGCTAGAAGGTGTAATTGCAGCAACAAGGAAATACTGTTGGTCTTATCTAACTCACTATTGAGATTTACTTGCTCATATTTGATTAATTATAGTATATACCTAGACTCGGTGGATAATTTGCAGATGCTGCATCCCCTTCTCCTCCAGTTTCCACTTTCCACTCCTAAGTGGTAAAAATGGATTTTTAGTACTTTCTGAGGGACTTAAATACTTTCAATAATTTTTCTCCTAACTGAGCAAAATAATTCAGAAGTTTTTGCTATGTTTGATCAAAACAAGATTTTCAAATTCCTTATTTTGGTGGTAATTTGTGACAATTAGCATCAAGGAACATTCTTATTAAACTTGGTGCAAAAACACTCAAAACTTACAACAGGGAACAACAGATAACTCAGGTTATCTGGAGAGGTTGTGAATTCTCTTCTCTTCAAGTTACTGAAAGCTTGCCTGGACAAACCCTGATCAACCCAGCCTCGCTCTGTTTGGAGCAGGGTGTTCAGACTTATTGACCTCCAAAGGTTCTTTGCAACTCAAGGTGTTCCACAATTGTAGCATGGTTATTCCAGCACTAGGGAAGGTAAGGTGCAGAAAGAAGTGCAAGACAGATCAGTAGTAACTGATGATAGGAAATAATTCTGCATTTACGTTGCTAAAAATGGGAAATAATTCTGAAATAATAGTTTTAAAAATAGGTAGATGGGTTTAATATTCAACAGAAAATTTAAACCATCAAAAATAGTCAGCAAAAGCCCACAGTTCTGTTCTGATGGATGGGAGGTTTTTTGCCTTAGACCTTAGGTGCAACAGTAGCTGTGCAAATCCTGTAAGCAGCAGAGTGGTAACATTTCAACCACTACAAGGAGGAAAAAGCTAGAGGGGAAAGAGAAGTGCTAGGTATTTTCTAACTCTCTGCATCTGTAAAGAAGTAAAAAAACTGCTAGTGAAGTAATTTAAATGCTTGACTTAGTGCCCAAGTTTAGAGTACATACTTTATTTTCGTGTAGGCACCTATGGTATCACACTGGCTGTACACTTAATATAAGCTGAGCTGAAGCCTGACCATGAACCAGTCTAAAACTTCGTAGCTGGAGTTTCAGAATTTGGCTCTGTGATCCAGCAGTGTAGTTCCAGCTGCTGTTTTTCTGCAGGAGTATTTGTCTTGGTAAAAACTATGAACCTCTAGTAGTGTTAAGATGGAAGTTGAAGAACTTATGAAGTAATCAATGTGTAATAATAAGTGTAGATGACATTCCTGATGTACAGAGAAGCATTTGATCTCCCAGATATATACTTTCAAAATACCACTCTGAATTTGCAGTTGTTTGCCTTATTGATAAATACTTTTTTAATTTCTACGATCACTGCACCCTTTGTCTTTGACTCTGTAGGTTGTAAAGCTTGAGCAGGAGAGACATTGCAGGAAAGAAGTAGGAGAAAGGTATAGTTTTCAGTCACAGCTTTAGTCTTACTGTTTCTTTCATACCTGTATTTTTACGTAACAAGTTTCCATTTAACACAGTTGTTTTTAAGCTTTTTACCTTGCCTCTGGCAAAATTGAAATGCCACCCTTCCAGCATATGATGTAAGTTGTTCTTCACATTGAACTTCATGATTATGTTCTCAAAGTTCATTGTTCTTTAACCTTCAGAATGCCTACAGACTAATTTAAGAATGTGTGAAAACTGCTGCAGATAGCATTAAAACTACTAAAAAAGATTCTCTCCAGTTCGTCCTTGACCTACATCACATGCTTCATTAATTTAAATATGTAACCAGCATTTGCATTCTTAAAAATAAATTCTTCCCTCAGATATATAAATGACATTCACTTATAGAAGGATTTGCCCGTGGATACTAAAGTGTGATATACACTCCTAACCATAGGAAATCCCTGTAATGTCTTTTATAGACTACTTTGAATCTTAATCTGTATTATTTAATGTATCTGAAACTGAGGGGTTAATTGACATCCACCATGGAACAAAAATACTGCAAAGACCTAGACCACATCTCCTGGAGTAACTCTTGCTTTCAATGACTGCACGTCTGAGTAGTTGAACAATTATAATATATCCCCAAAATATTAAAAGGGCAGGTTGTTATTTGTTGTTATTTCTGGCTTAAATTAATAAGTTACTCAGGTTTTACATTGCCTATTTAATCTTATATACTTGCTTAGTTACTCTTTGAATGGTAAGGAATTTTTGAAGCTTATAGCTTCTGGAAATGATTTTTAGCTGAATTATTGTTTTAGCTATTTATATCAGTAAACTGTTTTGTCCCAAATGATGAGTAAAAAGGAGATATTCCAATAATTCCTCTTTTCTCTAAGTTGTTGTTGTTGCCTTTCAACAGAACTGGTGAAAAATATCCTCCTTCCTACTTATTCAGTGAGGCATTTACTTTTTCTTTGCTGTGACTGCATAATGAGTGCCTGCTGAGACAGTGTGTGTAACGCATATTTGTATGCATCAAAACCATGGGAGCTCAGACTTTAATCATAGGTCTCTGTGCACATGGAAAAAAAAGAAGTTATGTGGGTGTTCTGCTTATATTGTGGCATTCTCCTTGGGAGTTGTTATGCATTTCGTATCATATGTAAAAAATGGATTTTTTTTTTTTTTAAACTTCATTTGATTGCATGTTGGTATGTGACTCAATGTGAATCTCAGAAGACACCTGACCAATTGAATATATGATTTATAAATAAAAAATTATAATCCATCATGAGGAAAGGATTCATATTACATTTTTTTAAAAAACACTTGTTGCTTGATTCTGCTCAAGCTTTTTGTAATTGCTCTTTGGCTTTTAAACAAAAACCTGAGTCTGCTTGATGCTCAGCAATTCTTCACAGGCTCTGTGTACAGGTGTGCTGTTCAAATTCTGTCCAGGTGCCCAGGTGCAGATGACTTTCACATTCTGTAGTTCTTTTAAATTATAGGTTAAAACCAGAAAATCTGAAAATCCTTTTCTCCCATGAAACCTTACTGTTGCTATCTGCATATGCTGATGCTATTCTGAGTGTTGAGGGCTTTTTCCAGCCTGGTTGGATGCCAGTGTGTCTAAAGAAGTGACTCTCAGTTATTTTATCACCTGAGGTGTAATTGTGAGGGCGCCATCTTGGACCTCTAGTTTCTCAAAACTGAGAAAGTGAGGAGTTTAGATGAAAGTTCAGCTTTCTAAGGAACATGCAGTTGAAAAAAATAAATCTTAAGTGTTTTCAATCCCTGTGGCTTTCCTTAGAAATATCAGTAAAGATAAACTGAGTATCCCTGTCAGCCACAGAAGGTACCTTTCTAGACCTTACTGATTTCTTTGGTTAACAGGACTTAAGGAAATTAGCAAACAAATAGCCAGAGTTTCAGTTCTTATCTACATTCCATGCTTTCTAAAGGATGGATTCTACATTGTTTCTAAAATCTTGCCCTTTTGTTTTGGTTCTGTTGAGGGGACAGACAGAGCACTCACTCTGGATGACAGCCCCAGTGAATGCTGTGTTAAAAACTGATCAACTTATGGTGTCTGCAGGAATATAACTACCAGAATCAGCAAGCCTCTCTGACAAGACTTAAATTACTTTAGCTTTTGTAAAAGCTTTTGATTACACAGCAGCTGCCAAGATCTAAACACCCCCACCCACTTCAAGGCAGTTTTTCTCGTTACACACTTGGCAATGTTTGTAATTTTTCATCCATGCCCCTAGGCATAATAAAAGGGTTTGCAGTCTTTTTTTTGGTGAGGAGAGAGGGGAAGTAGTGATATTTAATTGAGAGATACCTCTCACAGGACAGCTTCAAAGAACTGTGTGTCTGTAGATAAAGAAAATTCCCTTTTCTTTGCATGCTGTGACAAGCAACTATTTTGATCTTCTGGTGCCGTCTATTTGGGAGCTGACTGCCATATAAATACAGCATGTAGTGCAGGTACAAGGGATGTAGTGAATTCGTATTTTTCTAACTAATACCACTTTTGTTATTTTACTGTTTTATAATCTATCTACATTTTCACAGAAAGATAGGTGCATATTATATTAGGAGATGAAAGATTTCTTATTGATGATAATCAGTTTCTAGTTAGACTGTGTAGTAGGAAATTTAAACAACTGTTAGGAAATTTTATTCAGGCACTGAATTATACCTGTATTTTTCTGTCAGATTTATAGAAGCTTATATTTTCAATGCCTAGAATTTCTGAAAATAATATAGTTATGACAGACAAATACTATGACTCAGTTAATATACAGTGCATTCTGGTGTTACTTTAAATATTAGTGTTATAACAAGAAAGTTACTGTTAGACTCCGAGTGAAAGCATTTGCAGCAGATAACAACTTCAGATGTTTATTTATCAAATGAAAGCCAAGCTCTCAGCCAGTCCCTTTCAGAGCAGTCAGGTTTCATTAGCATGTTTGATATCTCACAGGCTCTTGTCTAGCTACAAATGCCTTTATGTTGAAGACAGGAAAACAGGCGTTGGTTTATTCTCTCACCTATGTTCACAGGATGAAAGCGCGTATGTTCAGAGATCCACTGCCTGGAGCAATGCAATGGGAGAAGTTTAAGCTCATAGCACTGCAGTTTGGTTAAAAAAAAGGAAAATGTAACAGCTTTTGAACGTATTAAAGATGCATTTATCGCTGCTATGCTTTAGGGATTAAGAGAATGTTATTCTAACTTGTGCACATATCTGTGTTTGCTGTGAAAAGCTTGCTTTGTAATTTATGCACTGTCATTTTTCAGGGGGGGCACGCAATGGTGTTGCAATGTGCAAATATGTTTTGACTACTTTTTAAGGAAAAAAATGAAAATGAATGTGACAGGATTTTTTTCTTAAGCTAACATGTAAATCAATCACCTTTTGAGACGATTCTTTGAAAATTTTAAGCCATTTTAATACAAGAACCTTTTCTGACTTAGTATAATGGATGAGTGAACCCATTGTCAAAACTGCATTTATGATAATATGACATCCTTTTAATGTCTTTGTCATCAAATTAAGATCAAATGCAAAAGGGTAATGAATACATGCAGTACTGAAGTGTATTTTCCAAGGGTGAAGTTTTCGTTTCAATGGAAAAAAAAATGGAGATCTGCACTCTAACACTGTGGCTCCTCCATTTCTAAACTTCCCTTTAATAAGGAAATATCTTGTGGAATTTGGTAGATTTGTCCTTAACTATGAGATAAAAACCGTACATAAATGATAATATCCTGTTGTAGTTGGTACCAAATTAGCTGACTTTTATTGCTACTGAAATAGAAATGTGTAGTCTGGCTGCTCATAGAGTTCATGCTTGAAATTCCAGAAATAACAGTATTGAAGTAGACCACTTCAAAGGGGGTTATTCATCATCAGAAAGCTTTTTGACTGTTTGCTGACTGTTGATCTTCACACTCTTCTACATTTGCAGGGTTCTTTGAAATCACAAAAGAGGCACATACTTTGTAAAGAATGTATTTTATGCTTAAAAGGCAGGTGCACTGACTAAATCATCATTTTGTAATTAAGAATTACAATTATCCTTGGAAAATATAGATTAGTTTGAATGTGAAGGAGAGATGACTTCTAGTATATAATGAGGAAGCATTACAGTAATACTTTACATCTTTGCTTATTGATCTGTGTGTCCCATACAGTGCTTCTTAAGTAAATAGTAACAGAATGATTCACCTTATGTTTTTACCAATGTTGTCTGATAATGTCACTTACCCCTAAATTCTTGGGACCCTCTGCTAGATAAGTTTAAGTTTATAAGTTGTCATGGTTTAACCCCAGCTTGCAACTCAGCCCCACAGGGCCACTCACTGGAGGAGAGAATCAAAAGGGTAAAAGTGAGAAAACGGAGTGGGTTGGATAAAGGCAGTTTACAAGGTAAAGCAAAAGGCATGTGCACAAGCAAGGCAAACCAAGGGACTCATTCCCCACTTCCCGTGGCAGGCAGGTGCTCAGCCATCCCCAGGACAGCAGGGCTCCATCACCTGTGGCAGTGACTTGGGAAGACAAACACCATCACTCCAAACGTCCCCCCTTCCTCCTTGCCCCCAGATTTATGTGCTGAGCGTGGTGCCACATGGTCTGGGATGTCCCCTGGGTCAGCTGGGGTCAGCTGTCCTGGCTGTGTCCCCTCCCAGCTCCTTGTGGAGCCTCTCTCTGAGGGGTGGGTGAGGAGCAGGAAAGGCCTGGGCTCTGTGTTAGTGCTGCTCAGTGATAACAAAAACAGCCCTGAATTATCAACACTATTCTCAGCACAAATCCAAACCACAGCCCCACACCAGCTTCTGTAAAGAAAATTAACTATAGAATCATACAATCATTAAGGTTTGAAAAGACCTCCAAGATAATCAAGTCCAGTGCTCAACCCAAGACTGCCATGCCCACTAAACTCTATTGTGGAGTGACAGCGTTTTAGCGATCACCACCAAAACCAGCACCTAAATGCTGTTCGTTTTGCAGCAGTGGAAATTGAGGCACACAAGGTTATTTGTTCTCAGGTGGCAGAGCCAATGTGCATGCCTTCAAACCATGTACTTTCCTAGAATAGGAAACCTGTCATCATGCATACTTTGGACAACTCTTTCAGTTATTATGTTATATATCATGTCCCTCTACAGCCCATTTTCATTTTACTTGTGTTCACCCAGCTCCAGCAGTAATTGTAGTGGCACAGAATGAGTTCCCTAGTTGCCTTCCTCATTTTTGTCACTTGGAAAGTTGTATTTCAACTAATTTTCTGGACTTGTCAGTAAATGCAGGGTAATAGGGAAGAAAGGTCACAAAAGGCTATTGAGTATTGTAAAGGATAAGGAACTAGTTTTATAGACTCTGCATGGGATCCTGAAGGATTTTTTTTCAATAAATATAGGTCCTTAATTTATTAGCCCAATATCAAGTTCTTTAAGAGTGACTTAATTGAAGACAGGAAACCATAACACTAGTTTTTAATTAAATGTCTTGTAATAACCTTATGGATATTATATTCATTTTGTTTAGGTGGCAAAATGAACACATTCTTAATTCAGAGACATGAGATTTATATTGCATGTACCTATTCACGAGACTATTTCAGAAGATGTGAAATGAACATCTTTATTTTTTATACCATCACTACTTTTACTCTGATACATATTTAATATAAGCAGTGATTAAGGTGAAAAGTTAATACTAAATAGATACTGATTAATATCTTAGTGATAGAGATACTCCTTCTTTTGAAGCAGCTGAAGCTAATATAGGTTGCCTTTTCCCCTTACTTTTAGGCAATATTTCAGTGGCAGTCTTCATGCTGAACTTGGATCTGCATTAAAAGAAAAGATGATAATTTATTCCATTTTAGCAGTATTTCCTTCATGCTGTTTTTCCTTTACTCTTTAAATCATGATGCTTTTCTGCTTTCTGGGTTTTTTTAAACACATGAATCAAGTGTTTCTAAATTAGATTTTATTCATTGTGTTTTCAGACCCAAGTGTTGGGTATTTTTACAGAAGGTCCTTGATTGTCAAGAGCTTATAGTGAATATTAGGAGAGACAGCAGTTAATCTCTCCATTTTAAGAACTAATTTTCTATCATATTCTTTATTTTAATATTTTGATTATGCCCTTCTTGGTTAGTCTTAAGATAAAGAATAGGCAGACACTGTCACCAGAGTTTATCCATCCTTAACAATTTTTCCTTTGATTACCTTATGGTGAGCAGTCACATTAATTCTGCTTGCTTTTAAAACCTCTGTTCTAAAGACTTGAGCTTTTGCAGATTTCTGTTATTAACATGAGTTTTATTTCCCTGTTTATGAATTAACCTGCATGGAAATGCTTGTGCACCTCTACAATACTCAGTATGAAGAATGTGAAATCAGAGAATTGTACATTGGTTTTGCTGTGCATTAGAGCATGAATTCCTTATTCAGAGAACATATCTCTCTTTTTTTGAAGCATATAATAAATCTGACTGTGCACTTCATTTGGTCTTTGAAAACAAAGTGGTATCCTCTAGACGTGAGTAGGTTTCATAATACAGGATCTGAAGCAGTTTGTATAGATGCTGTTTTTAAACTCTTGTCTCTGTTATTTTAATTTCTCCAAAGCTTCTGTGTCCCTTTCCTCAGCTGTCAATGCCTTGAATTCTCCTGGGTATTATGAGAAATCAATCTGCTTTGTTTCCAACACAGCAAGATGCAAGCAAGAAATTAAAAGGTTTCTAAGAGAAAATAGTCATATTGAAGGTCTCTGCACTCAAATGGTATATTCTGTTAATATCTGTTTAAGTAGTTATCCCAACTTTGATCCAAGATGCAGTTGGAGAGAGAAAAATTGAATTGAGAAAGAACATTTAAAATTAAAATTAATCATACAAAAGAAAAGGACAAAATGGTTTTATTTAAATATATTCATGTATAGACATGCATACATAAAACAGCTAAGCAGAAAATATCTAGCTGGTATGATAGTGAAATATTTTAGAAAAAAAATTCTTCTGGAACAGTGTTTTCTCATAATCCATTTCTGCTAAGGACGAGGTGCAGGTATAAAAATCCATTGCAGCTTTTCTTGGTTATCTTTTTAATTTTTCCTATTTTTTTAATTTATTGTTTTGAGTAATATATTGATAACCTTGCAAAGAGCCAGATAAGATATGTATGTGGTTCACAATTCTGGGAAATAGGAATTCTGTAAGAGAAATTCAGGATTCATTTGTTCCTTTATTTAGTATCTATTTGTGAGCTCTTTATGAACATATGTTTGTCTAAGAACATTGTTCTCTCTTCACTTCCTGTCCACTCTCACAGGCATGTCACTGAAGACCAGATTTAGTTTCTAACATTTCTTAGGTAAAAAGTAAGAAAAAAAAATGACCTAAAAACACCTGTTACGACAAAACCAAGTCTTTTAATGTCTTTTATAATAAAAGGCACATAAGTTTACAAAGTTAATGTTTAAAAGCCTTTTTAAGCTTCATTCTGCTGCTCCACACAGCCCTGGGACGCCCAAAGGACTGAATGGGTGTAACCCTCTGCTTAAGATAGGGCAATGTCTTTTTCTTTTGATGTATGTGAAATTAGACCTGGACATACAGAAGTATTCCATTTTTGTTTGTTTCTAGGGTGTTTAGACAGCAGATTCTTTGTTCTTTTCTCTGAGCTGCTGACTCATGGAAGTGTCTGTGCTGCCGTGGCTCAGGGAAGCTGAAGTTGAGCATTGGCAGCCAAAGAAGGGAACAGCTTTTGCCAGGCCTTCCTCTCTACCAAGGGACTCCGACAGGGATCAGTTCTCCTTGTGTCTTCCCCCAAGTCTGCTCCTCTTAGCTGAGCACTAATTAAGCAGGGCTCTTTCTTTTTTGTTCCTCCTTTGAAGTCTCTTGTTTGCCTCTGGGAGAGGCTGATTAGGCACCCAACAGCCCATGAGCTCCTTCCAGACTCGTATAATGGGGTGTGCATTATGCCACTGCAAAATCATCCCATTGGGAGCAAAAGGACAAAAAGGTTATGGAAAACAGACTAATAATCTCCTACCCCTTTCCAGTATTACACACATCCTCTCATCTGTACTGTCTGTCAGGCATCACTGTGACCACCCCAGCACCAGTAGGGCAGAACCCATCTGTAGTGCCTGATTATTAGAGCTGCTGAGCACACAAGAAGTCTCACTGAAGAATAATTCAGAGACGACTGTGTAGGAGGGAAACTTCACATAAGCAAAGTTTCCATGAATTTTAAGAATGGTTTAAAGTGCTGTAAGTGACTATTCATTATATCTGAGTTAATGGTATGGCCTTTTTTATGCTTCTCTCCCCTGCTTTATTTGCTTCTTTCAGCTTTACTGATAATACCAGAAAAGAGTTACTGGGGAGATTTAGAGGAAAAGAAGTGTGGAATCATCTTAAGCAGACACCATTGTAATGTATCCAAGTTATTTTATATATGTATTAGATATAGTATTACCTCTTCAAGCATTCCCGAGTGATTAAAATGCAGGGTGAGGGATCTCCTTCAGGGAGGCTCTGGACTTCTCACCATTCTGTGTGCTGATTATTCCACTGTCTTGAGAATTCTGCTGAGAACTGTAGAAATTGAATTGAAATGTAGTCACTGTTTGGTAAAGAATATCTTGTATGCCATGGGACGCTACTGAAAAAAGATCTAGAAGTATGGTCTTGTGCACATTTATACTTCTTTCCTTTTCTCTTATAAAATGCCTTTTTCAGCTTAGAGTGGCAGATTATCTCTTTATAAATATATGACAATCCTTCTCCCAAGGTTTTTGTTTCATTACTGAGACTTTAAGACAAGACTTTGTACATTTTTTCTAGATATCCAATGTTAAACTACTCTGAAACTATTTCATTACATCTAATCACTTCCTTGAATGTTATTTCAACTACCTGAAAAATAGACACTGGGAATGAATCTTCAGACCCTGAAGTTGGTAAGCAGTGAACATATTCAGTGCCTTATTTTATATTTTGTTTGTAGCCAGTTGAACTTTGTTTGATTTTGCTGTGTTCACTGTGGTATTATTTCATGATAAATCCACCTAAATTAGCCCAGTATAAGTCAAAGTAGATAGGCTGAAGAAAAAGTGCTTGTGCTGTGAAGCTTGCTGTACAACATGGCTGTGCTGCCACTGACAGTGTCTGCTTAGTGCCCTGCAAGGCCATCCAGCTGGAACAAAAGGGCAGGAGTTTGGCATGTGTATGGGCCCCTGGCCATCTGAAGCACTTGAACTAAACTCAGTTCTGCTGTAAATATAACTGAAAATTATTACTTGACTGGTTCATGTAGCTTAAAGCCGGTGTGTAATACACGCTTCCAGTTCAGCATCAATTTCAAAACATTCATCTTCATTTCATGCCAGCTGATACAGTCATGTTTGTTGCAGCAGAGTGTCAGACTCTCAGTGCTATTCTGGTCCTTTGTTCCTTAGAAAGAAAATTAAGAGGAAAGGTTTTCAGTCGGTAGTGAATACATAGTGTGAACTGATCTTTAGTTTGGCAGTTCCAGGATAAATCATCACAGCAAGAAAATACAGAGAACCATATATGAAAGTCCTTTGAGTTGCATTTTATATTACAAGATATTTGGTCTGCCTGATAAACAGCATAGGCAAATGTAAGCTGGAGAATATACTGAATGTAAAGGACAATTACTTATATAACACCATTTTCATGAGATCAGGTAGGAGGTGGTGATCGGGAGAGCTTTGTGGAGAGGGAGCACATACAGAAAAAAGGGAAGCCAACTGTGGTAATACAGATAACAATTTAGGGAAAGTGAACAGTGTCAGCAGAGGGGTTACTGTCTTGCAAAATACAGCAGTAGGAGAAACAACAGATCGTGACTGCTGAGAAACAGTTGTTCTTGCTGGGTAGATGTGATGTGTTTTCGGTTCTAGGAGCGTTATCAGATCTGCACAGGCATTCTTCAGAAAGGCATCCTTTTATACAAAGGAGAAAATAGCATTTTCCCTTGTTGGAGTATCCAAATTATTAATTTTAAAACTGCAGAATAGAATGTAATATTTGTATGTATAAAATACAAAGGGCTGCACATTAAAAGGGAAATAGATTCCTTTTTAGAGGAACTGGTTGGGAGGAAATTTGTGGAAGTACTCTGGTGGAAAAAAATGTTCAAGTAACAAATTATGACTTAGTTGCTTTCTGAGAAGGAGTGTGTGGCATTGTAGTTGGAACAATCAGTAGCAGAGGATGGACATGCAAGCAGTAAAATAATGTAGTTTCTGAATTGTGCTACACAAACCCTCTAAACTGTCATTCAATGTGAACAGAAATTTGCATTTTTCTGTCTTTCTACTTAACACTTCAATAGGATGTGACACGATTTTAGAGAACTGGGGGAAGCAGAGATTCTGACTGAGAGCAGAGTGCAGAATATTTACAAAACCAGTTTTTTCAACCCCTGGATGAAGATTGTCCAGCCAGATAAGCCTAATTTATGCAGAAAGGAAAGTGTGCTATTTGTTGAAAGGTCTGTTCTCTGCTACCAAGCTGGAATGATGTATTAAAGGAAGAGGAAGAATTTCACTGAAGTCACATTTTAAAGTCCGCATAAGGGATACAACTTTACAAATATTTCTGCCGAAGAGGAGGCAGTCCACTGGCTCTGGATCTGTGTTCTGTTTTCTCTTCAGTGTAGGACGATGGTGAATCTCTTTTCCCTAGTTTTAATGCTAGCCATTGCCAAATGCTCTGATTTCTTCTTATACAAAAAATACACTTAGACATTTATGCACGTATTATTTATTTCCCCATATATACCCTATGGTGATCTTTTGTTGTGTGTTTGTACAACCGGTGGTAAATCTATTCCTCTGCGTACCTTGTAAAGCAGCTTACCTTATGTGCATGGGGTTTCCAGCTGGAAAGAACTTGTTGTCAATGCCTCAGGCTGTTGTTTCTCTTTCTTGCTTCTACAACTATCCCTGTAAACAAGAACTATGTCTACATTTTTATATTTAAATTTTGCCAGAGGGCTTTTGTATTCCAATTGCAAGAATCTGTAGCTGGAACAGACCTCTAAATATATTGCATAAATGCAAAGTTATAATATATGATTCTGTGACTGAGTATTTAATTATTTTATGTTTGGGTTTTTTCCACAGACAGGTGCTTCTAGTAAATACATTTTATTTTTGCTTTTCAAAAATGTTTTATGTTTGAATAACATATCCACTTTTACAATTAATAACAGTGTATTTCAGACTATCTCCTTTGCTAGACTCTAAAAATCTGTGCAGGTTGCGGCATACCCTGCTCTCCTGTCCAAGTGACCATGATTTTAACTGTTCAGAGCATTGGAAGCAGCAGCTCCCTATTCATATCTCAGTTTGCTGTGAGCTGCACAAGCGTGTCAGTGCATCCCTGAGGCACAGACCCCAAGGCTGTATTTGGGATCCAGTTTAACCTGAGGGATCTCACAGAAATGCAGTGTCATGGTGCTTTAGGCTTTGCCAAAGAGTGTGTATCCATACACACATCCTGCTGCCTGGAGCATGAGTCAGACTCAGCTGCACTTCCAAAGCTGCACACTGAAACAGTAACAGGGGACAACCAAATTACAGCTGAGCCTGCAGAGGCTTTTGCAGGAGTGATATGAACAGGCTCCAAGGCAGCAGTGGTCATAAGAACAACTGGTTAGTTGGACATACACTGAACATCTGAAAGTCTGTCTGGAGAAAATGGTATCAAGGAGATCTTCTGACTGTGTCTCTTAAAGGATTAAAGAGAGGAGGTTTGGGGTATGTGTGTTAACTCTTATTTCTCTATCACTAGATTTTGTACTTCTACTCCCTCTTTTAAAAAAATGTTATTTCAATTCTTAGAACTTTTGTAAATATATTTTCAATATTTGAGAACATTTAAATTACATTATAGATCTGTCTTTGATTTTTTTCTGGTTTATTCAAAGGGTTATTTTTTAAATGAAAAATATCTGTATTTTATAGAATATACCAGCTGTGACCAAATTCCACTTCAGTGATTTGAAACATTTTCATTATGTTTAGTTTGTCTCTGGAGCCATTGAGTTAGTTCCAGATCCAGTATTAAATCTTTCCAGTAGTACACTCCCTGACTAGCCTGAGATATTATCCTAAATATTTATAAGAGAGGGAACTTTTCTAAATCTAAGAAGATGTGAAGGATAATCACAAGATTTGGAGATGAACACAATATAGTTCTGCACTGAGGTTTTGGGTTTTAAAGCAGCAACAGAAATTTTAGAAAATCACAGACCCACAGGATGGCCAAAGTGGGCAGGCACCTCTGGAGAACAACCAGTCCAGCCCTGCTCAGAGCAAGAGCAGCTACAGCAGGATGTCTGTGGCTGAGGTGTGCTGGCTTTTCAGTACTTCCAAGAGCAGAGACCACTCAGCCTCTCCAGGGAACCTGCTCCTCTGTTCAATCACTCTTTTCTTAGGTTTAAAGTACGTTTAAATGGTGTTGAATGGAATTGATGGAATGGTAAAATTATGGAGCCTTTCACTTTCAGTTACCATTTTGATTTATTAACATCTAAATGTCAGTTGTGGTCTTAGACAACACTTAATATTCAAATGAAGATTTCTGCCTATGTTGTGGCTGTTCTGAGCATAGATACTGGCCATTGCATCTCATACAAGGAAATCACTATAACAATATTTTTTTCTCATGACAATGCATGTTTTTAGTTCTTGATAAAAGATTATTAAATCATAATTCATTGCATGCTTACAAGGAATTTTAATATTTTCATTGCCTTACTTGCAATGAAAAGTATTTTCATACAGCTATACTGATCTGCTCAGTATAACACAGGAAGTCACCAGCAGATGGGAATGCAACCCAAGTGTCCTTATTACCTCTTACCTTGAACTTGCTGACAAACAAATCAAAAAGAAATTGTCACAGTATTGTACAAAGTTATGTGGTTCTTAGCATAATTTCAAAGAAATGTGAAATTCCACCATGCAAAATAACATAAAATCTAGGCATACCGTTTCTTAGCAGAAATTATCCAAAAGTAAGTTAGAAATTTAGGGCTCCCCCACACAGAAAGTACATTGATGTATTGAAGCAAGTCCAGAGGAAGCTGCCAAGGTGATAGAGGCATAGAGCATCTCTGCTGGGAGGAAAGGCTGAGAAATTTGGGACCGTTCAGTCAGAAGAAGAAAAGGCTTTGGGATCACTGAATTGTGGCCTCGTGGTGTCTGAAGGGAGCCCACAAGAAAGATGGAGAGGGACTTTGTACAAGGGCCTGTAGTGACAGGACGAGGAGGAACAGCTTCAAACTAACAGTTAGATGTTAGGTTAGATGTCTGATCTAACAGACAGTGAGATATGCTTTAGATTAGATGTTAGGTAGAAATTCTTCTGTGAGGATTGCAAGGCCCTGGCAGAGGTTGTCCAGAGAAGCTGTGGATGCCCCATCCCTGAAAATGTTAGGCCAGGCTGGAGGGAGCTTTGAGCCCTCTGGTCTAGTGGAACATTACCTGCCCATGGGAGTGCGGCTGGAACCAGATAATCTTTGAGGTCCCTTCCAACCCAAACCATTTAATGGTTCTATGAAAATACAGTATTTTGTTATTTCTGTGTATAGACAACACTGTACTCTTAGTATACCTGAATTTTGTTTGTGTTAAAATACTTCTCTTGGAACTGAAGTGTTCAGTCATGGTTTAAAAATAGGTTCCAGTTTGGTACTACCATGTAAGTTGTCAGCTTGCATTTATATTTTAAGCTTACATTATTTCCTTTTTTTTTTTTTTTTTTCCATATGGCTTGGCTACATAGTGAGATGGGTGAGCAAAATAATGATAAGAAGGGCAATTTGTATGGCCAGCACTTAACGCTGTTTGAGTTCTTGCAGTTAAAGCCGAAGCCATTAGATGGTGCCATGCTGTAACCAGAATTTTCTCCTCATTTGCTTAAAGCCAGCTGTGTGTTGTATCTGGCACGATCTTAAACGGCTAAGCCTATTCTTCTAGGGCACTGCCTTGCATTGGTCAGCCTCAGTCATTATGCGCAAAACCCAGACAATAAATTAAATCTCTAGAATTTTTTTTTTTATTTGTTTCAATGAAAAGACTGCACCATCCTGAAAATTCAACAAAAGAGAAGGCAATGGCAGGACAGATTTACTGCCCCTTTTTCAGTTGAAAGCAGTGTGCAATCTAAATGATTTACTTGTTTGCTAGCCCTGCATGGTGCTGTCTCCTGGGTTATCATTCACCTAAATGGCCAATGTAGTACAATGAAAATGATAGTACGGTTACAAATTCACAGCAATTTACTGGTTAGAATCTCAAACTGGTAAATTATTTAATTTCCTTTTTTTCACTTACTGTTCAAGGTTGAAAACTTAGACATGGAATGTTAAAAAATGGAAAAGAATTTAGCAGCTTTGGAAGCTCGAGTTGTAAAATTGTGGTGATAATAGGGTGGGCTTTATTGTGTATGTAGATGTAATAGACCTAGGCTTTTGTACCGCATCTGACTTACTACTGTGTGACATTCTGATAAAAAATTAACACTCTACAATATCAGCAAAGCCCATCTTAAGTGGATTAAGTGCTGCTTAACTGACAGTTATCAAAAAGCAGTTGTTAACAGGGAATCATCATGTAAATGGGAGAGTTTTTACCATGTTTGTGTGGGGATGGTAGGAGGTCTGACTGCATTTCTGCACATGAATGATAGATATAAAATCATCGTGGGTACCTAAGGGTGATGTAAAAATTGTTTGGGTGGCAGGTCATGACCTGGTCAGGGCACCCACGAGGAGTAGTTTGTGTTACTCTGTGACCTCAGACTGCGCAAACAAATCTGCCTATTCATTCAGTACAGACAAATGCAGACTCATAAAGCTGGATGGATAGGAACAGGCAACACGATCTACATAAAAATGGGGGCTGTGTTCTGAGAAGTGAAAATGGAAAATCCACAGGTGAATTGGAATGATGATATTGAGACAGTGTAAGTTCTTGTTCTTGGAGGATTCTTCCTATTTCCATTGGTATGTGGCCATGGGTCACCCAAATGAGGGCTAACTATTTTCTTTGGTAGGTCGGTTTTAAGCTGGATCAGTTCCCTTATCTGGCTGAATGTGTGGCCTCATAAGCTCCTGTACTTGGCGTAGTTGGGAGCTGGGGAATAATTGGATTGCCTTTTTCAGTGGAATTCATAATTGATTATGAAAGCAAACCCTGTCACCACACAATTCAGCAGCAGCTCCCACTAGGAAGCCTTGAATAGTAATACTGCAGAGTAATGCAAAGGAGGCAGCAAAAGGGTTTTATAGCTATATAAATGTATAGATATACAGATACTGCAACAGTGAGATCAGTGTGATGGCAGTTCTAATTTTATAAGATTTTAGTCTCAACCCTGATTCAGTGATTGGAGTAAAGCTTTGGAGGAGAGAGTCTTCAACTTCAATACCTGAAGGATGCCAAAGAAGGAATTTATTAAAATGCCTGTGACAGCCTGACCACTAATAAAGTTCATCTCCTTGCAGCAGGACTGCCTGAATCAGGATGACATTTAGCAGTATGGTGACTGCATGTCCACCAGGCCATAAATAGCAAAACCCTGGCTGCAGCAGGATCCATTCACAGCAGCTGGACATGCAGAGGTGCTTTCTGCAGGTCTCTGATCAAAATGCAGATCTTGCCAATCAGAAAAATAACTGCTGATCTCAGAACATTTGAATGAACTGGTGAAACTCTTGAAACAAATTCAGCAAGGTCATTTCATAGGCTTTCAAGTTAACCCAGAATATGTAGTGTTTCCTCTAACAAAGAGGTAACCTATGTATTATCATTTTTTAATCAGCTATCATAAAGCTATTTCTTTGAGTTTTCTTTGCATCTTCTTTAGATCTGCATTGAAGACAGTATGACAGTTCCTGCTCTATTTTCTTTCTTCATATTTCATATCCTGTGAAGAAGAGAATAAATTCAAGGTACCATTGTTAGGCTTTATTTCGTTTAAAGACTGACTCAAGTAAGTGTCCTTTTAAGCTTTGAAACTTAAGATACTTGATTAACTAAATGTCTTTATAAATTTGAGGGGGCCTATTTCCACATGTGGTTTGATGGATCTAATTGCATTAAATTACTACAATTCTAACAGATTATCTGCATTCCCCATGTAAAAGTGAAGGAGAGGGATTACATCACAAAATTCTTGTCTTATAGTTTGTGAGATCTAAGAAATGCAGAAGGAGGCAGTGCATTGAATACTTACGTGATTATTCTAACAGTTGTTTGTGATATGGTTGTCTTCACTGCTTAGATTCTGCTTGTTTGAGACAATAGCTAAGCATCTGCTAGTCACTGCAGAATCCTACAAAATAAAGACTAAAATTTTACCTCAGCTGACACCAATCAGTGAAGCAGATGCTGCAGAAACACTGAAGAGAATTTTAACATTGTTTTAATTGCATGTTAGGAGTCAAATAGTGTTTTCTCAGTGGGGCAGTGAGTTAAAGGCATGAAGAAAAAGGAATTTTTTTGTCAGCTATTATTCTTTTGTTCTTGTTTTTTTTTAGTTGCTCAAATTTTTTATGTCTTGCAAACTGTGCTAGTTTGTTTGGAATTACTCAAGGTAATTTGAGAATGCACTGTAATGCTCATAGATTTGCTATGACCAGTGTGAGCACATGAAGTTTTCAGCCTGAAGTTGGAATTGCTTAGTATAAACATTTGCTTTTTTCAGTTTGAAACTTAATTAAAAATATTACAGTTCCTGCGTATTTTTTTTAAATTTAAATAGGCCTATAAAACAGTAGTTGTATTTTAGAGTCTGATGAATGAAATTTTAGATGTGGATTTAATGCTTGTTAGGAAGCACGAATTTTAAGATGAGTTTCATATCAGAGCAAATAATTTTTGTGAACATGATGTCTATGAGAGATGTGAACTCTGATAATGTTTGTGAGCTCTGGAGGCAGAAACTAATGGCACTACCAAATATTGACTGTGGGGGCTGTATCGGATACAGATACTGTTGCAATTAGAGGAAACCGAAAATGAGTAATTGAATAAGAGCAGGGAATTCTCTGTTCCGCTGCAGGCAGCTCCTCCTCCGAGCGCTGTCACAGAGAGCAGCCAGTGGGAGCAGGGATCGCGGGGCTTTCGGGTGAATAATCCTGACATCACCGGCAGCCGCTCCTGCGCTGCTGCTGCCCAGGCTGGGCTTTCCTCAGTACTTTGTCAAGACATTTCTGCTGTTTCTAGAAAAGAGCAGAAACTAGCAAAGAAAGGAAAGTCATGTGCCCCAGTAGCCACATAAGAGGCAGTGTTGATGATGTCACTGCAGCTGCTGAGTTTTTAGGGGGAGAAGCTCAGAGTCCCTGCTCCCCGGGCGGCACTCTGGCTCAGATGTGGTAGTACAAACGAGGTTGTCTTTACTGCTGCACTTGGGTGCTTACTTGGTAATGTTCTGCATAAAAATGATGGGGAATTGCACTTACTTTAAAAAAATACACGGTAGGAAAGCATTATATTCCAGTGCCTTCCAACAGACTTAAAAAATTGTATTTAGAAAAAAAAAAAGTTACCACAAAGTTCTGGTGACAACAAAATTTTTATCATTCGTAAAGGTCTGCTTAATTTTTTAATACGCATTGCTGTGTTAATAGAGTATCTTTTTATTAATAAATATATACTAAAATTTGGTGTACTAGTAAAGTATGGTATGGGAAAGCTAAAAAATTATCCTGGTAAATCAGGTTGAATGCTGAGTTATTGCAATATAATTATTTATTGTAATATAATTTGAGGACAGACTTCATCTGCAGTTTCTCCTGATGTGAGGAACCAAGCAAGTATATGTAAGCATGTTGAAGAGAGAGGGGATAGTGCCCGAAAAGAAAGCTCCACTGTCCAGATTGGTAGCTTTTGTTTGCTAATCATTACTTTGGGATATTTTAGATTGTAAACATTCTTGGAAGAAGATCTTTGTTGACTGCATTTCTGTTTTCTTTTTCCTTTTTTTTCTTTTTCCTTTTTTTTTCTTTTTCCTGCTGACTCAGTCTATCAGTTTCCATTTAGTTAGGCAGAAAATTCAAGTAGACAAAGCCTTCCAAGAACAGCTCAGACGTATGTTCCTCTTCTGAAATACTGTGAAATTGAATTATTCTTTTGTATGTTTAATGTGAAGGCATACTAAAGAATGAGTAAATTATAGACATTCTAGACTGTCACTATAGACATTCTAGAAGAACTAGTTAAAATGTATTAAAACTGGAAAGCATTTAGTTTCAAACAGCAAATAAATATGACCAGGCAATGTGAGGCAACAAAGCTACTTATGCTCTACAGCAGGACAAATGTTTGGGTTTAGTGAAATAACATTTACTGATAGGAACTTACCTCTGTATACACATGTAAACCCTTTTGCAAGAAGTTTATTCGTTTGCCTTACACCAGAGATTTTACTGGCACGTTCCCAAGGTGAATTGAAGCCTGTGGATCAAAGCCCAGGAGTCAAAATTCCGAAATGCAGACTGTAGAATTCATTTCACATGAGCAATGTGTGTTGGTAAACCCATGAAGGCAGGGAAGAAGTGGTGCACAATTCATAAATTCTATCCACTTACCTGCTCCACTAGAAGATGTATGCAGGAGAAGACTCATGTTCTGACTGAGTCCCATCAGAATCTCCAAAAACATGATCCAGTTAATTTCAGTTTATAATTCAAGTGTCTTTTAGTGACTCTTCACAGTGTCCACTTATTTGGCACATTTGGATTATTTTGCCACCAGAATATACGGTACCAGGAAAATAAACAGGAACATTTGCCAGGAGCTGCTTAAAGTGGTACAATCTAATGGAAACTTCTGTGCAGCTTTCCCTCAGGGTAATATAGTTGTGAAGAAGAACCTTCTTCTCATTAATATCTCAATGCAAAAGAAATTTGGACAAAATTGGTTGATGTAAACATCAGTATATTTGATACAGGTGGTTTTGAACCATTTCATGCCTTCTGAACACAAAATGTATTATAAAAATCTTGAGTATTTTTCTGGCAGAGTTGATTAATCACAATGGGTTGGGATCATATAAGCTGCAGCATCTGTCCCATTGCTGTTATTCCAAGTACACAGAGAGCCATTCCCCTGTGTCTTTATTTCACTGATGTTTATTGCTTAGTAATGGAAAAAATTAAGCCTGTTGGCTGACTAAAGGACTTTCTGCACGTATTTGAGTGGAGCCCATTCTCCAGGTGGAAATCCCTAGGAACATCCCTAGGAAAGAATCACTGCCAATCCGAAACAGCATTCAAAGACACTGTACCCCCATTGACAGGGATCTTTCCCATCAGGATTTCAGTCTGAACAGAAGACTCCTTTGAAAGATATTCCTCTACTGCAGAGTACTGCAAATACCCTATACATAAAATCCCATGAGCCCTGTTTTTATTTTGGACAGCAGTGAGAAAGAGAGGATTTGGGGAGGGAGGGCCTTTTTCTCTCCCCCCTCCCTCAAAAAAAAGTGTAGCTCAGTCATCTAGGAGGCAGATGGTCACAGTGGTCATACTCCCTGCTTTGTGACTGGCACTTGGTTTTGGCCTGCTAATGATTTATTGTTCCCCAAAATAGCTTTACAGACGGGGTCAGTTATATTTTTGGATTGTACAGCATGTAGAGCAATTAGTTAGTTGCACAAGGCAGTTGGTTTATAATGCAGTACACCCCTTCATAATTGGCATCTTCCTGATATCCCATTTATAATGGAGGGGTCTATCCTTAAAACCAGTCCCTTCTATTAGCATGCAAATACACTGGCTCCCCCCGGATAGCTTTACACACAGAGACAATTATATTTTTGCTTTGCAGGATGTGTGGACTAATTAGCTATAGAGAAATGGGGCACTTGGTCTTCAGATTTCAGGATCTTACTGCAACAAGTGATTTTGAGACACTTTCAAAGGTAAACTGGTAGGTAGAATTATAGGAGGAGATTGTGCCAGCTCTCATCTCTCGGCCTGTCATTTGAATGCAGAATGAGACATCTTGTAGGTCTGTTGTTTCATTATCCCTCAGTGTCTGGATCGCTGTGCAGTGGATAGGTCAGATGCCACACAGAGCACTCCCAGGGCTGGGTGAACACTGCACGTGGGGCTCAGCCAGGTGGGAAACATCCTAGAACCTGTGGGATTAGTGATGTGCTTTAGGTTCAGGTACCAGTTCAGAGGTACATGTTATTAGTAACTAGCCACTGATTCGTCAACTGTTTTGATGTCAACAGCCACACTGACTGACATAAATTAAAAGTTTTCATATTGAATATAAAAATATCTTAACCACTTTCTCTCTCTCTCTCTTGCAGATAAACGAAGGGGGAGAAGTTTTCATACATGGTATTTATGACAAGATTTGTCCTTAAAGTATTCTGAGTCAATCTGTAGCTCTGCTAAAAACGTGGTGCTAAATCTAGAGATGAATTTAGGGTGGCATTTTACATATTTTTTTTCTTCCAACTAGCAAGACTATAAATGAAAAAACAGAGAAAATAGTAACTCTACTGTGCTGTCTGTAGTATGTTTGACAGAATGGTCATCAGTAAAACCTTGGTCAAGGGTATAGTTACTACAAAGCTTTGTTGATTTGAGCATTGTGAAAAAAAACCCTTGTAGTGGATATTAGCAGGTGGTTTCTGAAATACTTGGGACTAGGTTTAATTCTGGGGTTTAGATAATATCTTTTTAAAGTAAGGAATACTCCATTCATCTGTCCACTTCCTTATTTATTTTTTCTAGTACCCTCTCATATGGTACTGGTGGAGCAGAGGAGGATATAAGAAATAACAATGCCAGCAGGGAATGAATGAAAATTATAGATTTGAAGCTCTCCCAGCAGAAAGGTTCCTGCTCTAGCCTATAGTGTAGGTTTGGAGACTAAGTGATTGTATGTTCTTTTCACACCAAGGAAGAAAATCACACTTGTTCTTGATATCTAATAATGATACCACACAGTATGCACAGTTTGAAGTCAAGCAGAGAAAAAAGATAGGTTTCCTGCTTCCCAAGGGGACTGATGTGATTTATACACATTTTTGAAACATCTGTAAGAACGGATTCAAATTGTGGAATCATTTTAGAATACTCCAGAATCTACACAGTGTTTCTGTAGCCTCAGCCAGCACTGGGACCTGCTGAAAGTTTGGCTACTTGTAAATTGCAACTCCAAATGTGTGAGGATTTTCATACTTCTAGTAAAGAGAAAAATGGCATAACAGTCTGTGAAGAGGGGACACAATAGAAAAGCTTTGAAGAAAACTTTTGCAGTTTAGCACTAGGATTTCATGATAATGCATGTGAATTAGATGTCTGTATATACAATATGTATGTACTACACATTTACAGCTGTTACGGGAGTTACTGCTCCTGGGTGAGGGAAGGAGGGGAGGCAGTCAGTAGAGGCTTAGCTCTGCCAGCACTGGACAGAACTACTGTCACTGCTGGCATGTTACCTTCTGGGCCAGGAAACAAAGTTCTTCTGTGGCTTTTGATGAGAGTAAAAAAAAAAATTAAAAAACCCTGATGTTTTCTTTTTCTTCTCAGGTGAAATGTCAAAATTATTGCCAGTGCAGTTGTTTGGCAACAAAGTAACTAAGCTAGTTCAGTCATTTACAGATTAATTATTTACTTAATGGATTTGCAACTTCGGTTTTCTAATCAAAAGTTAAATGCTTGCACAACACTAAAAATGTAATTTCTATTCATGGGAAGTATGGGAAGTGTGCATTTTTTTAAAATAAACTTATGCAAAAAATGCAATTAGTTTGTTAGTTTTAACAAAACCCTGGAAAACTAGCAATTATGTCTTACATCATTGTGGGTTTTTCTAGAATGTGTCTAAGACTAATACACAAGTTTAAAAGTTACACAGGAGTTTAAAAGTTATACAGGTGGGGTTATCTTGTCCAATTAATTTTGTCATGTCTTTATGTGAGAAAATTAGCAAGTGTTATTTGAAAACTGAAAGTTCTGTGTTGGTTCAAATCCTGTTTGGACACAGTTTTTGTTCTGTTATCAGCAATGCCTTTGCTTTAGTCAGGAGAAAAGGATATAGCTTGTTGCTGAGTTTATGACAAATACATTTCTCCCCCATACCTCTGGACATGTGGTGTAAGTTTTTCTCTTTGGATTTCACATAAGATCTCTTTGGCTTTTTAGTTCAGGATATGCATTTTATCTCTATCTTTCCTGCAGAACACTCACACTATCTGTCCTCTGTGTATACAAACCCTTTAATAGATTAGAACAAGAGATAGAAGACCACATATATCATGAGTTACGATGTATAAACATTAGTCAAAATAGACATGCTTTAATCATAATTTGAACTAACTTTAATTAAACAAACTCTTGCACTTTCACTGATAATAATCTTAAACCAATCCCAAGAAATGGCCTCTACATCTTGGGAAATTATTGGAAATGATTACTATTTAATAAGCATATAAATAAGATGCTCTCAGACATCATTCACCTTATTTTCATGTTGGTGAGCAAATGTGAATAAGAAACTGTATTCACATTGACTAGGGACAGTAATTTCGGTGGAATTCAATTAACTCATGTTTTTGTTTGAAAATGTATCTCTGTTTATGAATAGGATTACATCCTTCAACATTTTACTGAAGGGCAGGACTAACAGCATGACAACTTGATGGTCTGATTAACATAATCTATTGCATTAACTCCAAAATTACTTGCAATTTGGAGGAGACAAAATTTCTAATTTATTAAAGGAATAGGTGCAGGCTACTTTTTTTGTTTCAAATTCTAGCATCTCAGCTCTTGATGTCTCTTCCCAGAGACATTAAAACTGATATAAATATATCATATGCAAGATTAGTTAGAAAAACACCAATCTCTTGTAGGTGTCTTGAGGATGGCAGATGGTCATGTCTTTGTATCAAAGATACAAATGAACATGCTGTTCAAGGTTCTCAGGGAAAATGTGAAAAAAAAAAGCATATCCAGGTTCTCAGGGAAAATGTGAACTTGAAGGATAGTTAGCTTGTGGTGTTGGGAAATCCATTTTTAATTAAAACTCTATTTTATATAGAGATCTTGTCATAAGTTATTTCTGGAAAAAATCCATGAGATATCTATATGAATATAATTCTGGAGCCAAGCATAAGATATTCTTTCATACCTCCCACAGCAGAAAGGCAGTGTCTCAGAGAATGTGCACGTATCTCTGCTCCTCACATTAGTTACATATAAATGTATTAATCTGTAGATGCAGCTGTATCAATGCCTGATGCAGCTGCCTCTCCAGGGCTGGTCCAGTAGAAGGGCAACAGATTCCTGAGGCCTGGTCTTGTACAAATTGAGACCAACTCTGGAGCTTTGTTGTTTCCTGATGTTGATGATGCTGTTTTACTCGCTGTGCCCAACACACTCATTAAATCTCTCTGTGCAGTCTTCCCCCTGTTGTGAGAAGCGGTGTGCTCTTTCTGTAGCCCAGCACGTGCCCCTTTCTTCAGCAATCCCCATCCATGTTGCCCATTTTCAGCCCCCAGAGCAGAAAGTCTCCGATTAACTCCCTTTCCTTTCCTGGGGGAGGGTTTCCCCTCAGCACTAAGGAGGCTCCTTACCCTGCTCCGTGTTCTTAAGCCATTGTGCTGCACAGGATGAGCCTCTCCATGGGAACACTGCCCTCAGCTTTCAAGGTCTATCATCCAGAAGCAGCACTCTCCAAATCATAACATGCTGGAAGAGTGTGAGACAAATATTAAGACATAGCAAGAAACTGACATTTATTTCAGAGCCTTTCAGCTGTGGGTTAGAACGAGCTGGTTCGTGGCTCACTGACTAGGGCATGTGAGGATACGTGGTCATTTCTGTTCAGAGAAGCAGATACCATATTTCAGCTGCAATACAGATCTCTAGACTTTTTTTTTTTTTTAATTCTTGCCATGTAATGTGTCTATGCATAGCATAAAAGTTATTGCACTTGCTTATTATAATGTCATTAAATTTGAGTTAATAACAGGCAAATAAGAATGTAGGGTCAAAGCATGTTCTTTGCGTCCCTGTAATTTGCAGCCGAATTTTACCCATCATTTTAAATTCAACAAAATGAAAAGCATATGGCAGGCTGTACTTAAAGCAAAATAAATGCAAACAAAACCAAGAATATTAGCAATGGTTCATCTGAGGCTCAAAAAGGTGGATCTGTAGTACAATTACACAGCACAACATTGCAGCTGGATTGTCTGAAAGTGTATATCTACCTCTTGTGCTCTAAATACAATTAATTATTATGAGAAATAACTTCCATAAGAACTGCTTTTCTTTTGCTCAGGAAAAAAAAATTAAAACAGTTGAGTGTAAACTTCAGAGAAAGGTCATAGGTTAATGGAGTTCGTAAATAGAACAGCAAGGGAATCTAAACTTTAATTACTATAATGTAAATTACCTTAGAGAGCCCAAATTAGTGATCACTTTGCCTAGCCACTCCACCTTCCCTGTTGGTTCTGCTCACTTTGGGGGCTTAACCCAAATTCCCTAAATTCCATCCAGACTCCTAAGACTGTGAACAATTTGCATAGTTGCAGCTTCTTCTCTAGGAACTTTAGGATGTCTTTTTTCTTCCAAATCCTTTTTTGCCAGTTCAGTGCAAATAAAGTATCACTACTTACTAACTTTTGTTTTAAATAACATGTATAAAGAAAATGACAACATCAACTGCATTGACTCATCCTGGGGAGAAATGCTGACATAGAGATGAGAAGAGTATCAGAACAGGGTGGGTATGGCTTTGCAGTTCACATTCCTGAGCTGTAATTGTTCTGAGGATTCTCATTGCTTTTAATGGCAGGCCTGAGTACATTAGAATTTACTATACAAATAAATGTATTTAACAAGTTGTACACCATGAACAACTTAAATGCATGCCAAGTTCTCAATTCAATGATAAGGTGGAAGTCAAAAAACCCATTTTGAATAATCACTTTGAAAATCAACATAAAAATGTTATGTTCCCAGACAATTCACATGGCAGTGAATTGTCTGGCTGAATAGATGCAGTGTGACAAGAGCTGGGTTAAAGGAAGAAGCTTTCTTTTATGTTTGTACTTATTAGGTTTTTCTCATAATTTTAAGAAGTCCCTGTATTTCAAACATAATAAGCAGTTTTTCCCCAACAAGTCTTAAATTATGTGAGCAAATGCAAAAAAAATGAAGTTTGACAAGATCTGTGAGGCTCCCATTCCAGGATTCAACATTTCAGGGGAGGAATGGTGCCTCTTTCTTTTTATTACCATTTTAAGTGGAGATTAATCTTTGCTAAGAGGTAACTGTGAAGTGATTTATGGTTTATGGGTGCTTCTGTTGAGAAGCAAACAACAGTATCTGTGTTTGTAATCAAGATGTCTTTAAAGTTTTGGTGGCCCAGCTCAGTAATCCTGATGCCTGATTTGATTTGTGCTGTGAGTGGTGCAAAAGGGGCTGCAGAGAAACACTCCAACAATGCCTCTGCGTACAAGACAAAAGAATGAATGAATTTACAGAAGTGCAGCCTTTTTGCTTTGAACTTCACAAGATGTACTGATTAATGAAAAATAACGGATAATTACCAGTTAAATAAAAGCATTCCCACTCCAGAGTTAGAAAGTTTTAGAGGCAGAGAAGATTTGGAAAAGGGAGATATTTCAAATAATAAGAATAATGAAAAAGCTTTAATATATCTATAAAAATAATTGCCTTGCTTTTAAAATATTAGAGTAACACTTTGGAGATGTGCATTTGGTCCTTGACATTTTCTGTGAGACTGCCTATGAGACCACTCTGTCAGTGATTATGTCCTCCATCTAAAAAACAAAACAAAACAGCCTATACAGATTACACGACCTCCAGGACAAGAGATTTGGACTATATTTTACAGTGCCTAGCACAGTATGGTTTCAATGGAAATCAGATATTGCAAGTTTTGCTGAAAATATCCTTAATGGTAATTAAAATAACAGTAATTCAACTAGTAAAAAAAAAAAACCAAACAAAAAAACCATCCCACTCCCTCCCTTCCCCCCCAAAAAATAGAAATTGACCCTTAGTATTGACAATTTTAGATAAGGATGTTATCTTCAAATTCTAGCCCTACTGGTGTACAAGACTGGTTCTTAACTAGGTTTGTTCTGTTAGTAAAACACCTGGAACAGAATCTTATGTCCACCTCCCTGGACACACCTTGCCGTCTCCCAAGTGGCCGGCAGGACCGTGTTGCTTGGCCAAGAAGAGCATCCTTCCAGGAGAGGGAGCTGCTCGGCTCCCTCCTGCAGGACTCCAGGCTTGCCTGCTCCACTTTGATCTTGCTCTGGGCATGGGAAATGCAACGTGCTCTAAACTCAGCCGGGCAAGGCAAGCCTGCCGCTGCTGGGTTGCTGCTTTATCCGAGGCCACTGCACTGCAGCCTCTCGGGGGCAAAGATGCCACAGTCAGTCCTAAATGGAGGCTGTGAAACAGCCAGGCCAGCCTGGGACAGGCAGTGCAGAGCAGACAGATCCTAGGAGTGTCTGGGAAGGATCCGCAATCCTGCTGTGTCTGTCACTTCCCTGGGACATACCAGTGTGAGGCTGCTGGGTGTAAAGAGGGATTAACAGAGTTAGTGAGAAATCAAGCAGGAGATGCCAGGGCTAAGAGAGATCTCCAGCAGGAGATGCCAGGGCTAAGAGAGATCTCCAGAACACTACCAATAATTTCTGTAATGGAACTTTTTCTCTTCTGTAATAAAAGCACATTTATAACAGTAATAAAACAGTGGTTGATTTATTTTAAGCACAGAACGAAAGAGTCTTGAGTTATGCAACACATTTGCTGTACATTATTGTACTTCCAGAATGTGGTCTATCATAGACAGGAAACAGTGTCTTTGCATGGACTAGGAAAAAAATGTACAATACTGAATTGATCTGTGCTGATCTGGTCAGCTTCCAACCAGGAAAACGGAACATGAGCTGTTGTAGTTTTGCCTAATTAGTGCTGCCTTTTCCTTATTGTCACTGTACAGGTGCTGCTTTCTGTTAAGATAGGATCATAATTATCAGTTTCTGAGGTAGAACAAGAGCATTTTGCCTGGTTCTCTGAAACTCCTCTAAGGAATAACATTCCCTCTCCACAGGCACGTGCTGTTAGTCCTACTGAATCTGACGTATGGGATTGTCATTCTTGTGCTTAGCTAGCCTTGTAGATGGGGACTGTGTATCTCTACTCACAGTCTTGTCTTCTCCCCATAACCGAGTCTGTGAAATCCGTATCTCGTACAAATACAAGGGTAGTATTTAGTATTCTGTTTTTCATCAGCAGAATTGAGAAGAGCTTGTTACTGTACTTTGCATGGCCAAGCTCTGTTACTCTGTGCTGCTCCCACTCAGATCAAATGTAAAGATACATTTGCTATTGACCTCATTTAAAAGCCCTCTAGAGGGAAAGTCTGAAAAAGTTGATACAGTTTGGCATGGTTATTCATTATGCATGGGAATTGCATTGCTTTATTTTCATTAATTTTACATAGAAATGAGATACAGCACAACATTCTTTTCTCATTTTTGGGAGCCTCACAAAGCTTATGTTGTTATGTTCTCTTCACAGAACCACTTACAGACAGGCAAATCCAAAAGCATTCTGTATTCCCCAGCTCATCAGCCAGTGTTTAAAGAGGATGGGGTTGTCCTTATGTTAAATGTTGGCATTCTGTTACTTCTCCTGCATGATATTTTTCCTGGTTCTGCAGAATGACTGGCACTGATGAAAGAAATTCAGGTGTGATAAAAATAGAAAATATTCCCTTGGTATACCATTGAAAATTGTAACGAATCCCTTGATGTAAAAATTTGGAAAATGAGAGCCAAGGTACAGAAGTCTAGTTGTAGCCATACTGAACTATCAGTATCATTCACAAAAAAAGATTGCAGCTCAAATACAGCCTGATTGTTGAGTTTCTAAATAGAACTGAGGATTCCTACGCTGCACCTTTTTCATTAAAACCAAGTTTCTTTCTGGTTTTTCTGACTGAAGGAGATGTAAGTGAAAGGTCAGCATGTCAAATTTAGGATGATTTTTTAATAATCATATAATATAGTAGAACATCATTCATTCATTCATTAAATGTATGCTGCTTTTTTTAAGGGCATGCAACTAAATTCAGAAAAGTCTTGGGAACTCTTCAGACAAATGTGGTGATTTACATACTGGTGAGAGCATGAACAATTTTTTTCTCACCCCTTATAGAGCAGAATAATAAAAAATGTAACTTTGTCTTATGAAGATAATCAATATTAAGGATATTTTAAATACTTGCATTCAAGCTCAGACGTATTTGCAAGGACCTTACTTGCAGGGCTGTCTGCATTCAGTGAGCCCAAAGAACTGCAAAGGTGTGCAAATGATGTCCAGTCGCTTTCTGTTCTGCTTCCTATTCCTCTGTGCAGCTTCCAAACTTTCTTATTCAAACTCCCTTATTCCAAACCCTGCAAATGCCATTGGGAATCAAATCCTGTTGATTTTTAACTTTCAGAATGACTGCTTTTTCTTTATAGCATAGATTATATTAGCTACAATCCTGGCAGTCCTAGCAAAAATTACTTCTTCTGGCCCGAAAACCTTCGCTAAGGTCTAGTGGTTTGGCCGCAAAATTCGGAACCAGAAACTTCCTTGAAAATCCATAACCACTGCCCCTTTTTTCACCCAAAGTAAGCAACTCCTTAAAGCTGCTTGTGGTGTCAGTTCTTTGTATGTAGTATGGTGATAATACCTCTTGCCTCTCAGAAGTGTAATGGAAATTATTTAAAGTCTGTGATCCTGAATGATTCTTGAAGTATTAAATGTTGTCATCTAAGTATTGCTAGTCCTGATCATGGAATGTTTGGTTGTTTACATTATTCTTTTCAGAAGGCTTATGCATGCATTAATATCAAATTAAATGTAGGTAATCACTTCTGTATTGTAGTTGCTAAAGCTACACATCCAGCCCTCACTTAACCCTCTGTGATCCTATTGATTGTTTTGTGATTTACTTTGAGCTTAAAATAGGGTAGGATTGGAACCTAAATGTTCACTTCTAACGCAGTTTAGGTTTTGACATCACTGGAGATTTTGCTCCACACCTCTGCCTTGCAATACCTCACATTAATTCCATTCAGGGACTGGAAAAATCGAGTAAGTGGAACGGAAGTGGAATGCGTGGAGTATGTTTTGCATAGCAGTTATTCCCAATATTGCATAACCAAAGTACAGCAGAAAAAGAGAAATGATTACTGACACTTCACATTCTTGCTCAGATGAATACAGGGGGTTGGCAAGAGGAATATTCCTTATATGTATGTGTATTAAAAAGAGGAAGTAAAGCTCTTTCAGCTGAAGACAGTAGCTCCTGGTTTTCATATCCTACCCACTCAGAACATAGCTTCCCATGTGAGTGTTGCAACAAAAGACAAAAGAAAATGCAGCAATAGGCTTTTCTCTGTTCCAGCCACCTGGCCATCCTGAGTCCCAAGTGATGATAGAAGCTGTTCTTTTTCCTTCCTACTTAATCCAGCCCTGAGCTGGATTAGCAATGGCGCGTTCCTTTGTCACAGCGCAAGCTTAGGCTGGATAGCCATGGGAATCCTGCCCTAAGTACCCTCACTTGACACACATACACGGTCTCTTGGCTGCCTAAGACCCCTGCCCATCTGTTGGTGTGGCACTGTGCCCGCTTCCCCAGCTCACTGGCCATTCCAGTGAGGATCAGTGCCAGCTGACTGCGAGGTTCCCTGGGCGGCTGACAGCGCTGCTGCCTGCTCTGCTCTGCTCTGAGCACGGCTGCCTTTGTACACAAACCTGTGTTACAGCTGGATTTGGTCTTGCACCACTTAGAGCTGTATAGGCAAACCCTGGTCTGACTGAAGCTGGGTCAGCCTTACCATGACCTGACTAGAAACAGATCTGAAAAATTGTCTCTGCCCTGGAGGACAGACAGGGAAGCAAAGAGGGTCTGCCAGTGGATACTGAGTCCAACACTTTGCTGTATAAATGCTTCGTAGATGGCATAGAATGTCTGCACATAAACAGCAATTCATGACAGCTGATAAAGCAAGAAAGAGCTCTGTCTCACCATGGTGATTCCAGGGGAGTTCAGGGCATGTTTTACTTCGTGTTTTTTGTTTCTGCACAATATTTGAGTCATACGTTGATTCATCTCCCTAAAAATAAAAGTCTCTGCCTTCTTGACCTGCTCACACTCAGTTGCTTTATGCTTTTGCAAAGATCTCTCATCCCAGCCCACGTGTGTGCACCCATGCTGACAGAAGATTCTTCTGCATTTGAGGGCATTTGTAGTTGGAGAGTTTTCATCACTTCCCCATACCTGCTTCTCTCAAACTTAGCAGTAATGAGGTTCTGACTGTAGAAGAACTGACATAAAGAATTAAGAAACTGTGAAGGGTAGCTTTCTGCTCCATTTTTTTTTAAAAGGCATTGGAAATATTTTAGGTCTTTGGAAGTGTTTGATTTTGGTTTTTGTTTTTAATTTGTTTTTTTTCTTTTTTTATGGGTTGAGTAACAAGGAATTCTTTTTCACTCTATGAAAGATAAATGATGTAATCTTCTCAGAAATGAAATACGAATGCCAGTTAATTCCAGGAGAAAGAATTTCATATTGTTTTTACTAGTTTATACTTTTATCTGACAAAGTAAGTAACACTGACTTGGCCTTGTGTGTTGCAGGGTGAAAGGCACAGTGAGAAAGGAAGTAGGCTGAAAGTCAACTAGGGCTCTTTTATTGCCTGTGCTGTTGAACTACTTTATGACCCTTAGCAAGTCACTCAACTTCTGTGTGCCTTGGTTTTCTTTTGGTATTAATTAACTAAATTGTAAATGATTTGTCAACAAGACTTGTACACTGATCTTGGCTTGGCCTTCAAGTGCTAATGGATCAAAAGTAATAATGTTGAAAACTTCATAACCAATCCTTCATTTAGCCAAAGGCATTCTTACCTTTTTGATAAAGCACTCATTTACTTGCATAAAGACAGGGTTCTATAATAAAGAACATCACAGCACAAATTCTTTATTTTCACTCATCTGTTTATCCTTCTATTTCATATTCACATAGAAGCAAAGTATTTTAGGTCTTGTAAAACAAAGATCATAGCAAAAAGAAAAAAGTATTTCTTCTAGCCATTATAGGTTTTGCAATTTCCTTCATGCCTCAAAATGAAAACCAGCTCTTTTAGCTAGTATGTGTAGCTGCATATGTGTGCTATAATAAGTACACAATAAACAAATACAGTGTATTAACAAGAAATGTTACATGTATCCTTGTACTTAGAGATTCACTTTGCATGGTTTCATTGTTCTGCACGTGACTCTTCTGGATATAAGCAGTGTTATGTGGAAGCCTTAAGACAGAGATCCCTTTTGCTGAGAGGAGCAGTGGGCAGCTGCAGCCCGTGCAGTGAATGTAGGTCAGTTCTGCAGAGGGGAATCCGTGCTCCCACCAACTCTGGCTGCTGCCAGCACAACTTGTTAGGCTCCTCTTCACTTAATTATACATCTTTTCCCCTGGCTGCAGGATGTGTCTGAGCTGCCTTTGGAGTATCTTTCCCCATTCTGTGTTCAGGTGCTTGACAAAAGCATTTCTGCTCTTGAAAATTTGGGATTTTACCAATTAGAACAATATGGTATTTTTTTCTCTTCCCCCACTCTGACCATCTCCCTAGTTTTGTTTTTTTTTTAAATAACATACATGTTTTGAAGCTCTCTGAAATGAACATGAATAGAAAATTAATTATAAGGATAGTGCAAAAGCTTTTCATATCACTGCTCAGATATGAAAAGGTTTAAGAATGAATATGATAAAATTCATGTAACTTTTCATACAGCAGTTTTGAAGGGGGTAGATATCTCACAAAGAATTTTAGCTAAGTCAATTTTTCCTTTAACGTAAAGAGTTTAGTAAATCTATTTATATATTTTAGGTTTTATTTCGTCATTGGAAGTTCTAAGGATTACTTATTCATTGACCTCTAATCCCAATTCAAACTCTGTAAAATTTCCCATTTACTCTTACTCTTCATTCCTTTCAAACACTGTTGAGAAGCTTCTGCAAGTTCCCATCCAGTGAGTACAAGCAGTGTTTACCCTGCCCATCTTTCTCCCACATGTGACCACAGTTTAACAATAGCCCTGACAATTTTTTGTCTGTGAAAGGAGAGGCCTAGTTGAGAGTATGGTGGAACAGATATTTCATTTTTCTGCTCCTGCTGTGAGAAAAAGGTGATTATTGGATCAAAATATTTGTGTATGTGCATATATACATATAGACACACTTTTAAAAAACACACATGTAAATTGATATAGAAGAATTACCCTTGAAAGGTTCTTGGTTTAAGTTTGAAAAATTTAAGAAAAAGGAAAAGTATGTTTTCTGAAGGGGAAGACAGAAACAAATCTTTCATTCTGCATCACAAACAAATACATACAGTCTGCACAAATCACTAAATATATTGGTGTGGGAGGAGGAAGTAAACCCCTCCTCACTGGGCACTTTTGGAAAAACAGTGAGCTTACTTAGTGTAATTGGAGAAACACTGCAACATTCCCTGACTTCCACACTTGAGGGAGAATCCAGTTAACCATTTACATTCAATTGCAGTGTACACGCGAATTAGAGTGCTTCAGATCCGTTGTTACACAATTTGTGGAACTACAGCAGTACCCAAATGCTGCTACTGCCTCAGAATTACAGGTGTGGGCAGTGTCCAACACAGTCTCACAGTCTCCAGTGAGAAAGGGCTCTTGGAGTATCTCAGAGATCCACAGTTTAGAGAGGACCCTGTGTCAGAATCAATACACTGTATTGTGACATTATTCCTAGATATTATCTGATGGAGAAAATCTGCTCTGGTGATGTATTTGTTAAAGATGCTTTACAGATAATATTCACTGTTTTTCAGAGAGAGAGAACGTGTGTGTGTGTGTGTGTGTGTGTATAAAAATGTTTGTTGCTAGAGGGTCACAACTTCAACATGTTATTAATATGCCAGAACTTTGCGATACACTGAGCACTCTGTGTAGCTGTGAGCACTTGTAGATCCTTCTTACTTGCATTTGGGAACTTAAAAATCCAGGCAATTCATGGAAGTGTGAGGGGGATGTCCTGGCAAGCTAAATAAGCTAGATCAGTCCCCTCTGATGGGCCCCCTTTTAAAAGGTTATACAAAAGAACTGTTTTGTTTGAGCGAATTGCTTCCTACTTGGTGAAAATCATATATAAATGAGTCCCAGATCAATACTCTTGAGGCTGCAAAAGGAACAAAAAAAACTCCATCCCAACATAAAAGATAGATCAGAAGCTATATTTTAGCAAAAATGTCTCTTAAGTGCTGTTGTCTGACACTATGAACTCCAATCAATGTGTCAGTATTTTGGAATTTGAAAGGAAATAGGGATCAGACCTGACAATCCAGAGCTGAAATTTGATGCTCTGGTCTTTTTGATAAACTGACAGGCAGTGAAAATTGCACACGTCTGCAGGGAATCAGGAGAAAAAGAGAGACAGTTTTGTGGAAAGTCTGCTTATGATTCACAAAGACGTGCATTTTATCAAAAAGGATTGCTTCTGCAGTGTGTGGCAGGTTGCCGTCCTTTTTGAATGGAAGCTTTTGCAGGTTGTAAACTGGTAGGTTTTGTACACATCTGCAATATATTCTGACTTTTTTTGGTTTACAGTTTCATTTCAATTGCTCTCCCATTCCTGCAAATGAAGCAAACTTGTTAAAAATGGGTAATGAAAAACGAATTACAAACTTTACCCCAAAAGCCTTTTTTTCATAAATATATGTTCAAACATAACAAAATGGGTTTTAAAAACTCCTCTTGTCAGTAGTTTAAAATAACTGAAAGAAATTTTTCATGTTTCATCTTCCTAAGTATTAAATCCTTTGGATTTATGTAATACTTTCCATCTGAGACTCTTAAACCGTGCTGCAAATACTCAGTCTTAAAATATCTTATTCACACATCCAAATACCATTATACCCATACTGCAGGCTGGTAGAGGACTGCAGGATTGGGTGCCCAGCCTGAGATCACATGGAAACTAGAATTTAAATGGAACAGAACCCAGGACTCCTGACTCTCAGGAGTCCTGAGTTCAGGATGGCATTCAACATGGTACACGCATTTTACCACTTTTAAAATACCGGAACCAAATCCTGAATCCTGCATAAAAACGTGCTTAAATGTGCTTTGTGTGAGGGAACAAAGAAGTTGCCTTGTGGGACAGGTTTACCGAGCCACTGAGTTCAGTGCTCTCTCTGGGAGCAGCTAATTCTTCCAAATGCTTCACCCACTCTGTGGTGGTTTTTTGTGGTTAATTCATGCCTGGAATACAGAGATTAACCCCCCTTTCCTAAATTCCCCAGCCCGTTAACTATTATAACTCAATTTTGGTTTAGACATATAAACAAGTTTTGTGCATTTAGGCAGTGGCATTGGAAGTTGAACTCCTTTGTTTTGCTAGAATCTTTGACCTTTAAAACACTTCTCTTTATAATTTATTTAAAATTCAAAAAGATCCCTGGCTCTGTTGCTTTTACACCCTTTACAGAGGTTACTAAAATTACAACCTAAAAACTGCTTTATGTCATTTTAGTTTTAGTATATAGTCTTTTAAGAGAGTAAACATCACTACTTTTCTTCCTTAGGAAAGTGTTACCTTGTTAAGTAAGAAAAGCTCTCAGAATTTAGTCACACGTGTCCTTGTGCTCCTGGAGACATTATTAATATCAAAGAGAACTGTCAGCTCTGAAAACCTGCTTTCATAAACTTGAAGAGGGTGGCTAAAGAGGCTAGAAAGTTTTGCTTCGTGGTTTTATTGGCCATTTCTGAAGTTAGAGTGCTGTGGCGTCTCGAGATGGCTGTACAGCTGTGGGGACAGAAAGCAGAATGGCAGGGGTGGAGCTGTGAGGAACTGGTTTGGTGGGATATGGAGAGGACAGGGTCCTCCAGGGCTGTAGTTTGTCAGGACTCATCCACCTAAACGTGGTTCAGTCTAACTAAAACTGATACAGCTGTGATTTGTGTATCTTCAAATATCAAAACCCCCTTCTGACCTCTTAATCACTGAGAAAAAATGTTACTGCACCTCATGCCTTTGGTAAAAAGGGAAAAATAACCATCTTCTCTTCAATGCCTTTGCTATACTGTGGGCAAAAGCGTCCAGTCCAGTCCAGGCTGCTCCTACTTCACCTTGGTTGCACACAGCAGTAGATAAAGTGAGTCTGACCACATCAGCTCCTAGAAATTCAAGTCTGGCTTTATGATCTTGGATCCCCTACAAAAGTCAAGTGCAGTTGTGTCTGAAATAACTCTCTGCCAAGGCTAATCCAGCTGTTTCACTCCTCTGTCAGGCAGTAAGCAGGGTATGATTGTTTATGCAGCTGGGAACCTTTTGCTTACCGGGCTCACTCTCTCTCCAGCATTGTGGAGCATAATCCAACCAGCATGTTATGTTCCATACAAGCCACTTATGTGGGAGAATCAATAAGTGAAAAGCAAGCTCTGAGCAAGCTCTGTGTTATCAAACAGGGAGGAGTGTCACCTGGTTTCTTACAGCTATTGCATCGCATGCTGATGTTTCATTGGACATAAAATCCACCTACGTTCACTGCAAGCAAGGGAAAACACCACTACTGCTATTATTACTACTACTACTTAAATAAATGAAAGGGTGTTTGGCATGGTGTCTTTTCCTCTTAATGTGTATTTTCACCTTGGGGAATAGCTGCCTCTAATTGATTCATCTAGGGCAAAATATAACCCAGAATAAATTAAATATGGTAGGTCCTATTCAAACTGGCAGCGCATGTAAATTTTTAGCTGTTTATTGGAGGATAAAGAATTATTCACTTTCAGTTTTCTTTTTACAGATAGATTTGTTTGAAAAGGATCTGCTGTTTACAGCTATTATTTTTTTCCAATGTGCTTTTAGTTGTGCCCATCCTCTGCCTTGTTCCAGTTTATTAAAAAAAAATAAATCTTTAATAGATACGCAGAAATTTTGTCCCTGGTTATCCAAGCCTGAGTATTCTTCAATAATTTTCAAGGGTTTTTTTTTTAACCCATTTTTGATCTGACTCAGAGAACCTGCATTAGTTGATTAGATACTAATATGCCTTTATCTTAATTTTGGCCAATCTGACAAGTGAAAAATAGATGTCTGCCACGTGGCAAAATGCTGAATATAAATTCTGTTAGCATTTGCTCTGAGAGGAAGAGAAGAGGTGAGGCTTGGGGAGGGAGTGAAGAAAGAACAGGGAGTTAGAGGAGTCTGGAAAAGGAAGAATGTTAGCTACTCCTAAAAACATCAAGCCTAAAGGAGAGTGCTAACTAGGTTAGTCAGTTCTTAGAAGCCAAGGAGTCAATCAGCTCCCTCTCCAGTTGTAGACGTCATGAAAACACCTGCAGAAGTATACCACAATTTCAAATTGGTAAGTAAATAAAAGCAGTAAAGAGGCACATTTGTACCATATTCAGGTACATTGTCAAATCATCCTTATTCTTATATTAACTGCAAAGTGGACCTATACTTGACAAAAGAAAATTATAGAAAAAATTTAATCTAAAACGTTCAGCTAACTTCTGAGTGATTGCAGACTTCTGAGGCTGCAGCACATTCTGCTGTAAAGGCTCTCTCAGTTTTGGTAATCACATAACTGAGAGAGGTGATCTTCCTTCAGTGCTGTCACCTTATTTTGGTGGGAGGCTTTTTGCTAATATAGAGAACTGACACAGCTATGTATCTTTGTTAAAATATTGTACATGTTAAGACCTATTTATTTGATAGCAGACAAATAGCAAAGATCTTTTGACTATTTCTATCCAAAGAAGCTTGTGAAAGTGTCAGTCCCTGTCAGAATTCCACATAACAGCACCGAGGGTGAGGATAATAAGTGAGGCTGCACTCCAATGCTGTCTCTGTGATTGCCAGCATCTGTTGTGGTTTCCAGACTTGTCCAGTGAGATTTGCTAATCCAGTTGTGTGTTTGATGCCATGCTACTGGATACAGCTCTCTGGAGCATGTTACATCCAATATAGCTCACCCTCAGGGACAGTCTTACTGCCTCCCTTCCCCAATACAGCCCGTGCTGTGTTGTGAAGATGACATGGATATATAGATTATGTTGAATCAAAACTCAGGTGCTGTGTTTGCATCAGTAAATACAGACCTCAGCTACAAAGCAGAGAACTGGATTCAGACTTCCACAAAATTCTGGCCTATTCAGATCAAAACTGAGATTAAGACCTTACAGTAATGAAGGGAAGCTTAGCAATATTTTAGAGAGCATATTGTCTCAGTTTGCCCATGTTCTGTGGGGTGGGCTCTCCAGTAATCTCTATCACTGAAGATCAAAATGATGATAGATAGCATTTGGAAACTGGAATTGGAGGGTGAATTTTTTTGTTAGTTTTGTATCTGCTAATAAGTGATGCAGGGAAGTTTAGTGTCCAGAGAATTACATTTTAGCTTGGTGATTCACGCTTTTGCTATCGTTCACGGAGTGTGTGCATTTGAACTCAGGTAGTTAATGACCTTAGTGTCATGCTGAAAAAATCAAAATGAATGTGTATTATTGCACTTGTAGCCAGTGATGGTTCCTAAGAATTCAGACTCTTGGTAAGAATATGTTCCACCATGAATTTCTCAAAGGAACCAACCAAATTCACATTTTCAGCTACTGTTAAGGGAAGTGAGATATGAAAATACAGAGGAAGAAACTCTCTTTGATCTTAACTTTTGTACTGTTCTAGCTTTTTTCTTTTAATTTCATCACAACTTATTTCAAGGAGTTAAAAATAAAGATATTTATACAAAGAGGGATTTAAATTTTAGGCAAGTCCTGTGTGTTATTTATTTATCAAAATGCCTAAACAGCTGTTTGAAGAGATCATAGTGCACGTTGTGACCACAGCATATTATAGTTTAGGTTGTATAAGATATAAATTTCTTGTAAAACTTTAACATCCTCTTCTTTATTTGAGGTACTCTCATCTAACAGCCAGACATTTGATTTTAGGGGGACAGAAATATCACTTTACAGTGCTGACATCTTTAGAAAAGCTTACAGAAATGTAATATGTGTTTTTAACTAAAACTTCATTGCTTCCCAACATTTCTGTAAGAGTCAGACAACGTAGCTGCAACCAAGCTTCTACCTACCTCTTTTCCAGAGCAACCCAGCTCACTGTAAGCCTTGCTCCTGCCCTGAAAACAAGTAGAGCACCTGGGATTTGTCACCCTTTGTATCCACATCAGTGCCCTCCTACGGAAGCTTTCTAAATAAATCTTTCCTTGAGTACTTAACAGATGACTTTCTTTGCAAGCCTCTGTGCAGCTGACCCAGAGCTCTGATCACTGCAGATCTGCTGACCCTCCCGTGCAGGGGCTGCACAAGGTGGACAAGCTGGTGAAATGAAGGCTCCTTCCCCTCTGGACTATTCACCTACCAAAAAACCAAAGTAAAATCTGGTGTGCGGTCACTGGCTGCAATGCTCACTCTTCCAAATCTGTCTTTATTAAAACAGTAGGGAGTGAAAATGGCTGGGCTAAATTCAGGTGAGACAGGCCCCTGGAGAAGCAGGGTGAAGCAGCGGCGAGCGAATCGATCCGTGCCGTAGGAGAGCCGAGGCTGAAATGGCACGGTAATGGCAGCAGCTGAAGCTCCTGTCGATGGAGCACGGGATACTTTTTGCTCCACTGATGACTGTTGCTCAGTTTCAGAAAATACAGAAAATTCCCTTTCATTATTAAAATTGGCCAGAAGGTGTCTGTGTATCAAGTGCAAATGTTTACAAATTGTTACAACAGTCATTTCTGTAACACTACTCTCATCCTACCTTACGTGCACAGGAAGGTCAGGGACTTATTTAACAATTGTGTTTTTACTTACGGAGGAAATAGGGAAACAATGATCTAATCCATTTGGTCTTAATAGTGAAATTTACTCCAGAATGTAAAAAAACGTTTTAGCCAATTTAAGTAATGGCTGTGATTATAGCACATAATGTGGTGCATTCTATACTACATAATATGTTATGAATAGCACGCTGAGGGATTTTTTTTTTAGTGTATGTAAATTACACAGAAGCACAAAGGATGCATCTCTGAACTGTTTTTGTCTAGCTGATTATAGGTCTAACTGCTACAGGAGGAGGCTGAAAGAGCTTTGTTGAGAGGCATTGATTGATTAATAAAGAGCACAGCAGCAACAGACATAACATTGCAGTTATAGATTTTCCATACTTTATCTTCAGGGCTTGTAAAGATACACTGGTGATCAGATGATGAGGTTTCCTTTCACCTCTCAGTAAGATGCAACAAATCATGGCATTCTGCAATGCCACAAAACAGCTTTTTGCAGAACACTGAGTAAAAGAAAACTCCCCCACAATCACGACTTTACACTTAGACATGGTCCTTTTTCCTTCTGATCTCCTTTAGGGAGAGATGCTTCAAACAATAATTTCAAGTAATGGCCCAAATTTAGAAACAAAGTGGGAACTGTACATTCAAACGCTTAGGGATTCTATTTTTGTTAAATTGAAAGTGAGTGGAAAGTCACATGTGAAGTCTGCACGCATTTCATTCCTGGTAATAGATACAGAAAATTTGCCAAAGAAACCTGTATTTAGATTGCAGGTTAACGAGTACAACAGCCTAGAGTTAACAGTTCTATTTGTTCAATTAAAACAATAGATTGTGTACCTAGTTAAAGAGAAGATGTAAAAAGACCAGGATCAGTATGTGACCAGAATGTAGCGGAGTTGATATTTTTATGTGAAAGTCATATCCTGGCTGGGAAAACACATTTCAGCTATATAGGACTGATCATGGGGGAACCGGTGAAAATAAAGTGGATTCTTATTCATTAGCTAGCATTTTGCTGTGCCCCTGTAATAAAGGTCTAAACAGAAACAGAGAAAAGAACTGCCATAACAGGCAGGTGTCTTTACCACAGAACTTCTTTTAAAGACATGTGTGTTGGAATAGGTTTTTTTTTAATATTTTCACATTATTCTGTATCTTTCCAGTAAATCTAAGCAGGGCCTAAGTTTTTTGAGGTTTTGTGTAATAAGAGTTTACATGTAAGTTGTTTTGCAGTTGCTGTTAAATCCACTGATCTTGCAGTGGTTTTGAACCCACTTTTAATAACATTTTGTCTTTTGCTTGGCAATGTGAAGGGTCTGTAAAAATGGGATATTGAGTCTACTCAAATTCACAGCGATATAAAACAAATGGAAGAAGTATGATTATATATGATTAATAAGAACTGCCAGAATTTTTTCAGACAGTTGTCTGTTCTTCAAATTGCCCTTTCATGTTTACATGATTTTTGTCCTGACTTAAATTCACAATATATCCCTTTTTTATCCATTTACAATGTAAATTAAGAATCAGAGCACGTGAAGTACTTACTAAACAGTCTTTTAAATTTATAAGTACTTATATTTTAGAGATTATAATATGACAAATTTTTTAAGATAAGACCTGCTTTTAGAGGAAGCATCTCCTCAAGGATAATTACCTTTTACCAAGTTGTAATTTAAATTTGTAGTATTCCTCAGTTCCTAAAACCCCAGTGAAATTTTATCCTGAAACTTTTGTTTTGCTCAGTTTAAAGGATGATTTTAGTTTAGTCAGGGTGATCTGCACACATTCACACATTTACCTGTAAATGTTATGCAAATACAAATAACCACATATATGTGTGCTTAAGTCCCTAAGTTCTTTTTCAGGATAAAGCTTGCACTAAGAAAACATAAGGTGAGCACCTCTTGTGGATATGTTTCTTAGAGGTGCAGGTAGGACAATGAGTGACAGTCATTGGATTTCTGTATGGGATTTGTGCTTAAAAAAACCCCTGAATTCAATGTTAGGCCAGATCTCTTCAGTTCTCTCTGTAAAAGTTGTCACTGAAAAATGCCTCACAGTCATCACTAATGATAGTTTCCATTTTTAGCATGTATTAAAGAAAACCCTTTTGTTCACATACAGGCCACACACTGACACAGCATTCAATGATCCCAATGGTGAAACCTTAAGGGAATTTTCATTAGGAATTTTAAAATGTGTCCAGTTCTTCAGCAATTAGCATTGCTCCACAGAAGCAAATGGAGGTATGATAGTTGAAACAGGAGAGGATTTTTGTCTACTCTTAATTTTTATCGTAACCTGGAGTATGATGCAAAATAAGACCTGCCATAGTCCATGCATGAAATAATTGAATCATCACAGAATTATCACAGAATAGTTTGGGTTGGAGGGGACCTTAAAGACCATCTCATTCCAAACCTTTTGCTATGGACAAGGAAACCTTCCCCTATTCCAGATTGCTCAGAGTCCCATCCAACCTGGCCTTGAACACTTCCAGCAATGAGGCATCTCAGCCTCTCTGGGCAACCTGTGCCCGTCCCCACCACCCTCACAGGAAAGAATTTCTTCCTAATATCTAATCTAAGATACCTTCCCAATATCTAATCTAAGTTTGAAGACATTCCTCCTTGCCCTATCACTCCATGCCCCTGTGGAAAGTCTCTCCCCAGCTCCCTTGCAGCCCCTTTAGGCCCTGGAAGGTGTTCTGAGGTCTGCCAGGAGCCTTCTCTTCTCCAGGCTGAGCTCCTCCAGCTCTCTTAGCCTGGTCCATGGCAGAGGGGCTCCAGCCCTTGGAGCATCTTCAGGGCCTCCTCTGGACTCCAACATCTCTCTTGTGATGGAGGTCCCAGAGCTGGATGCAGGACTGCAGGGCAGGGTCTCAAAAGAGCAGAAAAGCAGGGAAGAAGCACCTCCCCAGACCTGCTGGTCACACTACTTTTGAATGAGCTCCAGAAATGTGCTGAGATGATCCAGTTCCCTGCTGTTCAGGTACCTGCATCCACAAGCAGGTACCTGTGTTGAAGCTGTACTTGATTTTGCAATCTCATAGGCATCAGAGCATCAAAGTCATACAGTTATAAATAAATTAGTGATGCTGTGTAATTAGCTATCTTGGTGATATAGAAAAATGTAAGCACATGTAGGCATGATGCATTCCAGACTTTGCACAGGATTTAGCAGCAGTCTGTTTCAAATATCAGCCGAGAAAATCGTTTTCTATTGACCCAACAAGAAAACAGTGTGAATTCTAAGATTGCCAACACGTTCCAGCTCTTTTTAAAAATAAATATATGTATATTTATACTTTAAACTTTTAGGTTACTTTAATCTTATAATCTTAAGTAGATTCACAAACTTTGATTAATATGTAGGATATGGTAATTCTGGGATCTACAGGGATCAGACTCTTCCACTCTTCAGACAAAATCATATTTGTGGCAAAAGATCAACTACTGTAAAGTGCACAGGAGCACTTTAAAACAGCTTAGAATGGGAAATGAAAAATTCTAGTGGAGACTTCAGGTGAATTTATTAACTACATTGTTGCTGCTGGGAATATGAACAGAATAAATATTGAAAGATTTCATATGCCACAGTAGTGTCTGTTAATGTCATCCTGAGGCATTGTTTCAGTACTGCATTCACTCTGTATCAACACTGTGTCCTGGGAAGAAATAAAAAGCCAGCTCCTCATGATAAACACTGAACACTATAGGCTTGCCAAGTCCTCTGTGGCACTGGACACACGGAAAGCAAATAAAACAGGAATTATTTTTCAAGTAGATCCACTCAGATTGCCTCAGCACTTTGGTATATTAGCAGGGAATTCCAAATGCTTGCTTATGTTGGCTTCATTAAATGTATTAGAACAATTAAAAAATAAAAAAGGGGAAAACACACATCTCTGACGTGCTGAAAGCACTTTTGCATTTCAACAGAGTTCAGAAAAACTCTAAGCTATTTGCCAACATCTGCGGGAACAAGATGAAGGGGTGAGGTGGATTAATACTTTACTGCTTAACTTTATTTCTGTATCCACATCTCCTCCTTCCTCTCCTCCTTCCACTCTGCACCTGTGTGCCTCTCCTTCCCCAGCTGTCTTATAACTGTTCAGATTCACTGTGCCCTGTCAGCCTTTGATTTTAAGTTACTCCCTGGAGCTTTTGCTTTAATACAAAGAAGAGCATACAGAAAGAGCACTTTGTATTTCTTTCTCCTAATAGCACACAAACCTGCCTGGCTGATGGCTGCTGGCACTGAGACCATCTATGCTGCTTCCTCCCTCTTGCTCTCCCATTTATCTACTGATCCCATTTTACTGGGAGTGGTGCAGAGAAGGTGGAATGGACAGATTCATTGGATTGAGGAGCTGCTAAAGGAGAAAGTGCCAATAAAATACTTAGCCTCTGCCAGTGATGTGTGGATTCAAGAGACCTCCTTAGAATAGAAAATATTTTATTATAATGGTATCAGAGGAAAAAAAAGTGGTGAGAAATGCATTTCAGTGAGAAATGAATTTTCTGCTTGTGATTTTCCGTCTGTCGAAGACTGTGCAGGTCACTTCTCACTATTCAGCTCTTACAGAAACAATATTGTATTCCTTATGCCAATTGTTAGTTGGGGAGGAACCAGAACAGAAGAGGTTCTGTCTTTGGAGGTTCTTGGCACTTTGGCATATGCTTGTCATACAGACTTGATGCTGCAGCAACAAATAATATTAGCTCAATATTCAAGAATAAGATACTGCCATCTGTAAGAGGCATTGGCCTCCAGTTTGTGTGTAGGGGTAATTTGCTGTGTTGATTTTTAACAAGCGGGGCTTTCATGCATGGAGTGGAACCTCAACTACAGCCATTGAAATCACGTGGGACTCTGACATTCCTATATTAATTCTTAATTGTGGAATTTGCTGCTCTTGCTGCTCCAGTGGAATTCAAGATTGCTGACCTTCAGGGCTCACTGTGAGGCCTATCTCTTCTTTCAGGCAAAAATGGATTCAGTAGGAAGGGGGAGTTATTAGGAGCAGGTGAGAAATTTTACATATTTTTTAACTTGACATTGTGTCATTCCTGGCACATACTGTCCAGTAAAATAATGGGTAAGGATTCATGGGTAATTGTTCATGCAATTGCCGTGCCAAGAGCCACATGTGATAATCCAAAAGCTGAAGAATTTAGAAGTATCCATTTAATTTTACTCTAGTCTTGAGGAGTTAGTGAGTGTTGCATGAGGAGGCAGTGCTTTGGACATGGAATATGGCTGAGCATTTTACACAAAAGAGGGACCACAAAGAATGATTTTCCTGTGCAAACTTTAATGAAGATAAGGAGAAAGCAATGCATAACTCAGTCATGTACAGCAGCCAGCAGGGATTTTGCTTTTCACTGCATTTGTATGGTTTTGAGTCCCTGTGTCTTTAATAATTTACATTGCTGAAAAGCTTTTTAGAACTGCACATGCAGACGTTTTTCTATTGGAGCATCACCAAAAAATCTGTGTAAGCACAATATGCAGGGAAAAACATGTCTTGAAAATATTTCCCTGCTCAGAAAAAAAAAAAAATCCTAACCAAAAAAGGGCCAATATGCTAATATGCTGCAAAGGATTTCTGTCCTTTCCTGGAGTCATGAAACTGTCAATATTAGGGCCTTTTTCTTCTTACTATTATTTATTTACTTAAAAGACAAGTCTAAAAGGATCAGCCTAGAAGCACAATGGAAGATGGTAGGACTAAAATAACCTACAGAACACAAAGGTAACATTTCTTATCTCTTTCCCGTTCATACTTCCTCAGTATAGTGTAGTTAGCACTGAAACTCCCATTTTTATAGAGGGTTACTTTTTGTTCCAAAAAAGACAACATTTTGACTCAAGAAGGTTTTTTTATGCTCTGCTGTGAGATTTGTACTTCTCCCCCACCTCTGCTGTTAGCTAAAGCTGCTTTGTAATACATTAAATGATACAACACAAAAGATCTAATAGAATTTGAAATAGCTTGGGTTCTTAGAAACATGTAAAACTCTGCATAAAATGAATATTGCTAAAGCTCAGTCTGATTTCCATATTCTTTCCACATTGTATTTGTGTATAATAGGCTTCCAGGAATGTTCATGACCTTACAGCTGTCCCTTTTGTTTACAGTCCAGTGCTCTGTCCTTGAGATATGTTGCACACAGAATGAAGACAAAATCATGGCTTCAGGCCTCTGTCTCCCTACTCTGGAAAAAATAAATAAAGCCTATATAGGAGACATTCTCCAGTCAGTACTGTTCCAGCTACATGTGAGTGATTACACCCTGGGAAACAATTATAGATGGTAATAAAAAAAATTAAGCTCTAAGGGCAATACAGTTCTTCTCAGGAACTTCCAGGGAAAAGCCTGCTTTGGGTTTTGTTTTGTTGATCTTTTGTCTGTTTGTTTGTTTACTTGTTTGGGTTTTTTAAATTATCAAACCCATTTATTTTTCTCACTTAAAAAATAAAAATGGACAGATCCATTTCCTAGCAGTTTGACTCGATATTTTAGAAGATACTTTTCTTTTTGAGGAGACTGTATCCTGCTCCCACACAAGCAGCCTGTTTCTTGTTTGCTGTCAGTGAGCAAACAATCAATGCACATTTACAATAGCACTTCAGCAACATAATGGTGATGGCAATGTTTGGTTTCTTTTTGCTGCCATGCAAATTTTCATTCTCTTTGAGTAAATGTATTTTTCTGCTGATACTCTGCTTTCTGGCAGGTGCTCAAAACTTCCTTGTTCAAATGTATTTGCAGATGGCACAGCCATGGGTTCTGTGTGGTGTCTGAGTAGACAGTGCACAGCCTGGGACAAAATTACAATCACTAATTATTTTAGAACAAAGGGCATATGTGAGATTTCAATATCAAACATCTCGATAGTAGCAGTGCTGAGCACAAGCTACCAAGTGTACCTCTGTTTAGGAAGCTTTGGGGCTGAATTTGGTGAAGTTTGTAACTGTAGGATTTGACAGTGAGTATACAGAACAGCCATGCTTTTGGCCACGGCCTCCTGATGTGGAGGCTGGCCCAGAGAAATACAAAAAGTGCTGTGCAGGTGGAGGACCTGTGCAGTAATACTGAGAAGTGCAGTGGGTTTTTGATGTTAGATTAGGGCTTTTACTGTTTTCTTCTTTCACTAGGAAATTTACAAAATTTGTTAAACAAATGGGATGGATGCCTGATGATTATATATTGTGAAATAATTGTGTGACTCACAGTGCACTCCATTAATTTAGATTACAATTCAGACTTTCTAGAAAATGGCCAAGTAATTGTCCACTTCTCAAAGATTTCTGAACATTCAGATCCATGCTTTTCTGTGGGGTTTGAATTTCATGAATGTTTTGTAATTGCAGGAAGGTGGAGCTGCTCAGTTAATCAGTTCTTTCTGGAGACACCAAGCAGCTATTTCAAAGTGTTGTTCCCTGTCTGGACAGTAGTTTTATGTATATATTCACAAGCAACACTGCTGACGATTGTTGTACAGCTCTGGTAACATTCCTGAAGTTCAGCATTCACTGGATTGTGTCTGGATCTACAGACATGACTCCAAACTTCCCCAGGATCACTTACTGTGCTCCAGGCACCACCTCTGCCATCCTCTCTGGCAGAGATATTTTAGCTGACATCCTTGCTTCAAAGGAGGGTCCTTCAGTCCCCCTTGCCTTAAGTTGCAGGAGCAGTTTAACCTGCTGAGGTTCATCATCTCTTTCCCCTGTCCTTCATCTGATTGAGCAGTGTCAGCCCTGCAGTCACAAACACAGACAGGGAAGTCATCACATCATGCAGAGGGATTTTAACAGCAAATCCTCTTTGCTTTAGCATGAAAAATTGGCATATCCATGTAGAACACTTAGCTCTCCCCTGCCATTTTCTGTGGCTGTCCTAAGTGCTTACAGTTATTCTTTAGGATTTGGGTATATGTCCTGCCAGGATTTGTGAGTTCCTTCTCTTTAAGAACCTCTTTAGCTAAGGCCTCTCCTTCAAACGTAGAGTGGTACTCTGACCTTTCCAGTCAGCATCTTTCAATGTCAGGAGTTTTACAGATTAAAAAATACTTTTCTCCTCATAGGAAAACTGTCCTTTTCAGTGTTTTCCATGGTCCCTCATCAACAGTGGGATATAAAACCACAAGCAAAAACATCAGTAGGACAGAATAGAGAAAGTCTTGTCATTTGTAGTTCAGCTGTATCATGTTATCTAATTTTTATTAATAATTTAATTTTAGTAACTACATGTGTGAATTTTGTTTACTGAGATAAACACACTGTATTGGGTGTTAGATGAGCTTTTTTTAGGGACAGTACTATGTTTTGTGCTGTGGTTCACAACATTATCTCAATGTTTCTCATCTTTCTCTTAATTCATGCAGTGGCACTCTTGTTTTACTGCCTGTCTCCCTTGTGTGAGGACAGGACATTTACTTCCACATACCACATTGTTTGAAAACAATAGTGATAAGGCACACGAACTGTGAAGATATCTCCCTTGAAGTCTTGAAGGGAAGCTCTGGGAAATTTTAGGGTGGATGTCAAGACAGATCCATGTATGTGCATGGGGGGGAATTACTGTCACATGAGCCTGCAGAGCTTTAGCACAACACTTCATAATGCCAAAATGGGTCCTGGGCATCCACGTTCTAGCAGCTGATGCAGAACCTCTTAAGCTAAAGAAAAGCATGGAAAGGAAAAAAAATCAAATAGTAGGGAAGGCATCTTGGGCAAAAGGCTAATAATGAAGAAGATCCGTAGCATTTCTTACTTTCCAATGGCTCTGCCAAGCTGTGGTATAAAGGACTAGAAAGATCTGAATTCAGATGTTGCAGAGAGCAGGTTTTGAAAAAGTTTTCTGCTTCTGCAAACTGGGCAGTATCTTAGAGTCCAGTTCTTCATGCCATAAAATTCAGAGTCAGTGTTGGAACGAGATCTTGCTGCGTGGCCTTGAAATGCCTTTGAAATACCCTAATACATAGAAATAAACTCCAAAGCAGATAAAGATGCTGCTTTCCTTAGAATGCTGGTTCTTAGCAGTCTCAAAGTAACTGAGGGTAGGTGGGAGGTTCCTCATATGGCATGAAGACCAATTACATCCTCTTCATTGTCTCCAGTATTCTACTACAGAAGGTGCAAAGAGATATTAGGTCTGACTTAGAAATGATCTTTGTAAAATATGTATCTATATTTATAAGAAGTACAAGGATCTATCCTTTCCCCACTGAGCTGAACACCTTTTATTCTCATTATGAATTTATAAGTAGTGCAGGATGTTCAGCAGTACAAAAGAATGTTCTTTTTTTCAGTGTTCTGGTAAGTTCTGTCTTTGTTTTAAGGGAAAATACTGTTCCTCAGTTTTGGAATACAGCTAAATGAGAAATGTTGAAAGGCAGACATCGATGAGATATGCCACTGGCACAGGTGGAAACTGGAGGTGGTCCAAGGATGCACTGTTAGTGTCGTTCCAGAAACTCATTCAGGGGGTGGTTCAGCAGCATCCTCAGACTAACAAGCTCAAGGGGGTGGGCATCAGCCTGGACCCTCCTGACTGACAGTTAATTTGAAAGATGGAATTTTTTTTTCTCTTAGAAAGAACATCTGGTTGAGGAAGAGATTTGTTGCCTCCTACTTTCCTTTCTCAAGGTATTTTGCCACAACTTAGCCCGAGCTGAGATGAATTGCATAGTTGGGTTCAAATTGTCAATTTTGTTCCACAAAAGCAGTTGGGAAAAAAAAAAAGCTAAAAATTATATTTGTCTGCACATTCAGTATATGAGTAAGGAGCTGCAAAAGCTTGGTGAACTTTAGAAGTCAAATGACACATAAAGCTCTATAGCTGTTTCTGTCAAAGGAGAAAATGGAAACTGGAAAGCAGCAGCATTTCTGAGGCCAGCATTTAGGATGCTTAGGATGCTGGAAAGAAAGAATAATGGACGCACTTGTCATAAGCTGGAAAATAGATTTAGTGTTTATAACATGACTAAGGTAAACAAACAAGATCAAACAAGAGCTGGGCAGGCTTCTGTGTAACCCAATGCCACATGAAGTGCAACTGCTGAAAGGAATCTGTAAGAGGGGAAACGAAACTCAGCAGACAAGACAGACGGCATAGTCAAAGTTCAGCGCTTTCTGATGACACTGACGATTTGCACTTGTTTTGGCAGCTGATTTGGTGTTTTCTCCTATTGAAAATGAGCTGGGGAAGTGCATTGTATGCATCTCTTTCACCTCTGGTGTCAGGCTGCAGATTCTAGATTAAACATGTTCTTGGCAAACAAATAATGTCCAGCTCTTCATGCACAGTGACTCACCAGGGTGGGAGTTAAAAACAGAGTTAAGAGTTGAGGTGCCTGTATTTTTATGGAAAATGTCTCAGGGTTGGTGTTTAATATTTTGCCTTTGTGGTTGCTTGCTTATTTAGTGGAGTAAATTTGCTTTTTCTTCTTTTCTTTTGTTTGTCTTCTGCAATTTTTCTGTGTGATGACTGTATGATATATTAAGCTTTAAATGTGGACAGCACTAACTGAATAATATTATCATCCCATTCTGATATTCTCAGCTAATAGTAAACATAAAGGGAGGTTACACTGCAGTATACTGAGTACATGTGTACATTGAGAAAGTTGCTAGCACACTGTAATATGACTTTATTTATTTGTACGTAACTTTGTCATTTAAAAGGGCTCTCATTGAACTTTTTGCCATACCCAGAAGTTCAGTACTACCTTGAGAGTCAGGGAAATGTAATAAAAAGCACTGCTGACATGCAAACGTATTGGAAGGAAGGGATGGGCACAGGAACTGTCTTGGTTTTCAGCACTTATTTTTCTATAATATAATTTTTAGCCATCCCCAGGCATATTCCCTGTCTACCCTCTATGGTCACAGTTCAGTCACTCAGGTTTAGCTTTTCTGGCATTTTAGACCACTCTGTGGTCTAAAATTATGCTTGCAAGGAATATAAGACTCTATTTTACATGTTCATTCATGTAAGTGGGAAAATTGATTACAGCTAAGTCTAAGACCCACGAAGTCAGATTTCAAGACAAAAGTGGGGAATTATCACGGAATTCTGTAGTCTTCTTCCTGTTTTATCATATATATAGTCTAGGGAAGCAGGAATATAGTATCTATAATGTTCTTAGCATGTTTCTTAATGCCCTTCTAACCTACTAATTTTCTGATATGCCAAAACACATGCAAAACGTTCTAAAAACTGAGTTGCAAGGATTGTTCTTTACTACCCTTCGGTATTTAGACAAGGACCATCTGTATAAGTCATCATAGTAGCTTTACATTGGTCAGTTTGTATTTGATGAAAGCTGAAAATATTTTTCCAGTCCTTATCTGTAACATTGTAGTCAGGAGACACTATTTTTGCAGAAGAAAGGGCCATTGATCGTGTTTAAATATCATCATAGCAATAAGCAGTCAAAACAAAGCCTACTGAAAACTGCCTTCTAGGAACACAGGAGGAAAAACGGGTGACACAAATCCCTCCTCTGGTACCTTTGTGCTGGATTTGCAGCATTGTAGAATATATTCACTTTACTCTGCTCAGCAGCACAGCCCTGTATCCTGACAGCTGAGTAATGTTCTGCTCACGTCTTCCCTTGTAAAATGAAAAAAGTAGATAATTTAATATAGATGTGACAAGCGCAAGATAGATTTCTACCCAGCACAGTTCACTGCTGAAAGTATTAGGTGGAAAACCTTCTTTAAGGACAACCAGATTCTTAAATTCTCCCACCTCCCCATTTTCTCCTGCCCCAATTAAACACAATACAGGGAAAACTAAAACCTAAATTTATTCTTAGATAATTTCAGTATGAAAAAAAATGTCTTCTGTATCCTGTTCCACAAAATAAACCAGTGTCTGTTATTTCTGCCAAAGAACAGCCTTTCTGCGAGACGTGTGAGATACAATGTATATATGTTTCCAGTGAAGATATTTTTGGTCTATCACTGATTTTCTTTTCTTGCAGTTTTTACTCTCTCCTGAATCACAGATGCAATTTACTGTTACTTCTTGTGGCCACTGTGGTTGGGGACCAAATAAGGATTATTGCCTTCTGAGGCAACGCATGACAAATTCTTTCAATCCAAATTACATTTCTGAGTTTGGCAGGGTCTGCGCTTGGATTTCTCCAGCTTCTTGAAAGAAACACATTGGACAATCCCCATATCAACCTGTGCATTAGAACACACAGCATTGCTGGGCTGTCCTGATGCTGCAGTAGAACTGTTATGTCCTCTTCTCTGGTCTTCAACCCATTTCTGTCCCACTCAAGCATTAGTGCTGTCTGCTGCTCCAGCCCTTCTGCTGCAGCTCCAGAGCAGTGACTTGGTGCTTGAGGCAAGCTGTGCTGCTCCTCCGTCCCTCTCAGCCAGCGAGGAGCCTTCTTGTCTCCAAGACAACTCAGAAGCGAAGCAGAGCTGTGACTGGTGTGGGAAGTCTGTAAGTCTTTGAGGGATGAGGCTGTGTTGAGGTGAGGAGAGTTTAACAAGGGACCCAGCACCATTGTAGAAGCTGCGTCCTTGGTAACAGCAAAATCAGATTGAATCAGGAAAGTGGATGTTAGCATGGGATTCAGCTCTTCTGAATCCCACTGAGCTTTTTCCAAAGTCTTTAATAGCATCATGGATTTGTTTGTGTTCTTATATTGTCTCTTAAAGTCAGTGTTGTGAAAGATCCAAGTGGTTGTGACCCATCACTAAATTGATTTTATAGTACCTATTTCTGGTTAAGGTTATCCAATAGCAGAATCTGAAATTTTGGGACAGTGCTTCAGAACTATTGAGAATTGACTTCTATTTTTATGAAATTGCGCGGAGATTTACCACGAAGTTCAATGGGTGAAATGTTAGCTTACTACCAAACATTAAACACCCTCCTGTTTGCTGCCTCTGGGCATTGACCACAGTGTATCTTTCAACATGGAGTTTTTCATGCACAATTATCTGTGTCAAAGGAGTAACTTTTCTTCTATGCACCTGATGTGGTACGTTTACACTGCTTCTATGAGATGCACTGTGCTCAAATGTCTCCACACCAAGGAAGGAATACAAATTAAAAGACTGAATACAAAAGACCTCTCTTAATGTTTCCACCAGTGTCCTGCTTACAAATGACTCAAACACACTAGTTAAGGAAAAAAACTAATCTCTTCAAACTAAAAGGAATATTTTAATCTAAAAACACTCTAACAGCTTTACTGAAAAATTCATAAAGATTGACTGTTTGCCCAAACTTGTAGTGCTGTTCTATTGACTCTCTTTTCAGCCCTGCACAGATGGTAACTCCCATTCACTTTGATGGGAGATTTGCCTGGGGTAGGACTGCAGAACTGATGCCCAGGATGTTAATTAAATGTACAGTCAGCTGGCCAAAATGTAGCTGGTTGAGTCATAAGGACAGCTCTTCCTGGCTTACCTAAGAATACTTCTTAGTGTATAATTAAACCACAAAAACTGACATCAAAGTAACGATAAGGGCCTACTGTAATGCTTGTAACCAAGGAAATTCAGGCCAACATTCCTTCCTTTGATCACCCAAATGGGCCAAGCTAGCACGTAAGTCTGGATCTGGATTCTCCCTTTCTCAAGCACTGGTAGAGGTGAAGGAGGTAAAACTGATGGAACTGGCTAGATTGGATGAAGTGGTTGGGAGGTAATAGTTTTTGTCGCACATACCTGCAGAATCCCTCCACAATTAGAAGGTGGGAACAGGGATCTTTACTTAAAAGATTTTGTCAGGGTGTGAAGGAATGCTCAGAGTATGCTCAGAGACAGCACACCTTTATAACTTGATCTCCATACTTCGTACCACTCCAAACTCCGTGAATTCTGTATCAGCTCAATGGGGCTTTTTCCCTTGGATGTGATTTCTTTACAGTGAGAGAAAGTTGGGACAAGTGAAGGGATAACACCCCCTGGGTGTAAAACTGCTCAGGAAGGGCTCTTTGCAAGCACAAAGATACTGGAAGCCTAGGAACTGTGTTTCTATCCCGTATCTCTTGAAGCTATAGATCTTAACTTTGGAGGTGCTTTAAAGCATTCTTGTTTCACTTAACATTGTCTTAAACAAGCTGGAAAAACAAGATCTAGAAGATCTACTATGGAGTATTAGCAAAATGAGCTGGGAAGCCAAAGTTAAAGAATAGTTACCAGTGGTTTACTGGAAACAGAAAAGGATGTCTCAAATGTGGTTTCACATGGATTTGTCCTGAGCCAGATACTGTAAAATACTTTCATTAGTGAATTTATTGATAGGAGAAGGAATGTTCATATTAAATTTCTAGATGCCACAAAGCTTTGAAGACTCCAGGTATAGAGGAGAAGATGATTAGAATTCCAAGGGATCTTTACAAATTAGAAAGATAGTATTAAAAAAAACCCAGGATGCAATTAAAAATAAGTCCAATGTCTGTACTTAGACAGGAAGAATCATTCACAGAATCAACTCAGTGAGAAAGAACCAACAAATTTACAGTCATAAAGGAAAGGAATTAAGGGTTGTAGCTGTCTGCAGCTTGAACATGAACGGGGAATGCCATACTAGTATAAAAAAAATGCAGAGAAGATATTTTGAGTTCTAAAAACAGGAGCACAGTCTGCAAAATGAATGAAGTATTTCTTTTTCTTTTACAGCTGTGAAAAGTTCTAAGCTAAGTTAAGGTTTAATTCTCATGTGCACGAGAACAGAGCAATATAGCGACCTATGAGAAAAGATTACAAGAGTTTGGGTTGTTTAGACTAGAGGTTAAAACACTGAGTAGAAACATGATAGCAGTCGTCAAATACAGAAAAAAGCTGGTGCAAAGCCAAAGGGGATAACCTTGTGGACAGGACAGAGTGATTCAAGTGCAAAACAAAATGTTTCTCTAGGCTTTAGGCAAAAGCTTTTTTTGACAATAAAGCTAGTTAAACACAAATTACTGTAGAACTGTTACCTTTTTTTCATTAAGCTGAGGTTAGAAAAAGTTCCCGTCTTGAATGAGAAGGATAGTTCAGGATGTCTTGGGGTAGCCACAACATTTCTTCTTAAAGTTCCTTCCTGTTTTGTAGCATTCTCTGACCCGTTATGAGAGGCTTTAGGAATCTCTCCAGGAGACTTGTTTCTCTGCTTGCTCTGAGCTGGACCTGACTGGTAGGTTTAAATCACTCTCTAAGAGCCTCCCTCCCCTCTAAGAGCCTGATCCATATTTTTGAGGTGCAGATTGGCCCACTTTTTCTTTGGCCGACTGTCTGGGTTACCTAGTAGCAGACTTCCCATAATTGGGGTTGCATTATGGACTTGGCAACTAGTTGTTGTTTTGGATTTTACTTAAATGATGGCCTTGAAGCATTTGTGAGAAAGAATCAGTGACACTTGTTTGTCCTTAAAAGACTTGTTTGTTACACTAAATATCTGACCGGTGTGGTGTTGTCTTGGCCACATGGAAGGCTGCTGGGTTTTCCTACGTCAAGTAGCAACCGCATGTTTTCAGTGAGAGTGACCTTCCTTCCAGATCAACAGCAACAACAACTGTGCTTGTCCTCAACACCAGCCCTCAACATATTAAGTGAGAGTGGTTAAAGGTACAGCCTTTACAGCTTAAATACTGAGTTAAGTAAGAGTTATGTAAGGTCACAAAAAAACAGTAAACACCAGAAGACTGAAACGGGTGGTACTTATCACTGGATGATACCAGCTCAATCAAGCATGAGACACATGAGCTGGATGTAGACAGATAATTGTATTTCTCTATTTGATTTGAAAATAATACTAAAATTTAGTTTCAGACAGTAGAAGTCTGTGAAAAGTGCTCCAGTGGTACTATGTACAATTTGCTTGATTTCTTGGGTAAAGACATTCTTCTCTAGAACAAATTATTTTCCTTCTGCTAATAAGAAAAACAAGGGGAAACAGATTGCAAGATCTTAATAGGCTTTTTTTTTTTCCAGTGGGTTTCGTGCCAAATTCTATCCTCACATGAGTTCTTGAAACCTCTGATTTCACAGGGACTTTGTGGCTGTAAAAGAATAGATTTCTTGGTCTTCATGTCTAAAAAGCTTCTTTCTATATAAAGTGCTTTACACATGGAATGGCTGCTGAAGCAAATTGACTAGAATGGCAGTCAATTTTACACTGCTGCCCTCCCACCTGAAAAGCACTTTCGATGCCCTACAGAGAAAAGAAATGAAAGAGGAGGGGTAGACACATGCACATACACAGAGAGAAAAGATGCTTGCAAAGGAGTCTTTAAAAAGTGAGCAAAAATGAACTAGTACTGTCTGCTCCCTGTCCTACATTTTTGTCATACTGATTGGGGAGAGGTGTTTCTACAGGGTGGAGCATATCCAGTGAATGCACATTGAGCCAGATGAGGTTCTTATCTGCACTAGGACGTTAGCTTCAAATAGCTTTGCTTAAGGGCTAGAATATTCCCAAGTTACATCTAGGGAAAGTGAAGATTTTCAGTTTAAATCATTTTTTAAAAGATGCATACCTGCTTAATGTCTTCCTGTATTGTAGTTTTTAGGGACATGTTTTGTACTGATGTTAATTCAGCGTATCTCTTCTGAGTATATTACAATTATATCAGTTTTATATCAGTGAAGTTTCTAGTCCCACATCATCAAGCCAATCTAGAAGCTTTAACAAATATTGACCAGATGTCTTTAGTTAAAGTAAAATGATGTCTTCTGTGAAGAGGGCTCCTGACAGCTCGGACCAGCAGTATTCATTCTAAGTCTATTCTAGAAAATGATCTTCAGCATATGTGGTCAAACAGAAGTGCTGCTAATGCAGCAGCTACGTTAGAGGGTGAGAACGGGAGTGATAGGAGACCATGCCAGGAAAATATGTTGATTATGCAAGGTCTCTATCTTTTGCAACAAGAATGGTGTAGTGATATGACATAAGATTGAACAGCTGTTTCTCTGAACATTTGAGAGTTTTTGGAATATATTTTAAGGATGTCTTCTGTGTCCAAAAGGCAGCCTATTTGGGGCTGGTCTTGAGTACTCTGATTTTATTTTCAGAGATATAAAAGAAAGGGATACACACAATATGACGACTCCAAATGTTACCCCATCTAGATAAAGTCTATTTACAAGGATCTTACCTGATTTCAGAGCTCAAGAAAAATTTTAAACTCCTTCTCAGAATTTCACATCATTATGAGAAGCCTTTTTTGACTTTATTTGCAGATAAATTTTCTTCTTTTACATATACTGAGGCTGTTTGAGTACTGGTGATGGTGACAACCTTTGCAGTGTTATCATTGATTTTCATTGTTCATCTGAAAAAGTTTTTGTTTGATAGTGTCTCTGAGGAATTGTTCCTCTTTACAAATGTTGATTCTGTATTCCTCATTGGTTGACGATAACGAGCAGATTCTCAGATATGGTAAATTGTCATAGTTCCATCAGCCCATATGCTGATTTGGACAATCTGATTGACTAATTGTAATAACATACATTTTTTCTGATCAGTAGCAATCTTACATTAAAAATAATGTGAGATTTCTATCATCAAAGCATTAGAGTCATACATTATCTTTAGGAGAACAGTAATTTGTGTGTTTATTTTCATTCATAAGGAAATGTATAATCAATTCTTTCTACTCTGTTCATTTTAATTAGGTAAATGTCTGGATCTATATTAATTATGTCTAAATCTTTAATTTTATTAGTTAGATATGATCTAAACATTGGAGAATCTTGTTCATTGGAATATCTATTTAATGAAACTTCTTGTTATCCAAAACCTGGACTATATGTCCCAATATGCATGATTTGTATTGGAAATTCATTATTTATGGGTAGCATATCCCCTTCTGATAAGGGTTATAGGAGTTAAAAACATTTTACACATCAAATATTCTATTCTCTCTGAATTCTTTCACGAATAAGTGATCTTTAATTTTCAGTCAATAATGAAATTATTTAGTATCAGTCATGCTCTTTATTTTTCATTTGATCCCTCTTCTATTCCTTGTCACTGGTCATCAGTCAGTACCAGAACCTGGTCTTCAGATTGCAAAGTTAGTATTTTACTAAAATCATTGGCAAATTAAATGGAGAGCTTCAAGAACACTGCTACTTGCGTCAGTGGCAACTGCTAATATGCAAGTCATTTCTGTCCATGTGGATCATACCAAAGAAATTCAGACATGAGACAGGGTCACATTATACTTTTGAGTTCATTTGCTATTTCTGTTTTGTGTTTTTCATACCCTTGGTCGACAATTTTAAAGAAAGTGATACGCGTATGATTTGAGAAGTTGCACAGCTCATTACCTGCAATATAGCTGACAGTCTGATTTCAAAGACTTGTTTCTTAAGTTAGCAGATTTTTAGCACAGCCTAAGACACTTCAGACCCCAGATGTGTGAAGGAATAAAAGAATGAGAGCACTCCTGCCTGCTCCTATTCTGGGGCTCCCGAAGGAGCAGCAGTTATCCTTGAAAGCTTCTGCACTAATGCAACCACTGGTATGAGGAGGAGCCTGCTCAGCTGCCCCAGGAATAGCAGAATGAAGGCAGGCTTTCTGAAATGTAGGGAGATAAGGCAAAAGAAAGGTGCTGGCAGTGATGTTTATCTTAAATTTCAGAGTTCATAAACTCAAAAAACACTACAACCTGAGTGGATGTTGTAACTGATGTACACTTTCCAAAATCTATCTAAACTAAATCCACTGAGTTCAATGCGGCGCTAACAAGGGCTCACTGAAGCCAGGAGATGAGGTCACTTGAAAAAGCAAAATAATTTAAGTAGACTTGTGCCTTATGAAAGCAGGGAGCAAACTATAAAAGAGCAATTTTCAATCTGCAGCTGAATTAACTAGGAAAATACAGTTTTTCACTTATGGGCCCTCCTGAATCCAGGCTTGTCTCTGTGGTGAAGAGGCTCCTTCTCGGAGGACAAACACCGTAGAGTTAAGGGAGAATGGTTTTGTGGCTGGCCACGTGAGCTTTTGCTGAAATACCAGTTCAAGCACAGAAGCCTGACCTATGACTTTTTCTGTGAGTGTTTTTGAGGCAAAGTCATGCATATTCTGTGATGAATGGAACCTGAAATGTAGAGGCTCAGCATTGCTACTAGCAGTGAAGTGCCTGACTATAAATAGTGTATTTCAGTCGATTTTAATCCTGAGAAACAGCATTTATCTCATGACAGCCCCTTCTCTTCTTTTTTCTCCTTATGTAAATTGCTTCCTCAGAGATCAATTCAAACAGATGCACAAACACATTACCTTATTAAGTAATAATTATGGCAGTGTAAACAACATAACAAATGATAGAACAGGTTAAGAAATATATACATCCTCATCAAATGCTGAGATTTGTAATCTGCTCTGACTATACTTTCATTGTAGTCATTCAATGTAGTCTCACCTGTTCTACCTGTTGCTTTTTTACTGTCATAAAATTGTAAACTACAATTATGCTTCGGTCTTCAGCCATACCATGTTATACCACCCACACTGAAGGCATGGCACATGAGCAGAGCCCAGTCCATCCACATATTTACACATATGTCTGCCTTTAAACATGTAAGCTTTGTGCTGACTTGCAGCCTACCTTCTCAGATGATGTCTTTACCTCTTTGCTTGACTGTACTCTGAGTTTATGAAATTTATGCCTGCTGGTGAGAAAAGAAACTGGAGGCTTGGGTGACATTCACACATCTGTCGTGCAAATACTGTCTGTACCTGTGAGCTGCCTGTGCTATTGGATCTCCTGCCTTGATACAAATATCTTTTTAGGTGCCCTAGCTGAGAAGCAACTTAGAAATTGTAAGGTGGTGCTATCGAAACCAAAAATACATAAATTTGGTGTCTTGTCAGCTAATACCTCTTGCTTTAATGACAATAAAGCCTGCTGACACGTGTGGTCATGGCAAGAAGGCTCTGCAGTGTGAATGGAGCAGCTGCTGCTTATCAGGGAGGGAAATCAATGACTCAGCATTCATCAGAAGCATCCTCCTGCTGGTCACCACTGCCAAGTGCCGACTCATCGATTTTCCTCCCTGCTAGGCGAGGACTGCTCTATTTTCTTTACAGCAAGCTTTAAAATGTTTCCAGAGCTCTGTATGCAGCTGTCAGCTCCCATTGGTGGGTCTCAGTAGGAGCACCCCAACACATGAATTGCATTGGGGCTGGGGCATAAATCTCAAATTCGCCCAATGTAGTTTTTTCAAAGTGCCTGAAGCACAGCATGTGTGACTCTAGAAATCACCCTATCTACCCCAATCAGCACAAATGAGGTGTTCTGCTTGCCAGAAGCTCACTAAATATTTTTTTCTTGTGAAGTGGCAAATGGAACGCAATATGCATGGCTCACAGATTCACGGCCGCTGAAACGAATCCAACAATATGCAGTTGTCATCAAGAAGTATGTCTAGGAAAACCTCTCTAGCCACACAGTTTCAGCACAGCATGTGGGTACCAGCCAGTCCTTCGATATTCAGCCAAAGAGATTGCCATATACAGTGCACATGAGGAGTGCTGTCCTTTGATTTCTCCTTTTCAAAGAAATCATCCTTGCAGCTATTCTCCATTGTCCCTCAGTCCTGAATATCTTCTTTACTTAAAGAAACCCTGGAAATCAAAACCAGAGTCAGAAAGGGGTCTTTATCTGCCAGTATTAAAATCTCGTGAGTCATGTTTTCCCAAATCGTTCACAAAATTCAGTCAGAATTCAGCTCACAGCTTCAACTTCAGAAATGCTGTGAAGGTGACTACAAACAATGATATTAATTTACAATTTGAAAAACTCATTTACCCTGAAATGTGTGATATATTCACATACATCTCTTTTCCGTTTCATTTACAAAGAGCAACAGAATTGTGGAGTTGAACAATAAAGCTTGAAAGCTTTCAGTTCCATTCCATTTTGAAGATGCAAATGAGACAAGTTCTGAAATCTGCAACCCAGCTTCTACTTGCTGATTTTAATCTAAGAAACGGCATATTTACTAGAATACTTACTGAAACAGAAGATTTACTTAAAACCAGTATCTCACTGTATTAGAGTTGCAAAGATTTTCAGACCTGTAACATCGCTGTTCTCTTCAGAAACAAGGAAATATGCAAATAAGTTGTTGTTCATAATAGCTGCTGCTTGCCATATTTGTAAAATAATTATATTTACCAGTTAATTGACCTGGTGTGCACAATAGGGACAAAAATAAAGAAATGATGCATGAAAATTCAGAGTAACACTGAATTGGATTGGTTTGGAAAAATATATTAACTGTTAATTTTCAAAAATAGCAAGCAATTAATTGCTGCTGTAATGAACATTTCTGTTTTACTCTGGCAACCATACTGTGTTAGCATAATACATCACAAGTCAAGGCAGACCAATTGATTGCAGTGTTTGCGTTGCAATAAGTACAGTTTTGGTTTAATGTTAAATTTTCATCTCAAATGTTCTCACAGGAATGCAGATGTTGTCCTATTTGTTGGTCTTGTTAAGATCTCTGTCATGTGAGTGCCAGTGCGTGTAGTAACACCTAATAAATTATGTAAAGTGTTGCAGTGTACTGCACTTGTATGACCATTTCAATATATTGTAATTGTTTTCCACACTTCCCCCACAGGTTAGTCTGGCTTCCAGCAGAGGCAGAAGTGAATAACAAGCCAATCAACATGCAAAATATTGAACAGAGCAGCTCAGCACCCAGCCAGCAGCCAAACGCGAGATGAGCGTGTGGCTGCAGACAGGACGGTGAGTGTGTGCTCGGCTTCCTGAGCCTTGCACGTCTCTCCCTGTACCTTCTGAATCTCATTTCTGTTGTTTACTGGTCAAAATGAGCTGTTCCTCATGTCAGCACTGGCTGATGAGTACAGTGACAGAATTAGGGCCAGGTTGTGTTCATTGCCAGGTACCAGTGAGGGTCTTCATTTGCCTGTTTGGGGCTTTGGAACTGTATCCCAAGGGAATAAGGGTGACCCCCCTGTCTTGATCCGGGATGGTAAAAGCAGGAACGTGGGGATATGGCCTGGTGATGCTGACTGCCCTTGCAGTGTTCAGCACATAGGACCCCACTCTGACATGTAAAGGCACTTAGTCTGGCTTTACATGAGGAAGTTTGATCCCATTAGTGTGGGATTCTGCCTCTGCCGTGCCCAAGTGGGACATTCCCTTTTACTTCAGTAGATTTGACTTGAGGAACCCACCGCCCAAAGACATTTAGTTTGTGGCTCAAAGAGTTTTCTGTTGAACAAACCCAGCTCTGTTATTTACAGGGGTACTTGGAGGACCTGCTTTTGGTAGATGTTCTGGCCTTTGCCTTTCGAGCCCACTAAGTGAGAGCCTGCTTGCATAAGGAAGCTCTTTTCTCTGGTGGGAAGAGCTGGCACTGGCAACTGAGCTGAGGCCACTGGGCTTCCTCTGGAAGGGCCACCCTTAACGACTTCAGAAGGTGGCAAATTTCAGCTTTTGGGGTGTTTAACCAGTGATTTTAAAATTAAATCTCTGAATTGCGTAAGAAATCCTCTAAGGCATCTAGCACCTTTTTTGTTGTTTTTTTTTATTCAACATGTTTTTAACTCAATTTTTTAGCATTTCTGGAATTCACATTAGCTACCATAAGACTAGATGGATAACTGCCCATAATTTGGCTCAGTTCTCAATCAGGTATCTACAAGTTAGGAAGCATTGACTTTTTGCCTGTGTAGGTTGGTTCCTTTCTGTGAAACAAGTAGAATGTTTTTCCTGTATCTTTTCCAGAAATGAATATTTTACAATCCTCCTCTAGTGCCAGAACACCCTTATGAAAGCAGCTAACCTGTGCTAATGATTGTTTAAGAATGAAATGGGAAAAAAAATGAATACAGGAACTGATCTTCTCTGAATTTATGGCATTGCAGTCCTTCCCATGGCAACACAGATAGTCAGGTGGTTTGGTAGCAAAGTACAAGCAGGAAGAAAAGGCAAACAATGACAGAGAGAGAAAAATAAAAGGGAAAGAAAGCAATGTGATTTTCTCTAAAAATATAATAACTAAATGGTAGAAGAAAATCCTTATAAATGGTATTGTCTACTTGTAAAGTATATCCTTCATGTATTCATTTCTTTCTATTAGACTAGCTTGTCTAAAACATATACAGAAAGCCCTTTAATATCCCATTATACTGTATACTGAAGCATTCAGGTCTAATACTATTACTGATAAAGAAACCAAAAGCATATTTACAGAGACTGAATGTCTATAAAGAGCAGATCAAGCAAGTCTCTTGAGAGAAGAAAGTCCCATATCAGATTATTGTGTGAAAAAAATAGCATGCTCATCTCAATTACAGCACCAATTTGGTTTATTTAAAAAGGAAGTAATTCTGGGTTTATATCATAAAATCACTTTTTTTAAGCCTGTAAACATCCAATAAATTAAATTTTTAGATAAGATCCATTTTGCAAAAAACTATTTATGAAAAGCTTCAAATAATAATTAGAGAGGATTTAATAACCTAATCACTGACTAATGCTAGCACACAGTAAGTACGCTGAATTAGATCCTTTTGTGGAGTTGCTGTTTTACCTCATCTCATTTGGCAGCTTATTATACAATGTAAGTTGCTCAAGCCTATAATCCCTACACCAGTGAAGGTATGTAGCAGAAAAATTCTGATTGTAGTCTCTTGAGCTAGTAAGTAAAAAATCTTTAAAAGTGTTTGTCAGAATAACAGTCTAGCTGAACCTAATGCAAAAGCAATATACAGTGTTATACTGCAAATTTATGAATGTTAACGTCTGAAGCATGAAAGAAAGTTATGCTGCTTAGCATAACCATAGATTAAATATTGTCAATATGGTATGGAATATTAAAGCTTTTTCTTTAAAACTATGTGCATATTTTGGCTTATGTTAACTGTAGTGCTCTACTAAACGTTGTAGGTATTCTACTAAAGTTAATATGAGCCCTTTTTGTTTATTTTAATGCACTCTGAGCCAGACTCTGAAATTAATTTCATTCCTGGTCATCCAATTTACTTCTGAATAAAAATGAGTGAAATGTCACCCTGAGCCTGGCAAAAGAGAGAGAGGGGTGATGGCTCAAACTCAGAAGCATGACACAGTACAAGTTATAGCCCTGAGAACTAAAACTACCACTTTACTTCTTGAATCTTTTCTAGTGAGATTTAATTTAATTTTTAAGAACTTCAGGGCAGGTTAATGAAGGTCTATTCACAAAATAGACACAAGATATTTAAAATGGGTCAAACCAAAACCCTGGACAGGCCATTACAATACTTTGGGACTTCAAAATCCTGAACCAAACTTCTTGTGTTAACAATGCTTGGCCATTGTTGCTCTTAGCACTGATGCTCCTGAGTATTCTGTCACATCCATCTGCTGGTCACAAGCACCAGAGACACCACACTGAAACCTGGCATACCAGGGCAGCAGCACAGCCTGGACACAACCAGGTTACATTTCACTGTGTATGCTGAACTGTAGGAGAGCACTGACATAGTTACGAGGAGGAAGAAGAGGAAAAATACAAATACAGTCAAGTAGAACTGTGAAGAGGTGGATACAGATATGCAGATTAGGGAACAGATCCCTCGTGTTGGAACTGTCCTCAAGGAAGAAAAGAAAGATTACAAACTGTCAGGTCAACAACGGGACCACTTCCATAGGTACTCTTCTGGTGCCATTGAGAAGTTTCCACTGAAGCTATCTACGGTGATACAGTCACAAAGATCTGGCTCTTAACAGCTCCAAGTGGTGTGTGCCCTTCAAATTCCACCTGAAAGGCAGTCAGGTTCCCATAATGTGAAAGTGAAAACTGAGAGGGATTTTTAGGTTTTGAACAAAAGGGTTTTAAAATATGTGTGTATATATGTATGCCTGACAAAAAGTTAGCCCTTAAAACCCTGTGTAATTGCATGCATTATATTTGTGGAAGTGTCTTATTGCCACTGCATTGCTATTAAAATGCAAAGCAAGTGCAAGCATGTCATGTTTATTAAACCACTAAAAAAAAAGTTCTGACAGTGTTATGACTTCAGTTTTCAAAGCATATAAATGGGCAGGGCAAAAAAGGGGGAGGAATCAGAAACCAAATTCTCAGTTTACTCTTTCATGCCTCATTATTGGACCATGCAGGGTGGAATATGTAGTCCTTTGAGATGTCTGCAATAATAATCTTAAGATTTACAATAAATTATCTCAAAGTACATTGCAAATTTAACAGTTTGATATCAGATGTAAGCACAAGATGATTACAGCTATAGCTGAGATTTCCTTGGCAAAAGGCTTACAGCAAGGGAAGAATATGTTCATTTTTTTTCCCCTAAGAAACGGCAGTCATAGGTGTGCAGGGTGTAATTATGCAGGCTGAAATGAGGCCAGTTCACTACAGATAATTCCTTATTCTTTACAAAAAGTGCTGCAGATGATTAGATTGTCAGTTTCAAGTATCATCTGCAAGGTGGCAGCTCCAGTACCTTATCCAACAGTGTCCAGTTTTCAGAGCATGGGATAAATCCTGGCAGGGCAACATGCAGCATTTCCCCTCAGTTTTTTGTGACCCCACCTTCCACATGAGTGGAGCTGGAGATCTAGTGCCTTCTCATTCATGCTTTCAGCTTAAAGTTTCCATTTATTAAATCAGCCCTTCCGTTATCATCATTTATGTACTATTCATACATCATTTCTGTCTATTGTAGTACCTCTTCCCAGGATTTAAATAACTCTGGCACTGAATAGCTTGTGCAATCTGAACAAATAGTCTTAAACTATCAGAATAGCTTTATCTAAAACATACTTACAAACAGATAAAAGGAGGAACATTGTTTGTGTTCTTTTTGTGTTTTGTGAATAAGAGTTGTGCAGGAATAGAGATACTCATCATTGAGTACACTCTGGCAACAGACAGATGCAGCCCCAGCAGATGAAGAAAGTTGCTATGACTTCAAAATGAACTCTCTCTGCATGTTCTGGAAATGTTCTTCACTGTCCAGTTAATTACATATCTTCATATTTTGTTTTGTTAAATGTAAGATGTTGCTAAAGACCTGATAACCTTGGCCTTATTTTAGCTTCTAGCTCTTTTGGGTACTTTTCTGGGTAACATCCTTTACTCTACATTAGCTATTTCTTTCACAATCTTCAGCCAGTCAGATGCTGCCAATCGAAGATCATACCCGGATTTTTAACTTGAAAAACAGCATTGCTACCATTTCTTTGCATCAGAACTGCTGGTTGTTGTGCAACATCCCAAATTATTCTAAGATCATGAGATAAAAATAGACCTTTGGGAATCCAGCAGAGATTAAGCCAGTAACCACACATAATTCTTGCACTCTAAAGATTCCATTGCAGATGCAGTTTTTGAGAGAATGTACAAAAAAGATGTTTTTAAACTAAAGCTAGTCTCAAACTTTGAAATTCCTCTTCAAAATGCATATGTCTGCTGTGTTGGGGGCATTGTTCTAGAAAAGAATGGACATAGGGAGAATATGAGTGATGTCCAGCAGGACCTCCTTCAATCCCTGCTTTTCCTCAACAGCTCTAGGAGAGCTGAGAGGGGGAGCTGGTCAATGCAAGCAGTGCTAGAAGGCACTTCAGCTTTTCTCAGATCTCAGCAGAGCAGAAGGTGCAATATATATCTCCCTCTCCTTGTGTATATCTAAATATGTCATCCAGAATTCTGCTGGAAAAGTAAAAGGGCAAGCACTGGCACCTGTAGTCTTTGATATAATGTGTAATGACCCAAGTTGCAAGAGCTGTGGCAAGCCTTTGCTTGCAGTAGATGTGGGAAAAGGGAATGAAGAGCAGCTGCTATTTAGGCATGTTTTACAATTACATTAGTTTTGTTTCATTTCGATTTCAAAATGCATGTTGCATGTTGAATTGTGATGAATATATATTCAAAACAGGAATATTTCATTCATACCTTTCATACTTTAGGTGGAAATTTGAAATGGGTCATCAGAAATTACTTTTCCAAACCTGTTGGTTTGTAGGCTTCTGACAATGCAATTCTCAATCCATTTGAACCCCCTCTTTCTTTCCTTGCACTCTGTTTTGCTATGTGCTTTTCTGCATTCTGAAATGTTTCCTTTATGAAATGATACACTTTTACCTTGATGTTCTTCCTGAGGATGGTTCATACCATGTAGGAAGTCCAAGTCTGTGTGAAAAGGAGAACCCATTTCACAGCTTATGGGTAGGACAAAAGCATTTTTATTGTTTAATTTTTTCCTTGGAAAGGTGGTAGCACCTGCCAAACCCAGTGCAGCTGCCACCTTGGCTCTCAGCACTGATATGGCACTAGTAGGATATGTAGGAGTATATATCAGGACAAATCTGGTTTCTGCTGTCTGACACTTGTGTTTACCCATTATTCAGAAGCACAAGAATTCGTTCTTGCCTCTCCTGTTATAAAGTTTTACCATAATAAGTTGGTGCAGCCTGTGCACACCTCCCCTCTCTGGGTAGATCTGGTCAGAGAAAAAAGGTCTCAGATTCCTAGGGGTGTTCAGAATGGAGGCTTGCTAATGCTGTTTGCTTTTGGCTGTAGAGTTCTTGTGCCTGTGGTTTGGTGGTGTGTGATAATTTAAGGACGGATGTAGGAACACTGCTTCCTTGGCTCTCTGGAAGCAGGCTGGCAGCATTCAATCGTTATTACATTAGGATGATTCAAGGCTGAGAATACTGATGCCACCCTTCCCCCAGCACTCTGCAGACACACACAGACACATGCACACGGCGTGCACTGAGTATTATCTCTGTTTGCCTTACTAATGTCATTGTGCAGTATTCCATTTTCCTCTCTCTTCTTGTCCCCAGGGTCTGTAACAAACCCCTGCTGGACCTTTTATCCACCCACTAAGTCCAGATTAATTTATTATACTCCATCTAGTTTTTGAACTGTTCCTTCTAAATGTGTGATGGGGCTTAGGGCTGTGCAAAGGGGATTCAAGGATAAGGGGAGAAAACATCCTCAGGCTGTAGCTTACAGTGAAAGGTTGTGTTACAGTACGAGCACCTCTACTATAATTATGCATGGCCATGGAAGATGATGCAGGAGGAATGACTGATTAGAGCTCATATTTAGCTAAATTAACATCTGAAGTCCATTTTTTGGTCTAAATCTGAGTTCATCATATCTAAAAGCAAATATTTGCCTTTAATATCTCTTATTTATGCATAGAATATAGTGTGCTCTTCACTTCTTTCTTAATTATTATTATTTTTTTTAAACAGCTTCCAGGCAGAAAGTCAAAGCCTGCTGTGTTTTATATTATACTCTGCAACTCATTTTCCTGTTTTTTTTTTTAATAAAACATCTAATTAATCCATGTAATCTGAATACTTTCTGTTTAAATTCAACATGCTAGTGAAAGAACTCAATGAAAATGTAGCTGATTTGTTATACCTATGAAAGTAATAGGTAGGTAAAAATATATAGAGATAAAAAGTTGAATACTTTATGCCCAGTGTGTGAATAGTGACTGAAGACAAATAATAATAAGGGTAACTATGAGCAGAAAATGTCTGAAAAAAAGGTCTTCAGTGGAGTGAAAATTAAGCTACTCATTGTTGCCATCTCATTTTTGCTCATTGCATAACACGAGCTGGGGCTGATGATCTTGCATTGGTACCAATAAAACTGGTATTTCTTTTCCATTTGTGGGAAGTCTCAATATGAGGTTTTTACAGGATCCTGATAAAAAGAAAGCTTCGAAGACTGTTGCAACCCAGCCCTCTTTATCTTGAGTTGAACACGATGAATGACTAGTTGTGTTAGAAGTTTCTTTTTCTTTATCTCTGTCTGACTCAGCATCTTCCTCTGGGGACAATACAAACAAGAGGAGCTGGGGCCAATCATGTATTTAGAAATTAAGTGTGTAACTTCAGCTGGCAAAGTGTGTAATAAAAGAAGGGGATTAGAAAAGTGCACCTTTTGATGAATTATCACCAGCACAATTTTTAATGCAATGTTTGTCAGGCTTTTGCATGAAATACCAGCAGCTCTTTAACATCTTTAAAATTATTACCTAGACAATTTCCAGTAATGATGAAGTTGAAAATCGATGTAGGAAATATTACTATAGTAAAAGTAAAAAGATGCCTCCAAATGGTAATGTACAAACTCTCACAAGGGAAGGCTTATTTGCATATGAAACTTTCCCAGTAGAAACATTATAAATCATATATAAGTCAGAGTATGAATGAGAAAAAGAAAAATAACTATCAAGATAAAGTTTAGAATTACTTAAAGTGTTCGTGGTTTGGCACAGACAAATGCAGAGAGAACATGTTTGTTAAGCACGGTCAGCAGAAACTTGGCATCTCACGGTACCTGAGTGGAAGCCTGGAAGTCGTGTTTTTTTGAAAAATGTATTAGATCCATTTCTTTGCCCACTTTTGCATCTGCACCAAAATCAGTCATGACACATCACTGCTAATGGAGAGCATTGTAGCAAGTGGAGAGTCAGGACCATTTTTTTTTCCTCAGGAAATCTCACCTTTGAGGCAGAGTGACTTTTGCATGGTCTTGCTTTTACCTGTTTTTGCAACTGAGCCTACCAAAACAAAAAAGGATGTGTGGCTTCCCCTCTGGCATAGGGTTGGTCATTCACATTTAAATCCCAGCATGAAATCTCAACCCTCTTGTACCAGTGGCAGAATTCCAAATGACTTAAACAAGAGCAGCAGCCTTCTGATCCCCTGTTTCGTTAACTTCAAGGAACCGTTTGTTCTTGGCAGTGACTGTTCGCACTGCAAAAACAAATGGGCACATTTTAAACTACCTAGAAATCTCAATGTTACCAAATCAGTCAAATTTTTTTCCAGATCTAGTTTGAAACCATACTATGGCTGCATTCCTATATCCCGGATCACTTTGTCTTCATGTTGTACAGAACAGTAACAGGAAGATTGTCTCCATCCTTCTTACAGAGTTTTATAAATTATATGCTGACTGAGATAGAGCAAGTGGCAAAACAAGGACATGAGTGACGTGGGAAAATCAAATAAAAATAAAATAAATGACATTTAGCAGGGAATCTTGGGCTATATTTTCTCAACAAAACCACTCTCTTTGAGAAACTGCTAGAGACACGTAACTTCTGCTGTGTAAGTACAAGTGGGACCTTGAACATGGCTGGCTCTTGGGCAGTAACATGAATGAGACTGGTGACTGCATCCATTTTCCAAGAAATACATACATATTTATCCTGTAACACTTTTTAATTAATGCTCAACTCAAAGAACATCCATAAGATCATGAAAGCAGCTAATAGTCCAGACTGAAGATGCCCAGATTAGATGCTGTTGCAGTTGAACCCAAAATGACTAAACATAATATTCCACTTCAAAGGAAAGCTTTCTATAAGGTAACAATGCAGATAAAGCTTTACTGTGTAGTTTAGTTTTTAAATCACCACCAAATCATGCAGAATTGTCATAGAAGTATCTACAAAAATCTTTCCTGTAGATGCTTCCATATTTCAATGTCACCATATATCACTACTGGCTGCAAGTTGCCTTCATCTCCAACATGTTCATGGCATGGGAGTTGGAAGATCTCAGTCACCTGACAAGGTGGATCCACATGGAGCCTCCAGAAAAGATTGCAGAGGACGCCAGAATTGTTGTTCTAAAGGTCCCTGTTTAATTTACACAAGGACAGAGGGTGAATACTAGGCTATTTACAAATTCAGCTGTGTCCTATTTCAGTATGAGACAAAGTCACATTGCATAAAGGTAACGCTGTATGCCTGATTCAGGCATATCTGACAGTTTCCACTTCTCTATTCTCAGCTTGCTTTTGTGTAAAGCAAATGTTTTACAGGGGTTTGGGTTGTGTGCTCTGCCAGCACACTGCTTGGCCAAGCACAGCAAAGCTGGTAATTCCCCTACAGTGAGGGCATATCCTCTTTTTATATGGTAAGCAGGATGGCAGTTTCCTGGTCTTTAAAGCCCTGCAAGAACAACTGGCCAAGGCTGTAAAATGGCAGAGGTGCTAGGAATCAGCTATGGTCTGTTCCCAGCTGGCAATCTGAACAGGCTGCCTGCCTGGAGAGGTGAGGGGGTTATGTAGTAGGACTTTTGCAGAAGAGAAGGCAGAGACAGGCTCTACAGACAGGGGTTTTTGGGGTGCTGGAAAGAGCTGAGTATTTCTGCCTAGGTTGCAGAAGATAAGTAGCCTTGACAATTGTGTCCTATTCTTGGGCTGAAAATAACAGCTTATTCTAGAGTTTTTTTACGGGAGAATGCTGGTAGCTGTCCTGCATCGTCAGCTTATGCGCAAAGTAAAGGCATAGCTGTTACTCTGTCTTTGGGTAATTTTGTTGTTCTTCTTTTGCAAAGGCAAAGATTCAGCTGCTTTCTTAAATGTTTGTCTTTGGAGCTTTTCCACTGCAAAAATGGAGAAAGCCCTTACAGTGGGTCACCATACCTATTGATGCTGCAGACAGTGCTGCAGGTCTGTCCTCTGTGGTCATTTGTCTCTCCCTTGGTTTGAAAAGAAAAGAAAAGAAATACGGGAAATCCTAAACCACACTGAACTTACTAGATTTCACGTGGAAGTGCAGTGTGAGAGCTTTTATATAACAAGACTTGGAAAGTGTAGTTTTGGATAAAAAATGTAACTTGTCTTCCTTTGCTTACACTTACATTTACCTTGGCTGAGTAGATTGGGGTCTCTGTCTGTTACTAGCAATTTTGGTGGCTGTAGATGTCCTTTGGTGCTAAGCACTAGTAACAGACAATCACATTCCTGCAAAAGTAGTAAAGATAATCTGTGGAGCAGTGGTTTTAGTTCATCAAAATAGAGCTGCCATATCTTGGCTGTTGGACTCCCTGGCATGGCTCAGTCTCCCTTTGAGTAGGGAAAGCAGATCAGCAGAGGAAAAACTTCAGGAGAGTTCTCTAATAAGAGTCATGAGATAAGGAGGATGATGCAGGTAAGGATTTTTGTGATTTTTTTCTGCCAATTGATGTAGATGAGCTCATGTAGCAACACTTTCAATTTTGGAATTAAAATTCAGATAATACTGTTTTTTCCAGTTATTGTGCTCTTGTTAATGACTAAGGCTTTGTCTGAGCCTAAGAATTTATTTATGACTTTGACCTGCTTTGAGCCCCAGTTTACTTGGAGTCAGAATCATGACTGCATGCAGACTATACCTTTTTAATTTAGCTAACAATCTGAATTCTCAAAAGTAGATTATCTTTGAAGTCTTCAACAAATATTTACTAAATGTTTGCCATTTATGTGGGTAGAAAGGCCCTAGAAAAAAACACCGAGATGAGAACAAAAGCTGTAGTGCACAATACTGAATGAAAACAAAGCAACATGATTTTAGTGGACAAATCTGTGCATCTGTTTGAAAGGAAAATTCTGAAGAGGGTCACCAGTCCTACTAGCAGTTGTCACACAGTAACTATTCTCCTACTCTTTCATACATAAAACTTCTTGAAATTGGTCACACAGACCAGAACTTTTCAGTGTTTACATCCAGGACCAACTGGACAGATGTGTTTAGGGAGGATTGCTGTTTGCTGATGTGCTGTGAGGGATAAACACAGCTCCAACAGCTATTTCTGACTAAACAGGAAATAGCCAAAGCCAGGCCAGCTCCGTGCTTTGTTCTTCTGCAATGTGTCACCTTCACTGAGCATAAAAGTGAGTCAGATATTGAATGTCATTGCTGAAATTACTTTTGTTTCTGTTAGAACAGAAATGCAAGTTTGTAGAAAATGTAGAAGTTTATTCATGTGCACACATATTATCTTTTAACACGTTTGAAGCTCTTTTTTCAGAAGCCTACCTCAAGTGTACCTAATGGAAAGTCTTGCAAATAATCCTGTAAGGCACAGTTGTTTACTAATAATAGATATTCTGGGCAAAGCTGTTTGAAGTGCTGCTTTACAGTCATCTGCTGAATTGAAAAATCCTTTGCAAACAACATTTTAACATTTCAAGGTAACAGTTAAATTATCTAGACTTGGTATCCCACACTCAAAATTCCTCTTTACACTGGCACAGGGAATACTTATTTTAAGCGCATCCAGTAAAATACATATTTTAAATTGTATTTTACAGTTCAGTGGTTTCTCTAACCTGAAGATCCCAAAGTGCTTCTCAGATGGAGGTGAAGTTAGCTTAAGAGGAGTCCTGTGAGCACAATTATTCCCACTTTGCATACAGAGAAAATGAGCAATGAAAAGGGATGGTTTGTTGAAGGCTGCACACAGGTGCTGGCAGTAAGAATAGAACCTGCACTTCTTGCCTCCCACTCCTGTGCTGTAACGATAAAGCTGCTATTAGGCTTTCCACATCATCCTGTGATTGAGTAACTTTCATTGTATCAGTGGAGATTCAGGAATTCTGAGCTAATTAATGCTCTGGCACTTTTCAAACCCTCAGCTGCTCTTTACCTCTGGTGGTTCTGTAGGGTTGGATGACTTGCAGTGATGTGTCTCTGAAGAGACAACAAAGAAAGGCAAATAAAGGATGGGGATTCACTAACCTTGTCTCACAAAGGTAGGGGCTGTACTCAGAAACATTTGCTTAGGTTTTATAGGCTCCTTACTCTTTTTAAACAGAGGGTCTAAAAGCTTCTAAGAGGGACCCTGTCATGTTAAAATCTGATAATTTGAAAGTTCTTTATCACTGCTGGCTGTGCTGCTCTTCCACTGATTACAGTAAATCACCTGAATTCTCTTTTGAAACTCTGCCTTTTCTGTGAGATCAAATTAAAACCCATGATTCCTATATATGCCACAAGGAATCAAGTATTACAAATACTCTGCCAGCTGTTCTTCTAAGTAATTAGGGAGGGACATAAGCTGACACTGATCTGGATCAACACGTCCCAGAAGTTTGGGTTAAAATTTTTTGGTACAAGTTTGATGACCCACAGTGTGTAGAGTTAACTCTTTCAGCTTTTCTGTTAGTAAGAAGTTTAATTGTGAAGACAATGAAGAGGCTAAGCTATTAAGAGTGATGAATTTTGGAGCAAGTAATTTATTCAGTCCAATTAACAGCACATGGCCTATCAGTAAGGGTTGGGCATCAAAAGCCAGTAACTTGCAAACAACCAGGAAGACTTAAAAACATCCATCATAAAATTGTAATGTCATCTCAATTCTCACTGTTACTCTTGGTCTCTTTTCACATGGCAGAGGTTTATGTTTTGTTTACATTTTACTTTGGTATTTTAATATGTTCCAACAACCCCAAAGTGGGTTATGAATATGTATATACCCAAAATATGTAACTTACTATGTTAGAAACAAAATACACAAAACACAAGTTCTTTCTAGCACTATTTTTCTTTTGAGTCAAGCAAAATCATACAAATAGGTTTTGCAAACTTAGACCTCTAAACATGGCTTTAAAACTATCAATACCTATACATCATTCAGTTACTACTGACTGCTCTGAATTATTTAAAAATAATATTAAAAAAAAATCTATGAGCAAAACAGTGTGAGGAACACAGGGATGAATTAACTCTGCAGTGTTAATAGGGTTTAATATATGAAGCATTAGGCACGGCTGTAGCACTCATAAAGGAGCACAGCTAATGCTTAAACTTGTTTGACATCAGAGCCTTTTTACCACGTATATTCCAACATATTTACAAATTGAGAAGAGGCTTGTTGAATCTTGTTCCACGATAGACTTCTGAAGTATTCGGGCTGGCAGTTTTCAATTACTTCATCTTGGCTGGGATTCAAAGCAGGCCGGCACACGGGGAGGGAGGCATTCAGCTGGTCCAGCTGAAACACAAGGGGATAACACATAGGCTTAAAGGGGAAGAGCCCAAAGTCTGGGCTCTTCTTGACATACATCATTAACTATTTATAGAGATTCATTATTTTGTGGATTTGTCACAATTGGCTCTTAGGACAGGGTGTCTACATGCTTTACTAATTATCCCTAACCTGCTTGGAGGCACGTTTGTGAATGCCAGTCATTTACTGCCAATTTACATACTTGGGGGAGGGGTCTGGGGAGAGAGATTCATGATATAAAAACAGGTTAGAGTAAGTGCATTAATGTTTCCCTCTAGCTTACCCTGTGCCATGGCTTGACACGTCCATCTCTGTCCTAAATAAACCTAACCACTTGCATCCTTCACAAGTGACAGCAAAGCTGAACAATTTCATCAAGATTAATTCCTTAGAATAATGTCAGTCACTTTAGGGTGTTTTTAGAGAATGAAATTATATATTTATGATACAGTCCTGATTGACTATTTTATATGAAATGTCAGTGTTTTCTCTTTGCATAACACACCTTGCAGGGTGTCAGGAAGCTTATTCCTAAGGGAATCCGTAAGGGAACACAGACCCCTTGTTTGAATGCATATTCATTTATTGTATTCCTTGCCTTGAGGTTTGAAGCAACCTGTTTCCACCTAGCAGGAGGGTGGGCAAAGCTCAGAGTATGGGTGTTGGGGTGGTGGCATTAGCCACCCATGGCTAATGTGATGGCACAGCCTGACGGTGCTGTGCCATCATCACTGCGCTCGCCCTGCTTTGTCATCGTTAGGTGGGTGGCTGCAGTGGCAAGATGCTTCTATTCAATGAATCAATTGTTAGATGAATGTTAGGCTTCTGCAGGGGGAAATATCGTGCCTCCTTCTGTGACTTCCCACCCCCAAACTTTCTCTTCCTATTCTCCTCTGACATGCTGCAACAGATTTATGAAAATCAAATACTCTGATTGTAGAACTGCCACTTAATTAACAACACACAGGATTTATTCGGTGCTCAGCTCCTAGAGATCACTTTATTTAGCATTCTTCTTTTTTTGTTCCCTTTCTCCATCTTACCAAGCAAATTTGATATTGAAACACATGCTACATGGTTTATGAGGTAAATGTCAGCATCATAGTGAGCTTTAAAGATGTTGTTTGAAAACTTCACACTTTTTCAGTATTTCTTTTATCCAGGCCTGGGTTCTTTGGTAGTAGCCCTGACATGGAGAGCAGTGAGTTCTTCCTGCAGCATAGGGTTCTCCTGTTGTACCTGGCAGTACCCAGGGCCCCATCCCAGATCCAGCAGTACGACAAGGAAGGGTTCTGCTGTGCAGTCTTCAGTGGCTTGAGGCTCCTGAAGGTTTCACATTTGACCCTTGCAGCTCTTATTAAGGATGCTGCCACTCCAAAATATCAGCCATTAAGCTCCTCACAAGCACTCTTGTCAAATGTACTGCAGCATGAAAGTGATTTTAGCATGACTGGAGAAAATGTTCTATGTCCTCTTTGTGAGGGCACAATGAACAGGATGCTCTGTGGCAGTCACTGCAGTGGGGCTGCTGCTGGTATGGGGACATCTGTAGCATGCCTCTAACTGATAGAGGGGATCCATTGCTTTTCCAGAGCAGTTCCTGCATGGATCTAGGCTGAGCACAGCACAGAAATGCCCCCTGATGAAAGAGTAGTTGGCCTCATTTGCTGGACACAGAAGAGGCACTGTCCCTTCGTGTAGGTCTGTGTCATACATGTTATGAGAATGTTTATAGGCTCATGGGTGCTGCCGAGGATCACTGTACTGTGGGGACACTTTGCTCTCCAGATCAGGAGTGGAATAAGCACATTTAAAAGAAAAAAACAAAAACAAAACAACCAGAAAAAAGCAAAATGCAAAACAAACCCAAAAAATCCCCAGGCTGGAGTGAAGCCTGGCAAGATGGAGAGTTTGTGCAGAATATGCTGCTTCTGGAGCTTCCCAAGTTACTGCAGAGCATTTCTGAGGGGTGTGATTGTTTCAGATCTTGCCTGATATTGATCAGTTTGGAAAGTCTCTCTCACCCTTGTCTCACAAACCTGTGGGAAGAGGGAGTCTCTCCCTAGCAGGAGCACTACAGTGGGCAGCTCTGCACGCTGTTCAGCTGCCTCACACTGTGAGACCAGGTTTTCTCTGCACTCACCTCACTGAGACTGCCTGCAAATAAACGAGAGCCTGTTTTAGCTGTGATTTCTAAGTATCTGCCTGGGGGTTATTTATCCCATTTATTCAGAAGAGGCTTCTTTTGAAAAAGAGGAGGAGGTGAAGAGATACAGCTTCCTAGGTAGTAGTAAAGTGCATGCTGTGTGTGCATGACAATATAGGTCTCCGAGGTTTAGTGGATCTGGAATTATGCCATTTGTCTCACACTAATTGAAGCATGTGTCTACAAGTGTGCAGTGCAAAACACAGGAGAAATGGCGATCATAAAATAAGGGTAATGCATAACCTATCTTATTATTAGATAGACAGTCCCTTGCAGAGCACCTTAAAATGTATGTTTTGTGAAGCTGCTCTTTTCTGTGCATATGTGTATACATATTAGGCTAATAGGATATATTTCAGCTGAGCCAATCTGAGACAACATGTAGTCTTTTACAGCTTTTCAGAATCTTTCCTGTATGTCCCTCGTGTTGAAAATGTACTTTGCAGTGCTTATAAAATTGTGAGTCCAGAGTAACAAGTGTTCAACTTAAACCTATTTCTGTGTGAGAAAAAGACATCTCAAAGAGTAAGCATTGTATCTTAAGCATGATTAAACTGCATGTCTTCATACGCTGGAGTCTCTAGAAGAAGGTTTCTGTATTGTGAAGTTTCAAGAGACAGCTGCTGAAATGAGGCTGTTGGATCACAATCTGAAACAACCTGAATGTTTCTGGAAAGAATGGGCACATCTCCATACCCAACAGAGACATTCAGTGCAATATATAAGTTAGTTTATTATGGACGATAGTGTAACTTGATGCTACATTATGTTTATTGACATGGTGTACATGAAATCTCATTGTAAATGTTTTCAAGAAAGGGATTTGATGCTTTTTTGTTATTTGAAGTTTGGTCTCAGCAGCCAAGGCAAATAGATCTGTGATATTGGCTTTGGGATCAGACATTTATATATTATTTCTGTCAGTTTTAAAATAAAAAAAATATTTTCAGTATGTCATTTATCTTCATTGCTATGTCTACAGTATTGCTCAGCTGTATTGAGCTATGCAAGTGGGTGGGGGGAAAAAAAATTAGAAACTTAGTCATATTCTAAAGATACCAAACCATTAAGAGAGGAAACACTTCTGCTGTGTGCCTGATCTCTGTAAGCAACTGAAGCATCCACTCATAGATTTGATGGAAAAAAAAGGACAAAAAAAAAGAAATTAAAAACCCCAGCCCCCAAAGACATTTTCTATCTGTACGCTTCAGTGCAAAGCAAGTGGTGTATGCTTTTTAGGCATGATTCACAAGGCAGATTCATGTGCAAGTGACTCCAGGTACAGCAGTGGGGGTGGATCTGGATCGTGTAAGGCCAGTGCTGAATGTGGGAAAACATCTTCCTCCCACTCTCCAGTAAACAATGTCAAATCAAGAGGTTTACATTGCAGCTTTATTGTTAACACAAGGAGAGACCTGGGTCACACTAAAGGTCCATTTAATCTTATATTCTTACTAGAATAGTAGTTAGTGTCTGGTACTTAAGGGTGAGAATGAGGACAGATAGAGACAGACCTGCAAACACCAGTTTGCATTTCTCATGAGTAGGGGTAGGATTTGAACCATTGTGCTCAGAGCAGTCACTGGAGCTACTCTGTGATTTGTCACTCTTTACATATTACATCTACAACAGTCTGCGAAAGCGAGCCTCTGCCATTCAATCCTGTACTGGGTGAAAAAGTACTTCTCCTTGTTCTTTGTTTTAAGCTTGCTACTTAATTAATGGGCACACCAACAAATTCCTGGGATGTGAGGAAAAAAATGGTTCATAGGAGAGTTCTTTGTTTTATAGCCCTCCACCTTATCCATTCATTGTTATCACTCTTCCATTCTGAAAAGTCCTAATTCTCTCTGTGTAAAAAGGTTATTCTATACCTTTATGCAGCATTGTTGCCATTCTTGTTACCTTTTCTATACTTAAAAAATCCCCAAACAAACAAAAAACAAACCAAGCACAAAAAAAACCCCAACCCACATACAAAAACAAACCATTAAAAAAAAGTGCTTATTTGGAAGCAAAGTTCATCAGAAAGGACAGCTTGAAACAGAAGTTAGAACCAACTCCACAGGTGAAAGATGACAAAAGTATAAGCATGAAAAAACGTGCTGTCAGGTGCTTGCTTTCAAATCCTAATGATTGGTCAGAAGCATGAGAGATACTGTAGTGCTTTCTCTTGGCTAACAGAAAATAAGATGTAGAAACACTGGTGAAGCTCAGGATGAAAGTTATTATCAACCTGCTCTGTGAACTTTTCACTTGTTTTGCACTCATGCATTTATATTTATTTCAAATGGTTTGATGGCAGCAGCTGATAAATGAGCAGCTGCCAGTTGTAGTCCATTGTGTTTGTCATCAGTGCAAGTTCACTGTAGTCAGTGATGAAATTTCACCTGCTGTGTGAGAGAAAATAAAATGCACAGTTGTGGTTGTAATTAGGGTTGAAAATCAATACTAAAAGATGTTTTAAAAATGAGAAAGATGGTAAAAGAGAAAATGAGGAGAAAACTGTGAAAAGAGAATTAACTGGGGACAGATAAAAACAGTGAATGCAGAGATATATTGGAGGAAATGGAAGATTAATCCAAGGTGGAACACCTATGACCACTTTTTGCAAGAGACTTCATTTTGAGTATGATAAAAAATGTCTTTACTAGTAAAAATCTCTTTTCCTGTGGTGGTATGGGCATGTGTATGAACAAAAAATGGAGCCGCTAATGGTGTCTTGAAGATCCTCACATTTTTTCTGCTTCATTCCCTTGGTGGTCACCATCCTGGAAAATGAAGGACTTTGATGAAACTCACTTTAGAATTCAGGAGGGGACATACTTGAATTAGTGAGAGAGCAGCATGTCACAGTACAGTTCACAATAAAGAATGCTGCACCTATTTTTTTTTTTCATTTGCCTTAAAACTATTCTCTAATAGCCTTTGAGACAAAGTATCTGGGGGTTTGGATATGAGCAGATGGCTGAGCACTGAGTAGTCTTCTTCAAAGTCACTCATAAAAAGCACCTGTACTAAAAGGGTGGAAAATTGAAAATTCTTGTTGTCTCCACAGGGGATGGCTTATGTTTGGTTTTGATGGAGTGGAATATCTTTGACTATTGCTGATTATGAAAGGGCTTATTAGTAGCTAGGGAGGAGAAAAGGCAAAGCATTTCATTCTCTGCTTTTCTTAGCTTTCACCTCAAGAGCATCAGCTTAGGAAATAGTGTGTCAGAATGTGAAAGAAATGCTTGAACAGTTTGTTCTTTTTGTTTTATCTTTCTCTAAATATCAAAGACTCTGGTCATAGAAAAGACAGTCTTTCTCTTTAATAAGACTATTTCCAGTACAAAGCTAGTACAATATGACAGGTAAATACGATAACCTTATTAAAGAGTCTTCTGTATAACACACAGATGTGTGAAATGTTTTCTCCTCAATAAATACCCTTCAGAAAGGGATGTGTATTGTGCTTAGGTACTAGACTGCATTCTCATATCACTTTGAAGCTACATCTGCTATATTTTAAACAGTAACCAACAAAGTATGACGAGATGGCAGAACAGTTTAATATCATGGCCTTTATCTGCCCAGAGAGCACGAAAGAAAAATAAAGCAAATGGCTAGCATAGAAGGGGAGAGCATGTTATTCTATCAGTGCAGACAATTCTGCTCCTGTTTGGCACATCAGTGGTATAATACAGAGATAAAAATGAATCCTTGTACAGTGAATTGAATATTTCCTAGAAGCTTTTGTTGGAAATTGTTTCTGATGCTGTTAGCTAAGGAAGATTTACTTTATGCTTAAGTTATCAGACATCAGTTTCTCAACGCACAAATCCACATGAAAGTAATATCTCATGGGTATTGATGAGCTTTTTTTGAAGGGACAATAAATCTAACACACAGCTGACTTTGTTGGGCTTTGGTGTATGTCATATTAAGGAAAGGTAATCAAGTAAGAGATTTTATGTGGTTTTTGTAGAAATGTACAAAGATGCCATGACGTCTGACACTGCGTACACTTGTAAGGGAACAATACGAGAACAAAATAGGAGGCAGACAGCTGGTTAGAGCCCAGTTCAGCAAACATTACCCACAAAGAGCAATGTTTGCTTTTGCATCTGAGTATACAGGCTTCTTAAGTCAGGGAAGTCTATGGAAATACTCTTAGAAATAAATAACATCCAGTGGGACTCCATGTCCTGCAGTAATACACAGAATGTGTAAGATGTGGTTAGAGAAGTATTGTAGCTTTCTCATACTGTTTATGGAAAGTTTGTGGGATTCTCTGGTTTGCATATCTCAAAAACTCCAGCAGTTTCAGAACAGAAACAACTTAAAATCCAAAGCCTCTGTTGACTTCAGTGAGGCTGTGGGTTCTGAAGCCCTCGGAGTCCCTTGTGCGCCTGTGCACACCCTTTGCTCCAGACAAGGTAAAATGGAATTCTCAAGCTGAGACTGTGGCATCCATAGCACTGCTTAAATGTAGATCTGAGCTAATTCTCAAGTCCCAGCTTGTTCATCATCAGTGTTGTTTATGCACAAGCCTGTGCTGAAGTGTGGATTTAGGCAAAGCTCCAGAGCACACCCAAGGGCAGCAGCCCAACCATGCTCAGTTCCCCAGGGAGAACAAAGCTCCAGGGGTCTGCCAGGGTGGATTGGATCCAGAGAAGGCAGTGTGTACTACCTACACCCTGTCCAGCAGCACTGCCATCCTGCTGTCAGCTATCCTGAAGGACAGGGAAGGTGGGACACAGCTGGGCTGTTAGCCAGGAACGTGGGTGGACAATGTGCACAGCTCCAGTCCTGCCATGCTAAACGTTATCTTTTCCCTTTTGGTGCACATGTGTGGCAGACAACAACTGTGCATCTGCAGGACTGAAGTGCCAACCCTCTCACTGCACTGCAGGGTCCCCAGGCTGGTTCTGCACTCATCACATGCACTTTTTTTTGAAAGTAACAGTGGCAATCAGTGAGAAATCCATTTGCTCTACAAAACTCCCAAATGGTATGAATTGGTAGTGATTTAATATTTCAGATGGCAATGGTGTGCTTTACCCTGAATGGTAAAGTAAATGACTTCCTTATAAAAGTAGGTAACCTTTAACATTTACATTTTTTAAATGTCGGGATGTAAAACCAATGCAAAGTTTGAAAGAGAGGGAAGAAGTATTAGCACTGAATTGTTTACATAGTGTACAGAATACAGCCCTGTAAAACCTTGATAGAAGTCTGAACTATTTTATTTATGGGAAAATATGTAAATAACTAGCCATATCTATAAAATCAACTGCTCAGCTACATCAGGTTGAAAGTTGGCTTAAAATTCATGAAGATTTTAAAATAATATACTTCAATTTTCTATTCTTTTAGCTTTTGATTATTCTGAGATGGTTTTTATCATTCTGAGATGGTCTTATTTTCAGGATTTTTTTCACTAGAAGCTCTTGAATGTGATCAGAATTTTAAAGGAAAAATAATTAAAATCACCTACTACAACACTGTGGGATTAGGGTTATAGATTTTGAGCATTATAAATACTACCTAGATAATGAAGTTTTGATTTGATTACTAAGACTTGAGATCTGGAAATTAAAATGTACAGGTCGTGAATTAAGTAAAAATATTAATAAAAATACTCAGGAAATCAAAGGATGAGCGCAGTCTTCAACAGGCCTGTAAAACATAGGCCCAGCTCCTCAGTGATGTAAACTGCCTCAGACCAGGAAAAGTTTCATTAGTTCTGGCCCAGGGACTACCAGCCTGTCTTGATCCAGTGAAAGAATCTGAACTCTATTTCTGCTTTGCAGAAGGCAAATGACAGTCTGTTATTAGGACCAGCTTAAGGACATTGTCTCTCTGGAGCACAGGGCTCACACCTGGGGTAATTTTCCCCAGGAAGTGACACTGGTGTCACTGCAGGGGCTGTGCTCAGGCCCCCTGTACCTGTGGCCATCCCTGCCCTGAGCTGCTGAAAGGAACTGTCTCTGACCCAGCTCCTGTCTCCTAAAGCAGGACTGTAAGCCAGACTCAGGTTTCAAAGAGGAATCATTTTGAGGAAAGACTCCCCTTAGGTAATCTGGGAGAGACAATTCTTAAGTAACTGATTCAAATTTGTGGGAGTAGGTAGTGTTTATGACTTCTCTCTGCACAAGTTTTATTTTAAATCCAAATAAACACTATCCTGAAACATATTTTCAGAGTTTTCTATAAGCCAAAAAGCACATATCAATAAGCTTTAATGCCTAGATTATAAAATGTTTCCCTGCAGATGTACAAAAATCTCTAACAAGTTACAGAACAGAATATATAGACTGTAGGATTTTGTTCTGAGCTGATTCAAGGAACAAATTAATATATAAAACTGGGGAAAGGAGAGAGTTTTCTTATAACCAGACCCTCAGTTGGTGTAAATTAAGATAAACCTTTACATTTCTTAGGGACTTGGTTGAACTAAGGATCTAATTCACACTCTAAATATTTCATTGGGCAATAAAAGAGTATCTTGTAAAATAGTCTGATAAATTGCACTTTTAGGCTTAAACATCTCTATGAAAATAGGAGGGAATTCCAAAACCTACTGCCACCCCCAAGAGTGGTGTTTCTAGTAAACATTTCCAGCCAGTTGTGCTCCTAAATTCAATTACACTGGTGGCTTCAGCATAGACCCTGCTGGACAATCATCTACATCATAAGAAGTGCAGGTCATTTGCCACAACTGAGAAAAACTGTCATTTTCTACCTAAAAGAAGCTGAGGCTAAGTTAAGGCAGAAAATAAATCCTCTGTGACTCATAAAGAGAGCGCTTTTTTAGGTCAGGTCAAGAACAAAGACACTGGCAGCGCAGTGCTGAGAGGCTTAGAGTGGTATATCCCTGAGGACAACTCCCGACACCAATTGGAATTTTTTTCTTGATGGGGTGAATGGTTTTTGAATGGAATTGTAAATGCCCTTAAAATAATCAGTTTATTCAATTAGCAAATTGTCCTATTGTCCTTTAAATATGGAACGATTTTTTTTTTTTTTTTACCAAATTTGCTGTTTAGTGTCTGTAGCAGGAGGAGAAAAGACAGAGATGGCTCTGAGAACAGGAATAGAGTAAATGCTCTGGGGAGGGTGAGACTGAGAGGGAATATCAGTGCAGCCCTCCCCTCTGCCAGGCACAGGCACACACACTCTCATATCACTCCACAGCCACAGTTCCTTCAGTGTGGAGTAGAGGAGTCAAGCTGTTTGCTAATATTACTGAAATTAAATTATAATTTTGCCTCAAAGTTTAAATTTTTTGTGAGTCTTGCTGTTTCTGTGATTTTTGTTCGCAGAAAAGGCCCAGAATTAAACAGCTGCTTTCCTGAATTCCTATGTTACATTTTCTATGTTTTTTTTTTTCTTTGCGCTTAGGTTTTCCTTTCAAATCCCATGGTGCTCTGTTACAGCAACCATCTTGTGGTGTATTCACAGTGGGTCTGCATGTTGAAGGCTAATAGTAACCCAGCTCAGATGGGAGGTGGGAAAATCTTTCCCAGAAAGAGAGCCAGGAGAGAGTGCAACAAAGCACAGTGTGCTTGCTTGGTTTAGTCCAAGACCTCTTTTGGCCTTGGGTTTTGGATCCAGTTCACCTTGAAATGATAATTATTCCTTAGAAAATAAGAGAGCAGTTTCAGGCTACCTGTTATGTTAACATTGATTTTATTTAATTTTTTTTCCCTGAAGTACTGTTGTGGACTAAGAGTTGTATATATGTAAACCTTATTCATCCTTCCTTTTGGACAAAGTTTAGAGCTGGCTGGTTTCAGAATTGACAATATACTGCCTTTCCTGCCAAAGATGTTCCTTCCACACAGACTCTCTACTTCCCCCTGAACACAAGAAACTCTCCTGAAGGCTTTCATGAACACCCCCCCACACACCCCTCTGTAACTGAGTCACTAGGAATAATATTGATTTCTGCTCTCCACCTTCTGAGCTCCAGAAAAGTGTGGCAAAGTCCACAGGCTGTAAACGGCCAGTGGAAACCTGACTCCATGACAAGCTCTGGGAGACAAATGAAGGGAGGAAATGAGACTGTTCTGGCAAGCAAATAGCCTGATACTCCTAGGAGTGAAGGGACCTCCAAGAAGTTCTTTATGTACTGTACTCATCCATTAATCCTTCCTTTGCCACTGAAGGATCATGAAGTGCATGGACAGAATAAACCTCAGGGGACTGAGAATTCTGCCCTGTGTCCCCAGCAGCAGTGCTGCACTACATGTCTGTGATGCCCTATGGCTCAGTGAAGGTCTGCCTTTGAGTCTCTCTTGGTCAAAAAATGGAATTGTAAAAGTTGTATGTGAGTTACCTGGCAGAATTTGCTCTTAGATGCTGTTACAGCTCTTGTGACACACGTAATTCAGGGAAATTGCGGCCACTCAGAAGTTCATGAGCAGATAGGATGCAGATGCAAACCTCCCTGGATCCCCACTGAACAAAACTGTTGTGGCATTTGTGAGGAGGTCTCTCAAGGCAGCCCGACTTGCTGCCCCTGCAGGTTCCTGCAGGGTCAAGTGATTTGGCATGTGTATCATTTCCTCTAAACTTTGCTTCGAGGAAGTGAACTTAAGCCTTTTTGAGGGTCTGATATAAACTTTTGGAAAGTTTTCCACGTGCTCAGACAGCAGAATAAATGCAAAAACACACTGTGAGGACAGTCCTCCAAAATTTTCAGTCTGTGCTAGACCAAGATGTACTGTAAATCTAACATTAAGTCCTTTTAAAGTGGCATTTCTAGCCTTTTTTAGTTGAAGAAATTCAGATATAAGCAACCAGACTTGTGAATCCTCTTGATTTATTGTGACTCGTTGAAGCTTTGCCTCTCATTAATCAGCCCATCCATGAAAAAATGTTCTAGACATACACACCCTATGCGCATGCAAGTGCTTCTGTACCTGTTAATAAACCCAGCAATATTGTCATCTCTACATAGTTATAATCCCCACTTTGTGGCATTGCCTTCCTAGTATTTGCAGTTTAAGAAATCAGATCCCCATCTCCATTGTATAAACATTTTAAAAGCATCACATAGTTTCAAAGTATTCCCCAGATACATGTTTTTCTTTGAAGAAATTCTAACTAACGATGTGTTATTAGTTTGAAGGGCCAAATTATCTACTCATCTAATTGGTTCAGCTCCACTGTGCCGCAGAATTTGACATTATCATTTCTCAGGGTCTAACATAATTCATACAAAATATCAATTTGTTATACTTATCATGTTAGTATAGAGAACCCTTAATAACAGGACATTTAATGCAGCATTAGCTTTCCAGCATTTTTAGAATAGAGAAAATATCTCTTTTTCTCCTAGCAGTAATTTAAGCAGCCCTTATATAAATGGTTTTGCCCCTCTGCTTTTGTAAATTAACTAATATAATTGTATTGCAAATATTTATCTTCCCTAAATTAATGTGGAATCAAAATTAATTAGTTTGAAAAATATGATTTGCCATTCAATATCACATCTAAACATATAACAAATTAAGAGGATAATTTTTCTGCTCTGCTCCCCATGTGTGAGATCTGGCCAGTGCAAACCTCAGGATATTGTTTCCTTGTTCTCAGTTGTCATTAAGCACGGGCTGCTTTTGACAAGTTTTTGACACATTGCTCTTCCATCAGGTTCCTTACTTTCGATTGTGGAATGACAAGTCTATTTTGTGGCGGTGTGAAATGAACCATGTACTGCTACCGCTGTCTCATGTCTCATAATGGAAGGTTCACAGCATGGACAATTGGGAATTTCTCCAGGCAGGGGAAAAGCACTTACTTTCAACCCCTGGCTTTAATCAATCAAGGAGAAACTGGAAATCGCTGTAAAGTAATGAATGTCAATTTATGTACATGCTATTGATTTTAGAAATTTAATGCTCTGTTTCCCTATTTTGTGTTGACCTTATGAAGCTTAAAGATGAACACAAAAGGTGAATATTCTTGAGACAGAATTGGTTTTCCCCTGGAAATACAAACAATAGATTTTGTACCTTCTGTGTATGGAAGGGAAAATATTAAAAAAAAAAAAAAAGGAAGGAGAGTGGGTCAGCTGGAACTTAAGCCAAAGGGCTGTACCAAGTCAAGGGATTGGAGAAAACAGGGGCATGTTATTAAATCCATTTGTTGCAAAATGGACAAAACCGTTCATGCAAGACACATCCCAGTTGTTGTGATCTTGGCATTGTGATCTGAGGATCTGGGCTATTAAAATTTTTTCTTTGGTTAAATGCATTATTGATTTAACTTTTGGTTTTTTTTTCTATAAAGTATGAAGATACAGTTTTGAATAATTCACTGTTTATCTACCTTGTAGTTTGCATGCTTTGTGGTCCTTCATAACACTCTGACAGAGTGAGAGAGAGAGATTAGTAAACATGACCCCAGAAGACCTCTGTAAGTGCCTGTCTAGCATAACTTATTGGCTTCACTTTCTCTGCCTGGAGGATCCTTAGCTTTGCTGGATACATTACACACGAGTTTTGTGTTGCTTATCTTCACAAAGTTTACATCTCCCTGCTTTTCATTCCCTGATAAGAAGCTCAGGCGCTGTCAGTTAGCGAATACTCTCAGGAACGCGCCCTCTCCCCTGCAGAGCAAGAAAACAATGACTTCAGAGATTATATAATTTGAACCCACGTTAAAAAACATCATTCTTATAATATTGTTTCTCTAATTGCTCCTAAGCATAAAAACCAATTCCAGTAAGAAACTTCATGTTATGCTGCTGTTCTAATCAGTCACAACATTCTGCCCCTACAGAAGCAGTAAGAAAACACATACAGAATGTTCACTCTGAGGATTTCTTGTTGATCTCCTCTGTATATTTGTACAAAAGCTCTCAGGGGATTTCTCATGTTACTTCCCTGAATACACAGTAACAGGATTGCACAGGAAAAGTGCTGTTAGTAGCAGTATGCTCTTAACCAGCATTTTCTTCTTCTGCTCTGACTAGTGCAAAAATTGAAGCCAGCTCTGAAAGACAGGTTTTTCCCCTCTTTGCAATAGTTTTACAAATGAAATCACAATACTCCCTGAAATTACTAGTGCACTTGACTCCACGATCAATTTACTCCATTTTCAATATAGACTTTGAAAAGAATGATTTGTTTATGCTGTCACATGAATCAGTCTCAGTAAATTAGACCTGTCAAAGTTACTTTTTCTGCACAATACAGTTTGCTTTTTTTTTTGACACCTGTGCAGTTGGCAAAGCAATTGTAAATAGTGTAAAGACTTGAGTCAGAAGGTAAGCTATCTGCCTTTAGATCCTACTCCCTGTGTCAGAAATACATCTCCACAGTCCCCAGGAGTATTTTTTACTTTACTTGGAATTGATAATAATAATTGATAATAATAATTGTGATTTGAAATTGGATTTGAATATACTACCTGTGTGCACCAAAATGCACATGAAAATCAAGCATGGATCTGTGAGAGTACACAGGCAGTAGAACTGTGGAGAGACATCATCCTCAAATTGTCTACACAGCATGTCAGTGTGGCTGCACTGGCTCTTTATAATTACTTTGCTCCCTTTTCATCATTGCATTTTACCTACAGTCAAGGTCTAGATTGTGTCCTGGGGTTCAGCTGGACCTCTTGCATGGCGTTGGTGTCAGTGAACCTCAGTAAAATCTGCTCTGAGGTGGGCTCCCTCCCTGGCTTCAGGTCCCACTGCCCGCCAGGTACTGACAGATTGCTTGTGCACTTGTCCTAGGTGGAAGTAACAGCTCAATGCCAATGTACCTGAGTTTGTTCCTTCTCATGGCCTGATGCATGTATGACCCAGATCAAAACTGAACCTTGACCCTGCACTACACAGCATGCTCCAGGGTACCGAAGGGGAATAATTGTAATGATAATTTCTTACGAGAACAAAACACCGTTAAATCTGTTTATGAAAATTGGAGTTGTTTAAGTGGGCTAGTACTTATATACTGCAGGGTCAACAAAAAGAGCTCAGACTTATCTGTATGACAAAGTTGCAAGATTCTCTTTGCCTGCCTTTTTCTGTGCCAGGGAAAGCTTTGGGTTTCATTCAGGCTGGTGCATGGTCACCCCTGGCTAAACCCCAGTGAAGCCACCTTAAACCAGTGCAGCTGAGATGTTTTACATAACGTGCTGTGAATAATCTGGAGCAGCCTTTGACGTCGACAGGCCCTTAGTGCTCATTAAAGCAACGGAGTGATATCAGCTCAGATCGAGCCTGAGCTTTGCACCTAAGGAAATCTCCCAAACTGAGAAGGAATAAATGTGAAAATATTGAGGTAAACTGAAATCAGGAACTGCTAAAGAAAAACAATGCATATCAGTGATTATCAGGGTGATATGCTGCTAATTAACTGAAGAACCAAATTACTTTGGCTGTTTGGTTTCTAACTCTGCTTCTTACCTTCAATTCACTTATTTCTTTTCAATTTGAATGTTCTGCTAGAAAGTAAAACACTCAGTGCTTAACAGACCTTCATGATAGAGTTCATTTGATCCAAACAGGCCCAATTTATAGCTGCTTTTCCCCAGAGCCTGTTTACTTTGCTAGGATTATGATTTGCTGTTGCAATATTGGAATGTCAACGAAAGAAGCCAGAGACAAATGTTATTGATTGATGGTACCCTATGTTTCTGCAAGAGGAGTGCTTTATCAACATCATAAAGGACCTTATCCTTTCAAAAAAAAAAAGGGTGTTTTTTGTGGCCATGACAAACAGGAATGGTTTTATCATTAACATTGTAAGCAATTTTGTGATCAGACACATTTCTATGTGTCCATGCAACTCCTGGTGCCTATTTCAAGAGCCCCTTTTTATTTGAAATCATACTCTAATAACTGAAAGTAAAGAGGATATATAGGGTTTTTAAAAGGAAACTAATTTTTAAACAACACCATTGGCAGAGGGGTTATTGTTGCAGTTTTTTCTTTCTTCCTCCAATTTGCAATTTTGGATATTCAGGATTTTTATTATTTTGAGAGTAGGAAAAAGTGTTCTTTGCATATTTTGTAAGACTTCGTTGCAGAAATCTGTCTCTGTAATTGGTAAAGTGTCTTGCAAACCGTAGCTTGTGTAAGTAGTTTTTACTTATATGAATAATCTCATTTGCTTCCTTGGGGCAGGAATACTTAAGTAGTCTTAAAGAATATTTAGAAGATGAGGATTTTGCTGGCAGTAGGTTTTAACTCATACTATTCTGCTTCCTTTTCTCTCCTTTAATTAAAATGTGCCTGGATCTGACCTTAGAATCAAGAGAGGCTGGATCTCACTGGCTCTGACTGGTGCAACCTGCACTCACCAGAGCAGTTCCAGTGCTTTGGAATGAGGGTCACTTGTGCCCATTAAGCTTTGCCCTTGTTTCAGCCTTAGGATGACATGCTGCTGGTGTTGCTGCTGCACTGAGCTGCACCTGTGTCTGCTGGTAGGTTTGACAGATACCCCTGGGTGGGTACCGATCCCCTGGCTGCCTGTCCATGGCCCAGAACCCCTCTGCAGCTCATCCCCTGAGCTTCAGTCCCTGCAGAGTTGGTGTGCATGGCCCCAGCCCTGTCTTGGAATGCCACTTGGATTTCAATTGACCTGGAAGTTGATGTGTAACCTGCTGTCCACTTGTGTCTCCCTGAGCTGTCACCAAGACCCGCTACTGTCACTGCCCTGCTCTGCTTGCTGGGCTCAGATGCCATGGGACTGTGCCCTGGTGCTCAGCATAATCCTGTGCTATGGGCACCATTTCCTACTCCAGAGGATGTGCCACTGTCTCTTGTCCTTATCTTGCTGGTGGTGCTCAAGCTCCTTGATTATTAGAAAAAAACAAACAAATAAAAACCAAACAAAAAAAACCCTAGCAACTAAAAAATCAGATTGCCTACTACAGTTCTCAGCTTGAGATCCTTGCTCAGGCAGAGTTCTCACTGAAGCTGATATTTCTTCAGCATACCTGGTATCAAGCAGTGGACAGACTGTTGAAGATTCCAGCTTATCCAGCTATGATCAACTTCTCCTTTTCCACTCCACTCAAGTCCCTTCTTCCCCACTTGCAATCCCACACACATCAATTCCTTAACCTCTTTGAGACATTCCTTCCCCTTGTCTCTGGCTGCAATTGCTTGCCTACCTAAGCATCATTATCTATCCCAGGCACGTCATGTCACTTTTTCCTAAGATGTATTCCTCCTCACAGGTATCCTTCCATTGGTTGGTTTTTGGTTTTTTTCTGGGACCCCCAGCCTGCAAGTAGCAGTGAGGAGAGAGGGAAGGTATTTCCCTGTCAGACCAGTCAGAACATTCAACCTTTGTTATCCAGAACATGTGCACACTCTCCCAGCACCCCATGCATGCTTCTTACCTGTCAGCCACAGATAACTTAAATAAACTGGCCTGTTGTCTGCATTCAACCACTGGGCAACATGATGGTGGAATGATGGTAGTCTAATATATGTGTGCTATAGGTCTGATTTTTCTGTTAGTTTATGACCACCTGCTTTCCTGCAGCTGTATTTGATTTATAGGGTGCAATACTGTGGAAGTATTGTTTGGGCAGATGGTACAACCTCAAACACTGCTCAGTAGACCTTGTGCAAAATGAGGAACATATTTTGAGATCCTGTAGCTGTAAACAGTTATTGGTGAAGGTGTAATCTGCACTTCTGTAGCTCTCCTTCATGTGGCAAAGCTACTAATTTGTGTGGAGAAAGTACCAGTGCCAGGAGTTGTTACACCTGGGCAATGAGTCTGGTACAGCTGTGAAGGTACAAAAGAACTTCACAGTATTCACACCATTGGCACGTGGGGAAAAAATTCAGCTGACAGCTACGATAAATCATGTCCTCAACACACAACAACTCCCTGCAGTGCTGCAGGGTCGGGGCAGAGGGGCTGGAAGGTGCCCAGAGGGAAAGGACCTGGGGGTGCTGGTAGAGAGCAGCTGAACAGGAGCCAGATGTGCACAGGTGGCCACGAAGGCCAGTGGCACCTGGCCTGTACCAGCAATAGTGGCAGCAGCACCAGGGCAGTGACCATCCACCCGTGCTGGGCACTGGCCAGGCCACACCTTGAATCCTGTGTCCAGTTCTGGGCCCCTCATGACCAGGAGGGGCTGGAGCAAGTCCAGAGAAGGGAATGGAGCTGGGGAAGGGTCTGGAGCGCAAGGCTGATGAGGAGCAGCTGAGGGAGCTGGGGATGTTTATCCTGGAGAAAAGGAGGCTGAGGAAGGACCTCACTGCTCTCTAAAACTGACTGAAAGGAGGATGGGGAGTCGGGGGTTAGTCTCTTCTCCCAAGTAACAACAGGACCAGAGGCCTTAAGTTGTGTCAGAAGGGATTTAGGTTGGATATTAGGAGAAATTCCTTCACTGAAAGGGTTGTCAAGCACTGGAACAGGCTCCCCAAAGAAGTGTTTGAGTCACAGTCTCTGAAGGTATTTAAAAGACGTGTAGATGTGGCACTTGGGGACATGGTGGTGTGGTGATTCGGCAGTGCTGGGTTAATGGTTGGACTTGCTTATCATAGAGGTTTTTCCAGCCTTAGCAATTCTGTGAAATGTTCCTTCATAGTCAATTCCATGAGGTACTCGGCCCTTCTTGTGAGGATGTTAGCATGTTCAGGGAAGGTCATAGCTTCTGGGTAACTGGCAGGATTAAATCCAGAGTTAAACTTGGAGTTTGAATTTTGGAAGCAACTAATTTGTGCATGGCTGGCCCACAGAGAGAAGGTAAGGAGGTTTGCTAGGATTTAGGTAGTATGCAGAGAAATGAGAGTGCATGCTGGGATGGGATTTAAAGTTTCAAACCAATTAGAATTTTAATTGTTTCTTTTTTCCTGTTTGTTAGCAGTTGTGACTAACTACCCTAAGCCAATAGACAGCTAAAGCACATCCCCATGTAGGGACATCACAGTCCTACCTGTTAAAGAAATTTCTAACAATGAGTCCTGAATTATCTCCAGAATATCCACAGTGCATAAACACTGCATAAACCTGGTAAAAGCAGTGAGTTTGTTTATGCCTAACAAATTTTAGGACAAACTGAGAATGTTTATTTTCTAAACACATTCCACCATAATTTTGAAATGATGGCTTTTTTCTTTACAAATAACGGTTTCAATATCCTTTGCTTCACAAGTGTTTGAGCTAACCACACTTGATGTTCAGCCATGGTAACACTCAGGATCTTTTTTTCATGCTTGTTGATTTTCTGCCCTCCCCTCCACCCCCTGAGACAGATTGATTTGGAATCTATCCAAGTTCTCTCAGGAGTGGTATCAAATTTGTTCTTTTCTCTCCACACCTGACCCATTCTGGCTTCCTTTAAATGCTAAAACTAGCAAGGGCCCAGCCGTTATGGGAAAAAAACCCCACAATCAAACAAGAAAATCTCCTTATATGTTATTCCTGTACAGGAAAGGTGGTTAATGGGGAACAGTATTTCAATGGATTTACAACAGACTATGTTAAAAGGGAAGGTTTCTTTTTCCAGTCAGGTTTCTTTTTTGTATCAGACTATATTTAAGAAAGAGTGAAAAGTAAATGTAGGCATTTCTAGAACAGCTGCACCTACCTCTGCAGTACTCTGTACCCATCCCTTTATACCCCTTTACTCATGCAATAATAAAAACAACCCTTTTCCATACTCACACTTTTAAACACGCTGCAGTTCAACCTGATATTTCATGTAGTAATCAAACCAATTCCCCTGCTAATAGCTGCACACATATTTGTGCGACACTTCTTTAAATACCCGACCTTTGGGAAATAGGCCCTGGGTTGGAGCAGGAGGCACTCAGCCTCAGCATACAATGAGTTTAAATGGAATAAGCTAATTTGTCACTGTTTTGTTATGATTGAATATATGTGTTTAGAATGAAATTTAATTTAAATCCAATTTGTAACATCTCTGTGGGTGGGACAAAGGGAAAAAAAAAACCCCAAAGGATGTATTAACTGGATACTGTACTGTGAATGTAATGGGACTTCTGAGTTTAATGTTCAATTAAAAAGCCCTGCATGTTCTTATTACTGTTTACAGGAGTGGGTTTGGGGGAGATTTATGTTATAAAAAACCCACTGCACAACTCTTTTTTCTTGTCACCAACTCATGCAAAGTCTTTACCTGGTACAGTTAAGCCATCTGTTATTCTTGAAGGAAAATTCAGTCACAGAGGTATCAAGAGATAAAAAGAACATTTTTACATAAACATTTGCCCGAGTTGCTGTTG
>VXBQ01004161.1:93197-155942 GCA_013400175.1 Phainopepla nitens | reverse complement strand
TTTTTTTTTTTTTTTACTAGAGAAAATGAAGATGAATTAGTATCACTGGCTGTTGTGTTTTGACGTGGAGCAGAAGAACGCAAGCGGAATAAACAAGCGTGAGCCTTGCGGGGGCTGATCAGTCCCAGCGGCAGCGCTGGCAGCATCCCTGCTCCCCCAGCCCCGCGGCCGGCCGGAGCTGCAAACCTGATGGATGCCAGCAGGAGAAGCAGCGTCCTTCCTGCCGGCCGGCGGACGGGCACTTTGTTACCGGTGCCTGACCGGGGGTCAGAGTCTCCGGCTGCGGTCCCAGCTGGTGAGAGTTAGGATTGCTTGGTGGGCTGCAGTCAAATGATGCTCCTTCACACTGGATTTCTTCTAGCAGCTATTTTTTTCTCTCTTGTTTACCTAAGAAAAATGCTGCAATTCTCATACTAAGCGGGATGCTTAAGAAGGTTCAGAACAGGATCCTAAGCCAGGAATGATAAAGTTGGAGGAAGGGAGGGGTGGATGGGCAGACAGGTACTCAGCTGTCTACCTTTATATATACTACCTTAAATAAGGTAGTAAATAGGATAAGCAGCTACAATCAAAGGTGTCTAAGTTTGAGTGTATTGGCAATTATAAGTTCATATCACCTTTCCATTGCTTATTTAACCTTGAATGTCTGTATTGAATATATCCTTTATACAATCACTATTCATAGATACATAAATATATACCTATAATAGATCATGCAAAGACAGATTTATTTATTATAAACCCCTCAAATACATACAAATAATTAAGTACTTTCTTGCTTATACCATACATTCTTTCATTTGCATGTGATTTCCTTAATATTAAGTACAGACTTATTAGAAGCTCTCAAAAAAGATATATCCCTTATTGGGTAATTAATACTAATCTTGCAAACACATTAACAACACAGAGGCAGTAACAACTATCTTAGGAGCTGTTACAGTCTGTCTTGTAAATCCTGTCTTACTGTGTGGATTAGTTCATGTTCCTTTGGAGATGTGAGAATCTACAGTGCTGATCCTGATGCCATGCGTGGGGCTGGGTCTGTAGGGATCCCTTCCCCTCCAGATTTCAAGGGTTTTAAACACAGCTCTAACAGCACATTTGGAATGGATGGGTGGGTGGGAGATGCATGAAAACCACACCTGCAATTTTGAACTACTTCAGAGCTTTCCACTGTATATGTTGGAAATAGGAATAAGCAAATTAAGTCTTTAAATTTAGTATTTCAAAGTTAATAGAAAAAAAAAGAGAAATCCCTTTTAAAAACTTTGTTTAATAAAGTCAACAAATAGTATTGTTCAAGATAGGTTTTGATGGTATTGTTGGGGGAGGTTGTTTTGAGGGGTTTTTCAAGTCCTAGAAACCTCCAAGCATGATGTTTTTCATTAGATACAAACATGCTTTCAGGCTGTGACCTCCAGAAATTACTTCCATAAAGGGAGTGCTGACTGAAATGACTGTAACCATGACTTTACTGTTATAATTTGCAAAACAGAGATGGTGCAGTAAGCATGATGGTTTCATATACATTTACTCATGGCTTTTAAAATTACTTTCATGGCTAGATAGTAAAACCATCCTGCTTTATATTCCATATGTATATTTATATTTGGCTGTCCACAAAAGCTGTATTATCCTCTCCCTGGGTAGGAAGTGCGTGGTATCTCCTGCCAGCATTGCCTGCACTGGCTGTGCTACACCCTCACAGAGCAAGTCTTGTTACCTGCTGCCCATGCCTGCATTAAACTTCCTGGAAATATAAGAGCAATTTTATGGATCAAAGAAGAGTGGTTTTGGTACAGTCCATGTTTACAATTCTGATTTTGATTAATAAAGAAAACACAGTGCCAGAGTATTGATTGAAATTAAATGAGTTCTGTTCATGTAACAAAATTAACTCAAAAGTAATCTAGATCCATATTCAAAGGCATGTTAGAGCTGAAGTCATTGTGAATCCAGAACCACTTTCTGAGAGCTGAAATATCAAGTCACTTTAGGCATGGCAACAAGTATTTATATTTACAGTCCTGATAGTTTGAAACCTGGCTCATCGCGTGTTTGCCTGGACAATAAACACTCTTACATTGATTGACCGTATACAGCATCTCTGACATTCTCTGTCTAAGAAATGAGCCTTCCATTTTCATCCTCTTTCCTCCTTATCTGCACTGTCAGATCAGTGTTTGTAGTGGCACAAAAGGGGATATACTATTAATAGTCCAGCTTCCATTACACTGGTGCCCAGCAATGCAGGGGTGGATTTCGCTTCATCATGGGAGAGTAATTGTCTCAGAGCTTCATTAGCTGTCAGTGCCTCTGTATCTGACATGTCAAAACCCAGAGACAACCCACTAATTTCTTGTTGAAAGCAGCCACACTCTCTAGAGCTTGAAAAGATACACAAGCTCCTTCCTTTTATGCTAACACACCTGACAAGTGCCAAATTCTCTCTCCTCTGGATGAAATCTGAAATCAACAGGTTTTGTGGGTGCTTTCAAGTGGTTTTTTTAAAGGCAGAGACCACAGTGCTTCATCTGGGCTGGGGCTTGGGGGTTTCTTGGCATCCACCTGTGACTCTGCCACATGCATCCTATTGACAGTGAGCAAGTCACTTAGTCCACATCCTCATTAGCTTCTGCATCTCAAAATGGAGCCCACAGCTTTTTGCATCTAATAGGTCTGTGGTGAATTCCACTGACTTCATATTAATCATTAACACAATGTTCTGGAGAGGCTCTGCCAAGCTAGCAGAAAGGACTGTACTGAAATTATTTTTTTTAGTTGGTAATGTGTTCGGGTTTTATAGTGGTGGTTATTTTAACAAAAAATGCTCTTGAATAATACTTGGATCCTTAAGGTGTTCATATGAAATGGTTCATGTTTCATCTATGCTGACATCCCATCCAGACAACATTTAGGTCCTTCCCAGCCTTTAGTCTTGTTTCCCTGAGATGGAAGCTCAGAGCATGTGCTGGAACCCAACCATGGTGTGTGGTGTTTGTGGGTGCACCATGTGGATGCTGGTGGGTGCACATCTGCCCTGCATGTGTAAGGTGAGATGCTGTGACAGGCAACACAGTTTGTCTTCTCTGAAGCCTGACTTTCTCAAGTAAGTTAGAGGCAGCTTAGCAGCTTTGTTATTCCCAGCCTAGTGGATCTGGAGCAGTCCTGGGGTAGTTCTGTGAAGGCTGTGAGTTCTGCCTACGTGGTTGCCTTCAGCAGCAACATGATAAGCAGCAGCTTGTAGCACCATCACACCCTCCCACGCTGGGGATGACTAGAATGTGCAGTTGTCTTCCTTGTTTCCTAATCTAGTACATGATTTTATAGCCCTTGGATCCTGATCCCAGACAGGCATACGGATCTCACACACTGTTACCAAGGAGGAAACCCTGAGAAATGCTAAATGTCTAGAACTTAAGCAGAGTTGCTGGTGACTCTTGATTCTCAGGATCACGTCTGAGATGTGTGATGTGTGATGTATGCAGTCCTTTTGCCCTTAAAGAACAATTTTTATTTTGTATGGATGGCATTGACTAGAGATATCGTCTGAACCCACAGATGTTATATAGTCTTTACTGTGATTGCTTTCTGCAGTTTTGGAGCTGTTAATTTTAGCTCTTCATTTCCACAGCAAGACCTTTTGGCATCTTTGTGGAACAGGAGCAGGGTCCTGAATTAGCACAGCTCTGTGATACTGACAGTGTATAACTGAAGGAAGGAAATAGCTCCCCTAGTATGTACTTTCACTGTAAGCAGCATAGGGATACTTGTTGAGATTCATTGAGGAGTAGAGGCTGTAAGAAGTTGTGGTGTACTGTAGCTTCCCAGCAGAAGACAAGGGTATGAAGGCTCTGAGGAAAACAGACAACCTTTTTAATTCTCGTAATGCTTACTGTCCTTTGCTCCCAGGATGAGCAAAGCAGTAAATGTTAAGCAAAGCAGTAAATATCAAACAAAGGATGTTGATTTGTATGCGCAGCAATTGTTGGAATAAAAAATCAGTTCAGACCCCAGTGACTCTTGCCAGCCCTTGTTATGGCTATAGAGATCTGAATTCACAGCAAGTAAATACAACCGAAAATTCAGGGTACCCATCAGATTGTAAATCCAAATAGATCCTTCTTCTTTGCAGAATTGACTGGAAAGTTTCTGCAGGAGGAGAGAGGCCTCAGGGGAGCAGGACCTGTGGAACTGTGTTGTATGGGGAGCTGTATCTCCAGCCCTGAGATGCTGCTGGCATTTTATTTATGGTTAAGTAACACAATAATCTATTGCAGAGAAAACAAAATGAGAACTCTGTATCAGAGTGTAGATGCCAGACATGCATTAATAAAACAATAAATGAAATCAATAATTTATATGTGGCTGTTTTTACTTTTTGGGTGGGTTGTTTTTGTCTTTTTTTTTTAACACCAGTGGAAGGATATTACCATTCAAACTGAGCTGGAGTGAAATTACTTCTACTATAGATAAAACATATTCAGATGAGCAGCATGCTTTCCCCACAAAGCTAACTGCAATCCCAATTAACACTTCTCAAAACTGAATTTATTTTTTTCCCCCTGCTTCCTAATGAGGTTTTTTCCTCCCTGCTGTCTTGATACAAAGCTTTATGCCGTATGAGTGTGTTCATATGGTGCTTGAGTGCGTTATCTGACCTTGATTGGTGTTTTGGGAGCCAGTTAAATAGATTACATAGAGGTTACCTTGACAACTGTCTTTGCTGATTTAGCAATGCAGTTCATTCTTGGGCACAAGACTCTCAGCAACTGTGGAATTCCACTGACTTCATATTAATCATTAACACAATGTTCTGGAGAGGCTCTGCCGAGCTAGCAATAAGGACTGTATTGAAATTATTTTTTTTAGTGGGTAAATGTTATAGACCAAGATATGTTTACAGTATGAAATGTTGTTCACAGTCATAAAATGAAAATATATGTTCCTGTTTATTTTTTCTCTCTCTTCTAGTTTCAACAATAATATTGGAATAATAAATCTCCTATCATGCCTGATGGGAAAAGATGGTCTTTTAAATGAAACTCTTTTCTTAACATTGATCTTACACCATATCTTCTTTTAGGTCTGTGCTGTAACCTCGCAGGCATGACAGATAGTTAAATTCAGTGTGCAAAAGCTTATAAGCCTGGAATCTGATCTCTATTAACTTCAAGGAGATTGCTTCTGATTTACATTAGTCTTACATATTGGTCAAAACCTGGTGCTTTTCAAAAGACGTTGGTAGACAAGACGGGCACTTTCTTCTTCAAAACTGTTGTCCAAAATTGTTTACAATAGCTTAAGCATTAAAGCTCTTATGTGATCAGGGCTTTGGGATTTGTCTTTAATATTTTTACTTTTAAGTACCCAGCTCAACCAGAATTTTGCAGGAGGATGCCAAGATTCCGGGGCTGTATTTTATTGCAAGAGGCTGGAAACCTTGTGGAAATTAGACAAAGTTTTTTATTAGTTAATTATCAAAATGAATAATGTAGTCAGAACAGGGTCCACACCACAGTTTTTCTTCTACTATGATATTCAGTGTATCTCGTAATGTCTTGTCCATTGTCTCCATTTCCATCTGCAGCATTGTATGGCAAATCTAACTGATTTTTTGGGTTGAAATTGCCTAATTGCATCATATAAAATGTCACGTACAAAGTCAGTGGAGAACAGAGTTGAGGTCTGTGACACATGGATTTCACATGTGGAGGGAGATTGTATGGGGCTTATGGGTAGATATATTGGGCTAAATATTTTGCTAGTGCTAGCAGGTAATGAAATACTAAACTTTTCTTTTTTAACTGCCATCATTAGGTTTCAGAGTTAGTCCATTACAAATAGAAAAAGTCATTTGTACTTCCTGAAGCAGTTGTTTGCAATCTCAGAAAGACAGAATTAATCATGGTGTCTTCAAGTCCTGATTGTGAGTTACTGTTTGCCCCGTTTGAGAAATATTTTCTTTCAACTGAAATTATACTAAAGAATAATTTTCCCCAGATTTGTTCTTCCATTCTTTGAGCGGTTTGTTGCTGGGCCAGTACCACAGGCATGAGCCATGTTTTTTGTTTGGGGTGAGGACAGTGCACACATGGCTGGACCTGTGGCCACTGCAGCTATTGAGGATTTTTCTAGGTGTTTTCTGCAGAGAGTACTAGATGTAATTGGAACTTTTCTCTTGAGCAGTGTCTGGGTATGGTCTCATACACTGTTCACAGCCAAGAAGGACCTCTCTCTCACTTCTCTCACTTCAACACATAACCACCAAAGAGGCAGTTCTAAAGAGATTTCAGTTTGTTTGGAGGCAGGTATCTACAGCCATTCATGGATGGCTTAGTGAGCCATGGTATTTGCCTTTGCACTGATTTTGTGTCCCCAGTGCTGCCTTGGCATGCTGACAGCATTGAGACAAACATCAGAGGCATAAGTAGAATAGTCAGTAGAAAGTGGATTGTGTGGCTGAGTTACTGTACCCAAACAGGACTCTTCCCTGGCCCCCTCCAGCACAGCTCTTCCCACCTTAGGATTTCTTAGCATTTCTTAGCATAAAAATACACAGGTCTGCAGCTGGAGCCTAATTTTGGACATGCACCCAAGTACATCTGATACAGTATACTTACATTTATTTTTTGCTTGGATGCAAGATCAGAATCAGTCTGAAGCAGGCTGGTGTGGCTTCCTGGAAGCTATTCAGAAGAACACCCAAATCCTTCACTGCAAGAGTGCATGGAATTGCTTACAGATTGCTTAAGGAAAGAAGGAGAACTTTGTTACTAGAGATTTTAATCTGTCACTTTAAAAGACAGTGATTATTTCCAATACATGCTCTTGGGTGTTTCACAGTTGCCAGAGTTGATTTGTTTTGGAGGCCTGTAACCCTGCAAGAATTACCAAAGTAATTCTTTGCTACCCAAAGTAGCACACTTTGGGGCTTCTAGTTTTAAGATACAGGGCATAGCTGATGGAGATTTCCTTGACACAGTTTCTTTTTTTTTCACATCTAATGGGTTTGACTATTGAGCACAGTGGTGCCCAGCTGCCAGCCACCTGATTATGTGGTGCTGGACTATTGGTCCTCCTGGAGAAGGAGATGGAACAGCCAAAATATAAATAACGATAGGGTTGGTTTAGGGGTTTTTATTGCAACTGGGAAAGTTCCTTTAATCAAAGAAATCTACAAGCATAAAGCAATTTAATTTCTACATTTTGTACTAATAGTTTCCAACTATCTTTGACTCATTTTAAAATACAAGGGTCAACAAAAGTCTTATTTTAGAAAAAGATCCATTGCAGAATGCTTTTAGCCTTATGTAATTTCTACACTCATATACTCATTCCTGCAAGCTGTGACCTCATGTGATCAGAATCCAACCCATTTCTCCCATCTGCCCTTCTGTCACTGCAGGAAATAAGGGAAATATTTTTGTCTCTCATGATAAATAAATATTTCCCTTGTTCATATGCGAATGTCCTATGTAAACCCAGTGGCCCTATGTACTGATAATTGCTACATTTCAACATTCATAGGAAAAAAGGGGTTTCATAACTATCAAATTTCCACTGGTAGGAATTTTAAGAAAATGTAATTTGATGCCAAATATCTATGCATATCAAAGTTTAATGACTAGTCAAGACAAACATCCATGGTAACATCTGGGATATATTTATGCTTTAGCCATTTAACCAATTTGGTCAGAAGTTTCAAATCAGTGTCCATCTGGGCCTGAGAAAATTTTTCCAAGATTATTAGATATAGTTTGAGGTCTATAGACCTGAGATTAATGGCTGTTGAAAGCCTTTAAATTTCTGCAGAAGAACAAAGAAGCGGAAATGTTCACAGACTCAGATAATGAAAGAGTCACTCATGGATTATCAGGAGGATATTTTAACAAGATACTGTAGAAACGTCGTTAAATTATGAATTGCAGCCACTGTGGTATATTCTCAGAAGACAGGGTCAAAACTATCACTATTGAAGTTATACAAAGAGTTAAATAAGGTTTTCTCCAGGCTGATGAAGCAAATGGCTCTGGAACCTATTAATTCTTTTCCCAGAGAATACTCCTGTGGTACTGGTGCCGAGTGCCTGATGGGCTTTGGACTAGAACAAAAAGCATGTTTAGATGCTGATGCTTGAAGCTGCTCTAACTTATGCTTTGGGACTGTCTAGCAATTAGGTTGGGATTGGGGGATTTCAAAAGTCACCTTTGCACCTCCTGTTTTGAGCTGCAGTCTGCTTTTTTATCTTGTATCACAGATCATACTGGGGGATGGGATTGGAGCACTAATTTACTGTATTACTTTTCCCTACACACCAGTAAGTAGAAAACATTTTGTATTTTTTACAGACTTACTCTTTTGAAATAACTCCAGAATTTAGGATTTGTACAATATTTGTCTGGGAGGAAAAAACCTTCGCAGACTTTTGTTGTTATATATGTTTCCCTAAAAGATCCTTAATGGAACAAGATAGTTCCACCTGTGTGTCATCATTCAGTGAAAGGGTGAAGTTGTCAACAGACTGTAGGGAGATGAACACTCTGGTTTCCTTCATATTGAAGTAAGATATATGTGTATTATTTCCTTACATGTCACCTGGAAGGTTTTCATTGACTATTGCCAAGTCATACAATTAACACTGCTGAATTCCCCACAGGAGTCTACACTTCTGATTTTCTGCCCACACTAAGAAGTGATTCCAGCCCCAGACCACTGAGTAACACCAAATACAGGTAACTAGAAAACTTGTACATGTTTATGTACAACAAAGGCTTTACTAAAGCAACACATAGCACTAGCTTAGAATACAGAATGATTTCTCCATCTTCACTTTATTTTTCCTTTTCTCAGAGGGTGGGGAAATGGGAAAAAACAACCTCTCAGGTCAAGGTTGAAGACTTTGTAGTGCAGAACAACAAAGCTTGACTGTGATAATCTACAGAGCACCTGCCCTGAGGATAAACAAACAGTTCACATTTCTGTGCTTTCAAGTACGGTATGAGCAAAATAGCACAAGCAAAAGAGTCTTTTGAACCTTATAGGAAAGGAAAAATGGAAATCTTAAGAACAAACAAAGTAGTTTATATCCTGTGGTGGATTTTGTAACAGAAGCTGCAGCATGCAAGTCAAATTGATCAAAACCAAGCATGTCATAAACCATATGATTGGATCCAAGACAAGAAGGTGTTCTTCCAGTTTTTACCAACTCATTCTTGAGCTTAATTTTGTCTTCTATGCCCTGTACCTTGCTGATGGCAGAAGCACAGTGCTTGCCTCATGAACAACGCCTGAGTTTAGTCCCTTAAGCAAGGTAGTTTTTCCAAAAGGTTTTCCTAGTTGCTGTGCTTTAATACCCTTTCCATGTACTCCAGAACATTCCAGCACCTCTTATTCTTTATAGCCTGAATAAACACATTTAGACTCTGCTTTTCTAAAGCCTTCTCCTAGCTAGTAGAATTTTCATAACTAACACACCAAACACCTGTCACATGGTCCATGCTGATCATCCCACAGACATGCATGCAGGTTTTTCCTCCCTCTTTTGCATTTCTTTTGTTCAAATATGGTGTTGATAAGACTCTAGGAGGAGTCTTGCATGATCTCTTCTCTGTGCAAGATACACTCTCCAGCCTTTGTGAAAATGTTATTTGGGATAATCGTTCAAGGAAAAAAGTTTTCATTTTAAGTCTTGGATTTTGATCTCCTAGGACAAACACTGAGCAAATGGGCTTCTGATAACTTTAATTTTACTTCAGATGACATTCCATATTATACAGAAATGCAGAATAACTGAGGAGAGCATTGACAGACTGCATAGGGAACCATTAACCAAGAGTACACGGTTAAGCAGAGATATTAAGCTGTGTGTTGCTGAAACACAGACTATGTGAAAGGGAACACAAACCTCAGGAGTCCACATCAGGCTGAACAGCAACAACTGAGTCCAGCAAACAGACACGCTTGGATTTCCGGAGGGCAGACTTTGTCCTGTTTAGGAGACTGGTTGACAGAGTCCCTTGGAAGCAGTCCTGAAGGGAAGAGGAGTCCAGGAGAGCTGGACATACTTTAAGAAGGAAATCGTAGAAGCAGAGGAGCAGGCTGTCCCCATGTATCAAAAGACTAGTCAGTGAGGGGGACTGTCCCAGCTGCACAGAGATTTGGCTGTAACTCAGGAGCAAAAGGAAAGTTTATGGCTTTTGGAAGAAAGTGGCTGCTCGTGCTTTGGATGGGTGCACTGTGCACTGGGTAAAAAGCTGTCTGGATGGCCGGGCCCAGAGAGTGGTGGGGAATGGAGTTAGATCCAGCTGGGGCTGTCAGCAGAGGTGTGCACCATGGCTCAGTACTGGGGCCAGATCTCTTATCACATCTTGATTAACGATCTGAACAAGGGGGCTGAGGGCGTCCTCAGATGTGGATGGCATCAAGCTGGGAGGGAGGAAGGACCAATGCAGTGACCGTCCCCCTGTGCTGGGCGCTGGTCGGGCCACACCTCAAATCCTGTGTTCAGTTTTGGGTCCCTCAGGACAAGAAAGACATTGAGGGACTGGAGTGTGTCCAGAGAACGGAACAGAGCTAAGGAAGAGTCTGGAGCACAGGTGTGATGAGGAACAGCTGAGAGAGCTGGGGATGTTCAGTCTGGAGAAAAGGAGGCTCAGGGGGAACTTTATCACTCTCCACAACTGCCTGAAAGGAGATTGTAGCCAGGTGGTGGTCAGTCTCTTCCCCCAAGTAACAAGCAATAGGACAAGAGGAATTTGCCTCGAGTTGTGCCAGAGGAGGTTTAGATTTGAGATTGGGAAAAATTCCTTCACTGAAAGGGTTGTCAAGCACTGGAACAGGCTGACCAGAAAAGTGATTGAGTTACTGTCCCTGAAGGTATTTAGAAGATGTGTAGATGGCACTTAGGGGCATGGTTCAGTGGTGGATTTGACAAGTGTTGGGTTAGCTGTTAGACTGGATGATCTTAGAGGTCTTTTCCATACAAAAAGATTGTATAGTTCTAGGCTTGCTGGTGTCCTGAAAGCTGTTACTGACTACAGCCAGGCTGCATCTTGATCCCACTGGAAATCCTAACAAAATTCCTGTTTATTTCCATTGCTGAACAATCCTGGGAATTGATGCCTTATCCTGGTCTTAGAATATTAAGAGCCAGCCACAGTTAAGGGATAAGGGTTTTACCTGGATATTTAATAAGGATCCTTATGGTGCACCACTTCACCAAGGTGGGATGCGCCACAATGCACACACGCGATAGATCCCGTATACAATTTACAGACCTCACAAATGAGCATATCTAACAAGGCTGCCCCAATGGGAGGCCTGGATGGATGGCATGATATTCCCCCATCCCGAGGAATTCCCCCCTGGATGGGCCAAATCTCCAGTTCACAGGATATGTTCTAGGGAGGACCTCGGTTTCTCAAGGTGGTGTAGGATTTCCCAGCCTCCTGCTACAAGGCCTTTAGGATGCTTGGTTTTCTGACTTAACGAAATACTAGGACTATGCTAAGTTATCAGATTTAAGGAATTACAACTATGCATGCTAAGAATACTCAGGATACATAAAAGTTATATAAAAGGTATATAAAAGAAAAGTCAAAAAAATCATCTTGGCATCAGAATAATAGAAACGTTTGTATGCAAAGAAAATGTGTATGTGTGTTTATGATTCTCCTCTGGGTTCTATTTTCTGTAGAATCAAAGTCCTATTTCCCATTTCATGATGAATCTAAGTCTTCACTTCTGTTAGCACCACAGAGAAATCTCTGACAAGACAGATGTCTGCAGCCACCAGAAGCCTTAAATTGAACACCTAAAAATAGAAAGCTGCAGAATTTATAAATATTTTTGCAAATCAACCTTTTATAACTACCCTCCTTTTGTAGCAGTGGTAGTTAGCATTGAAATCCAAGTATATTTCAGCAAAAGAGAAAGCTGACCAAGCAGCCCAAGAAATTCTGCAGAGTTCTGCAAATTGCAGGAGGCCCAGGGAAGGAAATCACTGCATGCCAATTTTTCTCACTGATTTCTATTGTCTCTACTTATCATATGTAACACTAGGAATGCAGTGTGGAGCACTGTCTCTCCTCCACAATTCTTACCTAGCTAATAGCCTGATTATGTTTTATGACTTTGTATTCTCATTCAACGTAATTTACTCTTCAGTTAGAAAATACAGTTGTCCCCAGAGAAACATCCAGCCCTTTATTCTCTTTGTTCACAAATTAGTTTGGAGAAGGATCGACCGGTAGTGTAGAAAGCCTGTATTGGATCTGCTAAGATCTCTTCCTATTCAGATTTGCTTTCTGTGGCTGGAGGCTACTCTTGATAGTTATTTGGAATGAAATATTGTTCATCCCCTTAACAAAGAGATAGTTGGTTCCATTCAGTACTTCCATGAACTTCAGACAGTGTTTATATAGAGTGTATTGAAAACACGCCAGCTATTTCTTACCATCATGTTGTTTCTCTGACCATGGCCTGGGCTTCTCTTTTATCAGAAGGCTTCTGTTTACCTGGCATCTCTTTTTGTTCTTTTGTATCTTTCTCTGCACAATCCTTTCCTACACTGCCTGAGCAAATATGATTATGAAGAGGAAGAATTGCAGAATTTCCCTGCAATGGTTCCTTCAGCTTTTCTTCCGAAGACTCACTCCTGTCTCCCTATCTAACACCTGAAATTGGTACTCCCTTCTCCACTTCCCTGGGTCCAGCACATGGACATTGCTGTGGAGCCCATGAGCAAATCACTGTGGATGATTTCCATTTATATCTCATGTCTCAGTATACCTCCTCATTGGGACTGCTCTCCTATCCTGTGCATCCCATAACCCATGTCTTCCTGGTTTCACATTGCTACTGGAGCAGTCTATGCCAGGTAGGAACAAATTCAGGGGACTCTTTTAAGTAGAAAGTTAAGTAGAAAGTTAGTCCACCCAAGTAATTTCACCTTTCAGGAGAGACCTTTGCTGATGAATAAATCTCTTAAAACTGATCTCTACTACGAAGACTTTACCAGGGAAGTCAAACCAGTAAAAACCTTCTTGATAAGGACTGAGTACTATAAAAACTGCCTGTATTGCTAGCCAGCAATAATTATAATAAATTATATATTATATATATAATTATATAAACCATCCTGCAGAAGATTTCTTTTGCTGCTGTAAATTGTGCCAGCTCAGGTGATTTCCCTTCTAAGCTATTTTGACAAAATGCTGCCTATGCAATGCTTTGTAGGCTAAAAGGATCCCTTATGGAGGACTTTTTTGGACCAGGTGAATTTTTCTATTGGCCTGCTATGAATATCTATGAAAATCCAACTTGGGTCATACCATAGCCTTTGGCTTAGCTGCAGGAGTGGGAACACGAGAGAAGGAAAGCAGGAGACACTTCTATTGCAGCCAAAACAGCCCCTGAAACATCTCGGTATGCCCAGTCCCAATACTTAGCTAAGTGTATATATCCATTGTCAGCAGAGGATGTGAGCATTGACAGAACATATCCTTCCTCTGCTGGGTGTTGAAGTCATCATGGACAGGACATATTAGGTATTTTCTTATGCTTATGCAGCCCATTGAAAATGCTGGGCCAGATGCACAGCTCCTTTAGATTAATGCCAATGCACCTCTTTACACCAGCTGACAGCCTGGCCCATAATGCACTAAATGCTATTTATTATTTTGTTTGCTAGAGTGACAATGGAAATGACAGTGATACACAGGTCAATTCAATCCTGCTGACATAGCCTTAAGGGGCTTTATGTTTGGGGGTTTTTTCTCCCTCTCCCAAGAGAATCTCCCTTACAGTTTTGTATTTGGTAAGGTTTATTAAATAAGCTCAGCATATTAGCAGTCTCATAAGCTTGTTATTTTTTGTATCTCTTTATTTCTTTAGCTTTATTAATCATCATGGTACTTGAAGTTGCTAACATGAAAAACGCATTGGAAGAATAAATAATCATTATTATCAAAGTGCTTTCATAAAATCATCTGTAGGATTAAATCCTTATTAAAGCAGCATTATTGGTCATGATTATCATTATTATTACATATTAATTAGTCATACCAAGATAGTGCAGTTTTCAGAATTATCTTTACCAAAGTCAGTTAAATACTAAGGTTTCAAATTGCAATAGATTTAGTGGTTTAGGACACGGTACTGGGATTATAGATAATATTATTTATTCAGTTCAGTACTTGCAAAGAGCTGATGATATGCTCAGTGCTGTGCACAGCAGAATTTGCTGTCTGAAACATATACTTTAAGAAAGGGAAATGATATAGTTGCATTAATGTAGGGGGTTTTTTTCTGAAATCCGGGAGTTTAGTGTTGTTTATGGCTCTGCTACTTCCTGTGTCTGTTAGATTTTGTGCTTTGTCATTTATTTAATCTTTCTCTCACTCAGAATATTGATGTGCATACAGAACATTCTATTAATTAATCTGAGTACAGCATTTTGAATTATAGGTACCACGTAAGAGTGGAGCATTTTTTCTTATACCTGAGAGGAAGCTGCAGCTGCCATGGATTGCCATGTCTGTAAACTCCTTATAGATGTGGTGCTGTTTCGTTAATGTAACTGTGAGGTGATGTGATGGGCAGATTGTGTACAGCACACTTCCCTCTTTTTCTTTTATCTGAAGTGATGCTATTACTCCTGCCCTGTGATGGAGTAACCTAGCCAAGCTTTAAGAGACCTGGGATAAGAAAAGACTGACAAATAAAATATTGTTATGGCAGGTGTCGTGAGATGGTACTGTTATATAAAGTCTTCCAAGCTCTTTTTTTCCCCACCTTATTATGTGAGCAAATGTTCAGTCTTGAGAAGACACAATGTGTTTGTAAATTTTCTTTTGCAAGGTCTTGGATAGAGAAAGTCAAATAAATAATTCATTTTGTTGCCTCAGCCTGTGGATGGAGTTGTTCTGGAGACAGATACTCTCCAAGAGACAGGCATTATTACTTGGCTAAATTCCTGAGCAAAGCTATTGCCCTGCTGATGCCATCTTTTTTCCAGGTCTAATTTTGCTTGTTGCCTTCTCTCTTTATGTCACGCCTCAAATTTAGCATCCCAGGCTTTTCAGGGCAAGACTCTGAGATCCAACTGAGGCACTGATTCTGCCTGTAAAGCTGGACCAGATGGGGAAGTTAAAAATGACAGTCCCAGAAGCCACATTATTGAAAGGGGAACTGGTGGGTGAGACAGGAGCATGTGCCCCAGGGAAGGACAGCTCTCTGGCCTCTGAGTGCATAGGTGTCACCTGGGATTTTGAAATTTCTCTTGAAGGTTGGCACTCAAAGGAAGCTGAGCTTCTCTACCAAACAGGGTCAGGAAGAGACCATTCCCTTTTTTTTTTTTCTGCTAATTGGACATCTTCTAGGAAATGGAAAGCTAAATGTCCCTCTGCTAAATCTGGCATACAGAATTAAATTTAGGTCTCAGAAGGGCTTGGCCCACGAGTATTTTTGAGTGCTGTGGGCTCTCTCAGCCTCTTCCAGTGTCACTGCTACAATTTGTATTTTATGCAGTGAAATACCAATGGTTGAATTACTTGATGAGATGTCCCAACTTTGTCACTTGCCATGTGAGTGATGTAACCATTGTTTTATAGGATATTCCTGTCACAGCTTTTCCTGAATGTTTCAGAAGAGCCTGACACTATTAAGAGGTGGAAGAGATCCGAGCTGAGGTCCCCATCCAAGAGAGGAACAGTGGGGTTTAAAATGTGCATCAACCAGGCCACAGGCACACTCCCCAGCTCCTACAGCGTAGGGTTTAGTACATGTTTAAAGGTATTGACTAAACTGGTCCCTGGTGGTTAGTAAACAGTCTGCAGTGCTGAGTAACCTGGTCTAGATTCTTGCCATTAATGTGCCACAGGGGGCTTCACGTATTATGGACATAATGGCTCTTCCTTTAAAAGCACCAAACTCCTCCTGCACTCAGTGTCATTCTGGGGTATGCAAGGAATGCACGAGCAGGCTGCTGAGAGCAGCAGCCAGTCATTTGAGCAGTGTGAACTTTTTGCTTGGCTGCCCTATTTAAAATGGGTACCAGTGGAGCAATAGATTGGCATCTGATGTTAGTTAGGAAAAAAACCCTACACACTTAAGTGAAACAGTAGCAAAGTGATTTTTCTGTAAATCTCTGGAATTAATAATTACAGCTATTTGAGAAGAAAAACAGTATCATTCATACTGAAATATATTCTCTTCCCTCCCACAGGGGAAGCCTGTGTAGGTGTGGAGCTGCAGTCTGGGAAATTAAAAAATGCAAATTAAAAAATGCAAATGTAAAAGAGAGGCATTGCTTGCTGCAGTGCTCTAAGGGTTTTCTTGAATAGCAGCAAATTAAAGAAATGCTATGTAATCAAAGTTTATATCAAGCCTATGAAAGAAAAGCAGCATTATCTCTAAATATAGTGATAGTACTCTGCTCCTGATCCTTTTTATTGTGTACATATTAACAGTAAATTACAAAGATACTGTATTATGGGTTTCAACAAGTCCTTGAAGAAAATGCACATTACCCTTTTATATGCCACTTTATTCTGTTGTATTAAAACATGATGATTAGGAAGGAAAAGGTAGTTGGGCTACTTATTGCTTTCAACTCAGTTCATTCAGGTTTCTTCACTCCATTTCCCTTTGCTGTCAGTACCAACAAGGGCTTCCTAACTGGAGCTTTTTGCTGCCAGTGGTAATACAGGTCAGTCACATAAACTGCACTGATTGTATAGAAGTTTAGATAGTAGGTCTTTCAGTCTTCCACATCTCCTCTCAATTTATCCATATATAACATTATCCGCCCGCTTTTCTCAGTTTCACATCAGCTTAATTTGTGGTCTGTTCACAACATTTCCCACAAAAGGCCGACATAGCCCATCTAGGGAAAATAAATGCACATGCAAATATTATCTGTTCAGTGTTTCAAGATAAGCACAGTGCAGTGAGAAGGAAGGTAAGCAGTGTGACCACTTAGGAACTTCCCAGCAAAGGGGTACAGAATGGCAATATCCAAATGGATTAACAGCGCAGAGAGTCGGCAGTGTGGCTGAGGAGAAGGAGAGAGAATCAGGCAAATGGTGCATCCTAGCAACATCCAGGTAACCTGTAGTCTCCAAGGCAATATGTAACTGGTTTTGAGAGGGATGAGATCATTGCCAACTAAAATAAATAAGCTGTGATGGAAACTCATATTTATTTGATTGGTAATTACAATCACTTTCTCCAGCAGAACTCAGGACACATTGGGCATGACTAAAAACAGAGGCCTAGCCATAAACCACATAGCTGGGAGTTTCACCAAAGGTAAGGAAACTCTCTTTAGGTTCTGCTTCCTCTGTTTGAAAGAACTTGTATGGCTTTGTGCTGTGATAGTTTCACAAGTTTCATTATTTTTTTGTGATTCTTGGTCAGCAAACTTGCTGGAGCCAGAGATTTGCCCATGACAATCTCTGGGCTCCTGCAGAGATTGGGTGGAAAGTAAAATAGAAATAGAAGGTTGCAGAGTCTACTTTCCTCAAATGTTACAGAGGAAGCTTGCAACCACAGCAAGGTGCAGAGCCTGGAAGTTGTGGAAAGTAGAGCAGATTTGTACAAAAGCAACACAGGCTTTACACAAATGCTTGTGAGCAGAGAATTCAGATTCTTTTGGCTGAAAATGTGCCTGCAGCCTGAGCTGTACACAGAATGCAGCTCTGTGGATTTGGCAGATTGAGCAAATGAAGACTTCAGCAGAATCTCTAGGTACTTGAAGAAACTAGGCCAAGAACAGCCAGGTAGATAGCCACTGAATAAAATATTTTTTAGATGCTGATTTTAATTAAAATAAAGCATAACTACCCCATTGTGGCACCACTACAGTTCACAATTTTTTCTTCATTTATTTAATGAATCAAAGCAGATAAATCAGTGCTGGCAAATAGTGCTTGCAAAGTCTCCTAGATTAAGAGACGAAACTCAGATAACCTTCACCAAATACATTAATAAAACCAGAATTAGCAAAATATCCCAAATATCTCTATAGATGAAAAATAATAAAGGGATTTGAAAACTGCTCTTAACAATAATTGTAAAAAGTACATTTTTAAATTTAATCCTATAATATAGGATATGCTGTTTACTGTTCATACTCATTAGACAGAGGGTATTTGAATAAGATATCCTGCAATGGAAAAAAGGTGGCATTTTCAGAGCTGTTATGACCATGTGATGTGGTGAGGTGAGCAAGGATTCCTCCAGGGCATCTTCTTGAAGTACTTCTTACATTTCAATGACTTTCCCTTTCTCTTGGTCTGTCAAAAAGGGAATTAAAACAGAACTGCATTGGCAGTGCAAAAAACTCACTGGTAGACTATGAAAGTCACTTATGATGTGACCTTTACTAGCTCAGGAGATGAACTTCTCCAATCCCAACCATTACTGCAAAGGACAGTCATCATCACTGTTTCTGTACTCACTTACTGGATCCTGACAGACGTTTGTAACTTGTCTAGCTCTGCTCCCAAAGGGACAGGTTATCACAAAAGTACTTAAGTGTTTCCATGATTAGCATTACAAACACTTCATGGTACCACATATGAAACATAGGTCTGCCTCTCCTTTGACATTTTAGTCCTAAATTGAGATGGCCACTCAAATTTTACATTCTCTCTGCAGTGTGCATTTAGCAGCCCTGAAACTCTTCCAAATAGTCTGGCTGTAGCTGCTTAGAAGAATCCATTACTCTCAAATTCAAATACCATCATAAAAGCTGCTGTAACACCAGGGGTCCTCAAAAGGTCTTTGCCCAATTCACCTAACATTATCAAAGTGCTTGTAACTGGACATTTATGTTACATTCCTTATTTTAGTCTATTTTTAAAGTAACTAACATTGAGAAAAGATGGTGACTTTCTCAAGGTCTTAAAAGAATCTAACATATCTTTTCTATTGGTTCTTCTATTCTTTACACTCATCCCTTGCTCCTGACACCTAGAGTCGAGTTCTGCTACCAGAAGTTACTGATTTTGTGGGTGTCAATATTAGCTGTTCTGAAGCCTCTAAAATGGCTAAAGAAGTTACTGAAGTAATTATCATTTCTATGGCAAAACAAGTCGAGTTGTCAGCCTCGTCCTTTTCAAACCAACTAAATCATACCTTCCTGCCCTGACATCACTGGAATTACCCATCTGTTTCCTGTATTTTAGTGCCTTGTTGATTTGAGAAGTGCCTCACTCATGTTCCTAACTAAAAGTGATGTGCTGAAGCACATCTGCAGGCATTGAAGCAAGCTTGCAGCACCTATTCAGTGAATGGATTGAAGGACTTTTGCCTCTAAAGCTATTAATCTTGTACCTTCCAAGCAGAGAAATCAATAACATTTTGGAAAGTCAAATTGTTCATAACGGAACGGTGGGTGGTTGCAGTGCAGAAAAAGCTCAGTTACTGGAAAATGCAGAGGAATATATGTATTTATTTGATGTTGGGTGGTGTGTATCAAAAATGTAGCAAATACCTCTAGCAAGAAACAAGCAAGGAAATTTTTTTTAAAGCCTTGTTGGCTGAAGAAAGGGGGAAACAGATCTAAAACCAGAAGAAGCAGGGCTGTAAGAAGTGATAATCAAATGCACATAGTAACTAGAGCTGGACTACAGTGCATAACCTTTTCCTTCAAATGTGGATTGAAATCTTTCCAAATATCAATTAATCCCTAATCTACCATGCATTTCCTAGTTGCTTCCTGTGCATTATTAATGGACTGGTCACCCTGAGATGAAGGTAGGAAGTAAAAGCAATTAAATTCCTCTCCCACCCCTGCAGATACAATTGACCTAGAGGATTCAGCTACAAGTAAAAATTAAAAAGCTCCAAAAAAGAATAAGCATGGCCTTCTTGCCTGAGCCAGACTGTTGTCTAAAAAGCTGCATGCAAGAGCAACAGCAAGCTCCCTTTATATAAAATATTAAATTCTATGATTCAGGGCTGATCAAGGAAAAAAGGCAGGTGCCCAGTCTCTGCTGATTTTTCCTGGTCTTGTCCTGTAGCTGAATGTAAACTTTAAACCAGAACTCCAGACACTGATTCTTTTCTCAGTGTAGAAAAGAAAAGCCCATCTGTCTCCTGGGAAGTATTGATTCCATTTGAATTCAAAGAAACAATTTTAACTTCATGCTTTTGTGGAGGGTGATGGCCACAGAGTTCAGGAAGGCTTCTGACTGTGTAATACAGTTAACTCTGGCCTGAGAGGGATACAGTCATCTTAGCCTGCAATTCCCAAATAGATCAGGCAGCAGTGGTAACAAGGAGAGCTCTGTGGCTGCTGTTTGCACTCTAACGTATAAAGGTTTGTGTTTGTTTCCACAATGTTGTAACGCTGAGGTGAAAGTCTATCCCTTTTGCTCTGTTCAGCATCACTGGAGATAACATACTAGGCTAAAATAGGTGCTTTTCCAAATCACCCCAATTATCCTTCTGTTTAGAAAAAAGTCTCCTAGCTCAACCAAGATTATGTTACCAAACTCGGGGTGCCTGAAGAACGTGAAGAACTGCCTGGTAAGGGAAGAAGGAGGAAAACACTGACAGTGCCTCCATGGAAGAAAGGGAAAGGGGTGTCATGTGGTTGTGTTAATGCAGAGGTCCACTCTGAACGCCTGTGAGTGATGTCCTTGGCTGTACCCACGCTGTGTGTCACCACACACTCTGGGGACACTCAGTGTTCACTCTCTGGACACAGCCAGTGGACACTGCCATTAAGGTACACAGTGGGTGAACCAAATCTGCCTCTCCTTGCCCTGCAATCCTGATGCAGCCAGGAGAGCCCAGCAACAGAAACCAGGGTGGGCTCGTGCTAAAAGGGTGACCTGGGCTGGCAGTGGAGCCCAGCTGAGGATGACTGGAATGGGAAACACAAGGTGTTCGTTTTGCACTGTAATGAAGAATGGCTTTGGAAACAGGGGGTGCAGAAAGGTGGGCTGTTGGCTGAGACTGAAGTGGCCATAAAACAACAGGCAGGATGCAAACTGGTATTGTCATAAAATACTCAAACAAAATGATTAGAAACAAAACAGTTAAAAACTCTGCTTATATGCCAGCAAGAACTGAGTAAAGCCACAGAACACGAGCTTGATTCTGTGCCTTTTAATGAGACCATTGTGCCCATTCTTCAGAACAAGATAAATTAAGGAGAGACCATCCACTTTGATTTTGAATTTCATGAGTTTCTAGTGGTTTTTTTTGCTCTTTTACCTTTAAAAAGACATAAAATATGGAGATCACAGTGTATTCTAATCACTTGTCAAAATTCCTTTTTTAAAATCAAAGCTGTTGAATGTTCAAGAATCCTTTTTATGCATATAAATTACTGTGTTTTACTCTTCTATGATTTAAAACTGATTTTATTAATGTTAGCAAAAATGCCATCACAGACAGACTAAACTCTTGTGCCTTAATTCAAATCCCAGCTAATTATGGCTCAGCTGTAAAGTTATAACCCTTGAAAAACAAGGTTTATAAGAGAAGTATTGACACAGTCTTAACTATAGCCATGTGAATGGAGCCACTGTAATATTGTTTGGAAATAGTGTTCTAAAAGGGAATCTTTTATGAAAAGAGATGCCAGCTGTTCACTTTGGAAACATTTATTTCATTGGCTTGTGATAAAATTGGCTGTGAAAGATATTATTCTGAAACACAGCAACTTCTTAATTTCATTATGACCTGAAGCCACTGAGAAAGACATGATGCCTAAGACCCATGAAAAAGGATTGCCACTGTTGGTTTTGCTTATTTTGCTTTTCAACAAATATACACATTTTCTTAAAATAATTCATGCTGGACAGATGCTCAGAAGGTCATCAAATAACTCCTGGTCAGAGCAGAAGAAAATAACAATACATGATTTCATTTTTGCAATAAAAATGCTGCTTTGCTTTAAGGGAGCAGAAGTCTACAAGCATGATGCCAACCCCATCCACGCTCCACAGTCCAGGATTGCATAGGAATAGGTGGATAGGTGGCTGTAACTGCAAGAACCCAAACCCCAAAGAGATAAGTAAGAAAAGGAAATGAAAGAAACAGAGCGGAATGTGTCCTGTTGACTGGCTGATGATCTGCCTCATGGGTTGCTGGGTCTGGGAGCAAGATCCAGCATCTGAGAGTTGGCAGGGGAGATGCCACAGCTGAAAATGCTGCTCCACTCATGTCCTTCTGCAGAGAACCTAACAGGAGATTGAGTCTACCCTCAATAGTAATATCTGGCATGAGTGTCCTGTACATCACATGCAGCTTGTTCATCTCTCAGGAGAGGTATGGAGGAGTGCTGTATCTCTGTATGTGCCAGGTACACCTGGCTATGAAGTCCTGAAACTACATCCCACATATCCTGTATTATATTATATATATCTTACATTCCAGCATATTTTAATGGTGCAAAACTCTTAAAAATGCAGAGGAGGAAAAAACTTCTGTTTCCTTGAGTAATTTTTTTGTAACATCCATGCAGTGCTGTGACCCAGATCTGTGTGTGTTCATTCCTTATTGCTACATCTCTTTGTCCTTGAATAGTGCTGATGAACTTCTTGTACTGGCCAGTGTCTGCTGCTATTATTGACTGCAGTCTCCATCCTCTGCCATGTCATTGAACTTCCATCACCATTGGCTTCATTAGCAATTATTGTTTTGGTGAAAAAATTCTATACCACATATAACGGGATGACCTGAGGCCATTATGGAACTGAACGTTCCCATAAGGATAATCTAGCCACAATATATCAAAGTGCTGAGAAAATATCCTTTGTCTCAGGTCATGTAACCAATGTGGCTGTTAAATGTTTTAAAAGCAGTTATATAACTGGCATTTAAAATGTTTTATTGAAAACCCTTAATGCTACTGTAACTAAAATGACCTTTAGTGGAGTAACACACATCACATCTTAAAATGGGATTTGATTAAAAATATCAAATGTTATAATGTGCTCATGGCTCTACATGCACCATCCTGTCATACCAACCACAGAGGCAGATGTACTTCCTTTGGCTCTTCAATATTATTTTCAGCTTAAATTTATAACCTAGTTACCTTACAAGGAATGATTATTATAAGCCTTTAAACATTCCTTGCAATATTTGACATATGAGCACTTTATTATTGGTATTTTTTTTTATGAACAGGTGGTATCTTTTAAGGCAGATGTTCCCAAACAGAGAGCATTTGATCTAGGGAGAGTTGGCTGATCAGAGGCTTCTCACTGGCTTCTCTTCTCTTTCCATGCTATGATTAGATCTTTCTGAGAAACAAAAAATGCATTCATTAATCTGTACTGTCATAGAAGAAACCACAAAACTGCAAAAAGTAGAAAGATGATTTTACATGGTAATACAAAGCAAGACAGCCATGATTTTTTTTCTTCCTAAGAGATTGCCTTTACTAAAAGCAATTTCAAAAGCCCCACTGAAGAACATACACTTGAAAAAATATTAAATGTCATGTTACAAGTCATATACTGCTGATGTCTGGAGTTTTGAACACAAAACCATCTGAATAGTAAGAGTGGAAATGTTTTTGAACTCAAAATAACAAAGCTAGAAGCAGAACAGATACACAAGTGGGGGGAAGAAAAACCCAAACAAAACAGATTCTCTGAATGACAACTGAAATGGGAGATACTTATTAAAAATGGAGAAATGCTCTCACTAAGACTATCTAGCCCACTGAGAAACACAATTCTTTTTCACTTTCAAGTACTCTGAAGAGGGCTAGGTGGAAAAAAAAAAACCTTACTCCAACAGATGAGAGCAAAAGATCTTTTTATCCTTCCATTTTCTTTCCTATCTAGTAGCTTTTTCCCTAGAACCTCACAAGTGCTGGTCATTCCAAACAGATTATTCTCACTATTTTACAAGTAGGAAATTGAGTCATAAAGGAGTAAAGCAGTATCCAAGATCACCAAGAAGGCCTCTGACAGGTAGAATCAGGAGCTGAACAGAGTCTGTAACATGTGCTTTCATCACATAAATATTCTTCTCACCCCAAATTTCACTGCCAGGGCCTATGCAAATATCTCACTCATATTAAACTGGCACGTGCAGAATGGGCAAGACTTCTGTTGTATATGGGACTGGCTGGAGCAGGATTCAGGAACCCAGAGGATGAATTTGTTACCAAGGTGTTCATAAGCAAACTGAACAGATATGTAGTCAAAACAGACATACAGCTTTGAAAAATATACACAGAAATACTGGGGGGAAGTTTATCAGAAGTGTTAAGGAAATAAGGGACAGCAAAGAAATTTAAAGGTAATAAAACAGATTTGGTACCTTCCCCATATTTGTTCATGCTTTCAGAAAGTCACCTCTACCCCCCCTGAATTTAAAAGGCACAGCCACAAGCTTTTAAATGTCTTGGTGCGATTCTAGTAATTGAGCAGTTAAAACAGTAATTTGGCAACAGCTGTGGCAAATAAGGGAGAGTCCTGCAAGCTTTTGAGGCTTCCTGGGTGCTGCTGAGAAAGAGGCTGAAGGCCTGCAGTGGTGAGAGGAAAGGCTGAATAAGGAGGAGCACTGAGGGGCTGGAAGCAATCCAGAGCACTGGAGGAGCCTGGAACCAGAGTGAGGAGAGATGGGAGCATGAGGTGAGTAAGAAATCCCAGCTAAGTAAGTGTTGTACAGACAGTGCTTGAGAAATCATATTTCTAGTATGAAATTTCTTTGTGGCTGGTATTTTTGACTGTGAAGATTGTAGAGGTTGGCTGGGTGAGACAGAACTGGTGCTGTTGTTGTCAGAGATGCTGTACATAGAATGGGGTTGATTTCTGGAGCCATGGGAGGTGCCTTAGGGGAATATTTTTGAGTTGAAGAAAGTCATGAATCCTGTTAAATATGTTTAAACAAAAGCACAGAGAAGGCTCTAATGTTGTTAGCAATTGCACAAAACCCCTGAAAGTTGAAACTAGCCAAGTGCTGGAAAGAGGGAAGTTTGAAGGGGTTGAAAATGACTCCAGTTGTGAGGATGATAGAGAATAGTCAGATCAGCATTTGTGCTCAGTCAGCCCAGGACTTCTCTGCCAAAGAGTTTGATTTTTGCGAAGGGAGAACAATGGAATCGCGCGTGCAAAAAATGATACTTTGTGGGGGGGAATGTTTCTTGACCAAATGGAAAAAGGGAGCATAGGCTGAAGTGATGTTTAAAACTTAAAAATGTGAGCAAGAAAAAATAGGAATAGAGAAATGGAACAAGCATAAGCAATAATAAATAGTTCCAAAGGTACTGGATAAAGTAGGTAATATGGTGGTGGCAGTTCCTGTGTGCTATGGGCCATGGTGGAGATATCAGTGAGCTTGTAGTGTGCTACTTGTTTTGGTACTTTTGCAAAAATTAATGAGTAGAAATAACAAAAATGTTTCAAGAAATGTCACTATGGAGCTGGGAAATCAGTAGGTTTCTCATGGAATTTCTTCTAAAAGGGAAACATGAAATAACCCAGAGAACAGTAAATCCCAGTAAATGTTTATACACTAAACTTCACTCTGATGAGCAGCTCAGTCCCCCTCTGCTACAAGGCCCAGGAGTAGAGCTGGCAATTAATCTCCAATTGCTTGGGTGGGAGTAGTTCACAGCACAAGGGGCTCTGTGGATTATAAATCTGGCAAGCAAAATGGGAACTCGGAGAACTGGTAATGAGGGAAGTGCCAATAGTTAAAGCTATAATCACCAGAACTGCAGGGCAGATAGTTGACACCTATATGGCAATTTTCAATTCAATAACTAAAGCTAACGGAGTTGCCTAACAACACCACTGAGCTGCGATTACAACTGGCAGCATTATGTAACTGTGACAACCAGACGAAGTGAAAAAAAAAAAAGAGAAATGCATATATATTCCAGTCCTAGTTACTGAAGGAGTCTGGGGGATGGAGCCCCATACTTGCAAGCTGCAGGGAAAACATAATACAACCCTTTTTGGGTACTCCTTATCAGTACCCTGGGGATCTACAGACACGTACAAAGAAAAGGATTAGACAAAGGCACTTTTTTTTTTATCCCTACCATGAAAGTGGCATCAGAACCATATTTTTTCCGCTGATTGAATAATGCAATCCAAGTATTCTTAAAGAACCTGGAGGCATGGCTAGCCTCAGCTCTAGCCACCAGTATGGAATTTTGCACTGCAATATTCTCGTGTTCAAATTTACCATAGCAACCTCCACATCACATTTAATACGCAGAGACATCCCTCCTCTTTCCTGTTTAAAGAGCCCTTGTTAAGTGGTTTTGCTGTATTTTAGATGCCAAGATGTCGGTAAGATTGATGGAAGGGTGCACAATCAAACTTGCAAGGAGAGCCTAGCATCTAGCTCATTATGTAAGAGAATTAGCAAGGCAATTCTTTTGACATGACAGTCCATTATGGCGGCTGTCAATCATACCTTAACATATGCTTTTTTTGTCCTCTTTGGTGATTTTTCTTTTTTAAAAAAAAAGTTGTTCCATTCCTGTGCCTCAATAAGGCAGCATGTAGATGCTTTGTGTGCAGGCACAGTAGCTGTTGCAGATCTAGATGGGCAGTGCTTTCCCCACATAATTGCTGGGTAACATATAATTATGCACGCATGTGTAACCCTGACTCGTGTGGCTCTTTGTCCCAATTATATGTGCACAGAGGCTTCAGTCTGCTATGGCTTCTCATCCACCTCATGGCTTTGGCCCTCTCAAATGAGATAGTGATGCTTAGGTATTTTGGTGCAGAAAGTCTAGGTTTGCTTCCTGAGGAAAATGCATCTAGAAGGGCAGTTATATTTACTCATCCCCCCTTCAAGAGAGGGAAGAAAATATTGCACTAAGACTTGTCCTAAAATGGTATCAGACACTGATAGCATAATAATATGTACCACTTTTCATAAAAGGACTTCCATATAATGAAGGGAGAGTAATGAATTTAACCTGTAAGATGATTCAGTGCTACAGTGGTTGGCAAGTGGAGAAACAGATGCATGGGGAATCTCAAGTTTGCCTCCAGTTCAGTACCCTTCCTCAAGTCTTCTACAACTGAGCCATCGCCTGTTAGAATAGAAACGGAAAGGAAGCAACTGCTTAGAAAGGCTCTTTACTTCTCTGAAAGAACATCTAAGAGGGGCACCAGAAGGATAGAGTGTACATAGGAGCTTCTTTATTTTTCAGAGGCAATCCCATCTTGACTGGTGTGCTTATTTGAGAGGGATGGTTGCTGGCAGTAATGCATGCTAGGAACCCTGAGAAGTTAACACATATCAACCAATAGTGTATTTGGAAACACAGAATATGTTCTGTTACAATAGAATCATCTTTTCAAGGTATTTTTAAGAAAAAGAATCTTATCTTTTAGAAGGCAGCTCTTGTAAATTATAGTTTCATCTGCTTTGATCCACACGTATATCAAGCAGTACAGCTGAGACTAGGAGAACTGGTTTTGGCTCGCTCACCGAAGGGAAGAGAGAGATTAGTTGGAAAAAGAGCTTCATTACTGCACATCCATCTTTCTGCCACTTGTTCTTTCTGAATGTCTTTTCTAGCCCCTGGAAAGTCCATGTTCTTGTCGTCTGAGGCAGCACAAAGGTAACTGCTAGCACAAAGCTGCATCAATGGAAAAGAGGTAACACATCTGTCCTAGCAAAGATGAACTTCCAGAAAGAGGTTAGTTCACTGGGAAAAAACAAGGTTCAACCCAGTAAAAATGCCTTATCTTGGTTATAACCTTTATTGGGGTGAGTAGGAAATTGGGATTGCATTTTAAAACCCTAGAGGGAATACAAGGGTTTGGGAAGGTTTCTTCCTGAAGTAAATGTTTTCAAAAAAGTCCTTTAAAATAGTCTCTAGTTTCCCTTCTCATAGTTTTTCTGGAAAGAAATGGTGTGCTTTGTTTTATTCTGTTCCTACAATCCTAGGTAGGAGTGGGGCATCCATATAAATGCAGATACATTACCCACTCTGCCCCAAGGATCACACAGGATTCCAGATTATGTCCTGGAAATTGCTGCCTGAGGCAAATACTCTTACTCACATACACTGGCAATGATTTCAAGGGGGCCCTCCAGAGCCAGGGCTCAAGAGACCTCCCAGCAGGAGAGGTCTTGGACAATTGGTATTTGTAAGCATTGGCCTTAGTCTTTCTGCACAAATGGATCAAGCATCATTGACTTCACTGGTACTGCTCAGATGTGCAGTGGTGTGCAGATGTTTGCTTCTGACCTTTTAACGTTCTTTTCCATTAAAAATCAATAAATGGTGCCCTGAAATACTAAGCAGGATGCACATCATTCCAGCTGATTTCAGCTTAGGTGTTTTTCCTTTCTGTGCTATCATTTCATAGTCCTTAATAAATGGTTGTTTTTTAGTTTTCTTTTTCCTTGAGGGAGAGTGTATGTGTGTGTATATATATATATTCACAACCTGTTCAACAACTTCAAGGTTGCTTCCTTCTACTATTTCAGCCATTAGGTGACTCTTCCCTTGGTCTGATCTGCAATGAAATCAATGGAAAGTGTTCTGTTAAATTCATTTGGCTTCAGATCAGATGCTGCCATTGAAAAGTCTAATATAGGCAGCCTGGTCTTTGTGATATCTACCATAATGGCACAGTGTGGTCCAAATCCTGCAGTCTGACTCTGGGAAAATCCCTATTGACTTCAATAAGAGCTCTCCTAAACTAAAGCTTTCACCATCAGGTAATGAGAAGCAATGAGCATACGCTGCCCTCTCTATTAGATCCTGTAGTCAGACTACTTCTGATGGGCTTCTATAAAGTGATTTTCTCTGGCAATCTGTGCTTGCAGCAGCACCTGCTCTGTTAGTCTCTCAATTCTTCTCTTAACAAAACAGCTTGACTCCACAGGTGAAAGATTCTGAAATGTTTTAATTAACTAGCTTGAGCACCATTTGATTTCTATCTCTCTAGATGTTTCAGAAATTGCAAACTGCTTGGTTTTGTGACTGCCATCAAACAAGATTTGAACATATGAAGCAGGCTGCTATAAGAGGAAAAGGTGCTGAGTTTATAATGTAAAGTTTATATCAGGCCACTGTAAACAGTGTGTGTACACAGTTTATCACTGGGAGATGTGACTAGCAATGTTTCTCAGGCTGCAGGAGTAGTTCTAGAAACCGTGGGCCAAATCTTATAGATCTGATTTAGTCAAAACCCCTATTATTTCAGATCTTTTGAGTTGAGGCTTATCTTGAGTTTTAGAGAATGAAATAAAAGATCAATGGGAAGAGCAAAGAAAAAAAAAAACCCGCCTAGAGTTTTTTAAACTATTCATTTTTCAGGTTACACAGGAATATTTGGTAGGCTGGTATTGTACAGAAGCAATTGGAGCTCTCGGTCAGACAATTAAATAATTACTGCAGTGTTCTGGTCATATTAGCATAGCTCAGTTCAGCAGGTCAAAGCTGTGCACCTACCACCTCTAAGAGAGGGATCAAAGGAAGGCAGTAGAACACAGCACTGGGAATCCTTCCGAGACATCCCACACCTGGGGCTCCCACGCCCTGCCCCAGCCGCTCACAGCACGGAGCAGCTGCACATAAGGGCTTGGTGTCTGCCTGCAGTGAAATAGGTTCTTCCCAAAGGCCTCAGAATGGAACTGCATTTAGCAGGGCACAATCAAGCAGGAGTAGCTATTACAGTTTTTTTGCATGTATCAGCCCGAGTTACTTGCTTACAGGATTTGGTATCAGCCTTCTGAAAAAAATTGGAAAAGTAGGTGTGTGAAAGGAGGGAAAGCCATCAGATGTCTGTCATGGCCAGTGGGAGCTTTTTTTAGTCCTGCCAAAATGATGAAAATATACCTTTAGTAAAAAGATAAAAGCTAAAGTTCTCCTGTAACAACTTGCCTTCGTGATCTGAAATATCACAAGGCTTATAAAGGGATGAAAGCTGAACAGTTTTACTAGTACGGCAGCAAAGCACAGTGTACATTTGTGGAATCCAGGATTTGAACATGATTTAGTCTATATGGAATGGGTTTAAAATGTTCTACACACAGTAAGAAACCATTTACCAACAAATCTTTAATAATCAGTGAAGTGCTGCTGAGGGAATTTTTTTTTTTTTTCCCAGGATTATGACGCAGGTATCTTTGCAGAATTACACATATTACTGTTTTGAAGTCAGAAACCTTAATCTTTAGCGTTTTTTCCTCCTCACATTAAGCCCAGTAAGCTAAATGAAGTGTTCTGTGCTGCATTGTGTCTTTTCATAGTTCCTGAACAGAAGCCAATTTAAATAGTTAAAATCCATTTACGGGTAATGTTCCTCACAAACACTGCACCACTGAGACTATTTGTCTTTCTGAACTTGTGCTAGTGCTCACTGCATTAGCAGTTTAATCAGATTTGTTAATGAATAATGTTTTGCTTGCAAAGTATATCTTACGTGCATTAAGCTCTTAATTGTGGAGTTGCCACAAGCCCTGGATAAAAGGTGGTGTGCACTGAAGCAGTCAGGAAATGGAGAGCCCAGCTGGGTTCCTGCTCCCACTCGCTCCTCCATGGAATTCCCACTGAGGGGGTAACAGACCCTGGTGAGCCCTGTCTGGTTTAGCTGAGCTCTCTGAGTCCTCTGAGCACCGTCCTGCTTCCCTCTAGTCCCTGGTGGGGCTCAGGCAGCAGGGACAAAAAAGATCATTTTCTCTGACATAAGGGAGTTTTGGGTGATTTTTTTTTTTTTTGGTTGGTTGTGGTTTCTTTTTTGGTAACTTTAAACAGAGGAGTGTATGGGATGTCGATTCCTGAAAACAGTAATTTAACCCCATAGAATAGAGTCTATATTATTGATTACCGATGTGGTTTTCCCTACTGATGCCTTTGCTCTAGCCTTGTAGTTGTACTTTCATTCTTTGGCTTAGCATTTTAAGAAATTAACAAAAAAAAAGGAAGTTTGATGTAAGTCTTGGGCTATTTTAACCTGCTGTTTCTTCATGCCTGGTCCTTACTTTCATCTTGAAGTTTCATTCATGCCTTTTGCTTGAGTGGATGTAATTTATTAGTAAAATATATTCACAGTTGGGCATCACAAAATTCCACAGGCTGGACAGTCTTTATTAAAGTAGAAGCTAGCTTCTACATTCTGACTAGTGATAAATCACAGCATTGTGTATGAAACTTCTCATTTAATTGCAATGTAGAACAGTGGGGCAGAAGTAGGAAGTGAGGTTTTATTTCTCTTTGAAGTTAAACATTCCACTTCTCATTTTCTTATCAAGTTTTCAGTTTCATATGCCTTTGAAATACAGTGATTATATAAAACACTGCTTTGAACAATGTCATAGAAAACTGCATGCCAATATTTTTAAGGCCTGGAAGTACATATAAACATAAATTGTTTCACATACTATCTTGTTTTGTCGGTTTTTTTGGAATGTAAACTAGAATACTGAATCAGAGTTAGGCACTTGTTTAAGGACATAATGAAATCTAGAAAATATCAAATAGGAAATCAGTCCTGGATCCAGATATTAGTGATCAATTCCTTCCTCAATTTGGGTGGCAAAACACTTTTGCACTGTTTTAAATATGTTCATTTTCCTCCATAGTGATTTCATTTTTTTTTTTTTAGCCGGGGAAGGCTGGTATGGTCTCAGGCTGGATTATCTCAAATTGCCTTCCTTAAAGTATCTTTTTCAATACTGTGAATTGTAACTTTTATTGAGTCATTCTGAAATCTATCCAACTTAAAAAAAGAGACAGACGTGCCTCACCAGGGTGGTTTTGTAGCTGTCTTCTCTGTGCCTTCACTGCTGAGCTGTGCCCCAGCAATGTGAGGAACCTCTGGTTGTGCCCATAAAGGGCACAGCTGGGCCAAGCATGGGCAGCCTTGAGCTATCAGAAGCACCTGTGCCCAGTGAACTGAGCTCGGTGTTCACTGTCCCCTCCCTCAGCTGACACCTCAGGTGGCTCAGAGGTGAAGCAGTGTCCATGAAAGCCATTGCAGATCCCTGTTACCAGCACCTTTCCCGCTCAGCCCCATCCTTTGTTGCCACCCAGCCACTGAGCACTTCGTGGGAGGCAGCAGCTCATGGTCCTGGGCTCCCTGAATGTCATCAGAAACTGCCTACACACATCCTCCTCCAGCTGGCCCGGGAGGAGGCGGGCTCAGGTGAAAGGTGGTGCTGACAGCTGGGGCTCCTGGCAGTAGCACATGGTACTTATTTAGACAGGCTCTGTATTAAATGTTCCCCTATGCCTGCTCCGCTCACTTGCTCCTGCCCTTTCCCAGCTGATACTGGGAATTGCTCTGTTCCAGTGGTGCTAATTCATGAGTATGGTGCTGGCTTGCTAGCTTGGCTCTGGGAAGCTCTCTCCTGGGTTTTTTTCCTCTTAAAAAAAAAAAAAAAAAAATTCCTCTGGGCTCTTCTGCTGTGGGTTCCACAGCTCTGCATTAGCTGGTGGCACAGCAGCATCTCAGGCAGGGGGGAGCTGAGGGCCCGCTTGCCAAAAGGCTCGGCCAGCAGTTACCGCGGCTGGCCGGGGGATCCCCCCGTGCCGTGTGCCCCGGGCAGCGGTGGGGTGGCCGGGGGATCCTCCCCGTGCCGTGTGCCCCGGGCAGCGGTGGGGTGGCCGGGGGTCCCCCCCGTGCCGTGTGCCCCGGGCGGCGGTGGCCGGGGGTCCCCCCCGTGCCGTNGCGGTGGCCGGGGGTCCCCCCGTGCCGTGTGCCCCGCGCTGGGCCCGGCCGGGGCCCATGCTCCCTCCCACACGGCGCGGGGTGCGCGGCGGGCGCGGGGCCAGCCCCGAGCGGGGCCAAGCACCGCGGACGTCACCGCTACCGACGGCTCTCCCGCCAGCCTCCAGTTCCTTCCTGGCTTTATTTATTCCTTGTGGTGAGCACCAGCTGAATGCGCCGATTTATCCCCAGCAGGACAGGGCACACCCAGTGAGGAGAAGCTGAAAGTTCATCGCGGCTCCAGCCAAGCTGGGACTCTGCGGGGTCACTATCAACTCGAGCGAGTGGGGTGCATTTGGCTGGGGAAATATGACGAGTAAAACTTAAGGAAGGAGGCAAAGCCAAACGTGTCAGCTCTAGCCAAAGCAGAGCTAGGTAAACCTGCTGCCTATTGCGTTACGCCAGCTGCTGTAGCCCCTGTTTCCTGCAGTAAAGGCACAAAGAAACCAGATTGTGACTGAAAACCTCATCTTACATGTTTGCCACTCTGGCACTGTATTTTGGCAGCAGAGGGATTGAAATTTTTGAAATTAACGTGTATGCGATTGCTTTCTTTGTGTATACTTCTGTGATGCTTTTGTATGGGTGGCACACCCCAGAAACATCCCACTGATTCTGAAGCTGATACTTCAGCTTTGGGACTTCAATGCAAGTTTATCTGTCTGATCTTTCCAGTCACTGTAAGGTTTTTATTTAGCACTAAACACTGTGTTAAATTCTTTTTCTTCCTTCCCAATACATTGTGTACTTTGGGGGCTGCTGAGCACCCCGTGCCCCAAGTAGTGTCACCACTTGCCCTTCAGCTAATTCCCCAGCAGCCCCCATGGCAGAGAAGAATATCTCAGAATGTTGCTAAGCTGACACCATTTTTCTGCATGCTTCCCTCATAAAGCCAGCAGACTTGGGGGAAGCAGTTGCTCCATCTTTGGCTTAAGATAACTTCTGACACTGTGTAATGCTTTATAAATACTCGAGAGGCAGGTTTTTCAGGAGAGAAGGCACACTACCTATTACGTGCATGAGTGGTCAGCTGTGGCTGATTTTACTCTGATGTTTGGAAACTTCTGAAGTTTACTTCAGTAGAACCACGATTTCACCTTTTTGGTAGACACAGGATGCTCTCAGTAGTTCTATGTGATTATCAGCACAGTAACATATACACCAAAATTACTTCATTTCTTAGTCACGTTCCTGCTTGCAACCAGATACTTCATCCCTAATATTCTTTGGGGAGCTCTGCTATCTTCTTATGTACAGTCCTATATCCTTTGTGGACACAGCACTGAAATATGACCAAGTGCCAAGCCATGGTGCCAAGGTATAAAGTGTATATGAAGAGCAGACTAGCTCATCAGCAGAGCAACCAGTGCCGTAGCCACGGGTTTGTGTACAGGTTACATTTTTGTGTGAACTGAACTATATTATAAACACGAGAGAGAAAAATCCCAAGTCAGTGAGAATACAGTTACATAAATAAAGTCATATTCATTTCTTTGGTCTAAGAAAATGTTGTGACTAAAACACAGAGGGAGATCAAAGAGGCAAAAAAACCCCCCAAATCCCTAAGCACCACAGTAATAAGTGGTGAGTCCAGCTTCCCTCTTATAAATTGGTTAAATGTGCAAGAGCAAGTTCTTAAGCCCTTCAGTGATCACAACTGGAACAATGCTGCAGAGCACACAGGAGGGGAGGCTGTTCTTGGCTAGTCCTGACTAACGCTGACAAGTTAGCTAAGGGTGTAGCTGTGGCTAAACCACTGAGCAGCAGTGAATACAGTGAGTGGGATTGTACTTTGTTTGAAAATGAAGCTTCCTCTCATTAAGAACACATGGAAATATCTGAGGAAAACTGATTTTTAGAACACTTTAGGAAATGGGCAAATTAGGCCTGACAGAATAGTGATATGTAAAACAACGAATCTAATACAAAAGGTGCACCAGGGAATTCTCAAGACCTCTTTCATAATAACAAAGCCAAAAGCCATGCAAGACACGGAAAGATAGTTTTCTTTCAAGATATGGAATTTTTTTTCCCTAATTTTCTGGCATGCTGTTCCTGTTTAGTGGCTTGGGAGCCTCTCCTCCATCTGCCTGCAGTGCTGGGTCTTGCTTGCACAAGACATCACCAGTGAGTGAAGTTACTCAGTCTTCATACTCACAAAATGTTGTTTTTCTGCCTGTGTGAGAAATAAAATATTGAGACCTTACTAGCGTTCAAGAAAGGACAATTAAATGTTCAGAAACAGGTCATGAGCTTATCTACACTGCTGTTAACTAGGATAAAAATCTTAAGAGATTTAAATGCTTATGATTCACAGCATATGTAAGTACTGACTGATGAGACTTAAGGAAATATTTCCCTCTAGGGCAGGCTTTTCCATAATCAACCATTACAGCACACTTCTTCTGGTCCATGGTACCAGACTGCAGGGACAGCAGGTGTGATCCAGAATGCTGCTCCCATCTTCCTGCAAGGTAACAGCTGAGGCTGACAGCCCCTGTTCTCTTGGAGCCATGCCTACTGCAAATGTGGAGCCTCTTTGGGGGTTTCACCAAGGCAATATGGGGGGTTCCAGTTACTTTTTTTTTCACCATTTTTTAAGCTCCTTCCAAGGTAGCCTTGTTAAAAACACTTCCAAAATTGCTATGGATAGATTGTTGATCTGATGTTACACCCAACAAGCCAGTGACTGCTCTAGCAAGGAGTGTTCTCATTCTTGTGTGTAGCTGTTGAAGACTGGGCTGTGGGATATGCAGAGTGTAATTCAAGACAAGATTGCAGTTAGCCTGGGAAAAAAAATGTATATATGTATACTGAAATTACTTCATGCTCTACTTTGGGCAGTGTCTTGCTTCTGTAGTTACCACCTGCCTTACTTCAAGACCAGCAGAAACTGTGGGTAGGACTGTCAGGAAGGCAGGTGTGACTTTGAACAAGTGTGGTCCTGTTAGATCAGCAGTGAAACCTGTTGTGTCCTGCCACCAAAGACAGAGGTCCTGTCAGGCTGCTGCTTCTATGCTGTGAAACTAATGTATGGATGTGTTTGTTGGAAAAGAGAGGGTGTCTGATGTGCACAAGTAGGGGATCAGCAGCTGGAGTGGGTGCCTGTGCCTCTTGCACATCTAAGGGGCAGCTTTATACACTGAGTGGAACAGCTCAACATCCACTATGGTGCTGTGATCTTTAACAAGTCTCCTGTACTGTGAAGGCACTAAAAATTGAAATCAACTCCCTTTTCTGTTGACAGCTCTTTATGATCCTCTCACTGGAAATACTGAAGTCTGCAGTTAAAACGGAAATATGTTTAAGAAGTATACTTTTGTCTGTGTTTGCCTTGGCTAGAGGCTGAAGTGAGTACAGTGTGAAAATGTGGTGCAGTAAAAGAGGCTTCAAGAAAGAAAAGAGTATGAGATGCGTATGTTATAGATGTAAATATCACTAGCAGAGCTGTGCTGCAGAATAAATTGAAAGGGTTATAATGGGTTTCTGTCAAGAGGTTGCATAATGGTTAGGAAGGCGATACAGGGTTCAAGTCTAGAAATGGCTGCAGATGGAAAAGTATTGATTTATATTAGTGACAGTAGAAAAATAAAGGAAATAATTGAGCTACAGCAGCTAGTTTCATGCTGAAAGAACAGTGTTCACATTCCAGTTGCTTACTGCTACTAAGTGTCATGGTGACTCCAGGAGAGATGCCTGTATTTCAGCCACTGACTAGTATGTTTGAGGGCCAAATAATTTAATAGCCATCAACGCTGAATTTAATGGCATTATTCTGTATTCAGGTAGTGCTAGTGAAAGCAGAAATTTTTTTTTGACAAGGAACAAAACAATCTGTATTTCTGCCAGATTCTAATGTAAAAGCACAATTGTGATCAGCATCAGAGAATGGGGAAGATGACAAAGATGCAGCTATAGCCTCTTATATGCTGATCAATCTATACTGACAGGCCCTGGATGACTTAAAAAAATGATCATGAGATCTCTCCATTCTCCACCACTGGAATGGAGTTTACATGAAATGGAAGATCACTGGAACAGAGCATCCCAAATATCCCTTTGTTCCCAGTTAAAATCCCTAATGAGACTGGAAAGGCACAGAAATCACTTCCACTTGGCTTTATCCCTGTAGTGAGGGAGAGCATCTTCTGGTCACATTAAGCAAAATCTGTTCCTTTGTGCCACTTTTACACAAATCCCAGGTTAGAATGCCTGATTATAATTCACCTGGATGGGGCTGCATCTGGACCAAATGGTTTAGGAGAGTTCCCTGTGGGTCCAAGATCCCCAGGCGTGCAAATCAGGTTCCCTGGTGCCCAGGCAGCCAGGCTGCTTCCTGGGAAATCGAGAGGGATGGTGGTGGGTGGTTGGATCTGCCTTAACAGGGGCTAGCAAGACAGCTGAGGTGGGACTCTGAAATGGGAATGTGCTCCTGTATCTTCCAGCCGAGCCCGAGCCTGTGGCACAAACACGGGCAAACCTCTCACCTGGAGAGCTGCGTGCAAAGGGACTCCTGCTGTCCGTGCTCTCCTTCTCTCCCTTCATCTCTCACCTCTTTCCTGAGCTGAAGCAGGCTGCGTTCCAGTTGGGTCTCATCTCCCACAGGGTACTTGTGCTTCCCTTTTTGGGAGTTTCAGGAATGATAGAATTCCTGGATGTGGTTTCTTTTGTGAGTGTAGCTGCATGGAGAGATGTGCTTGAATGTAGGTCTTCACGTAACTTAGCCCTGGAACAATAAAAGTTCTGTAAATTAGGATTGGGTGTTTAAATCAGAGACAAAAAATAGTACAGGGGTCAGCTAAGGCTATGAACTGTGTGCAAAACCCTGTGTTTTCATCAGCCTCCTTTGCACACTTAACTCATAAGGTACAGGCTCCTCCAGCTGTATTTGAACTGTGGTGAGGCAGCTTTCTGGCAGAGGTGGCCACAAGTCCACATTTGCAGAGCAAGGCCTGAAGGACCTTGCTGATACTCTTTTGGAAAGACGAGGTGTGCCCAGTTCTGGGGGCACTGCTGACTCTTCTGACATCTTTCACTGATTCATCTGCCCCAGTAAGTGACAGTGCAAAGCAAGAAAGATGACTAGGATTTCTGGAGGGACCTAGGCTTCTTCTCAAAGGACTGCTAATATTGGCTGCTGCAGGAGCAGATGGGATTTGCAGGAACCCCAAGCTCCATCTGTTCACAGTAGACATGATGAGCCCAAGATCCAGGGCACAGCTGAATGCGATGGGCAGCCCAGCACTGTCAGCTGGAGGTGAGGAACAAGTGGGTCAGAGCAGCAAGATTGGAAAACAAGCAATAAAGGCTTCTTTCACTAGAAAATGGCAGAAAACACTTTTCACCACTGTTGAAATATACCTGTGATAGAACTGAAAGTCCAGCAAAGCCACCTCCTAAATATGCCTGGCTGTCCTTTGAACAGCCTCATTTCCCCTTCTAAGCTGCCCATGGCTGTGGCTGCACTGAAGGAGCCAGAGCTGACTGCAGCATGCAACCTTTTACTTAGTGGGTGGAGCTGGCACAGCAGCATTTGTAACCTCAGAAGCTTGAATAACCCAGTTTCTAAAATCATCGTACTTGCCAGCCTATGCAAAGAACATATAATTAGAGCAGCTTTGACTATTTCTGTTGAAATAGCTCTTGCAGCTTCTTGTTAGTTCTGATAGCAGGAATGTTGCTGCTTCTGCACTAATTGCTGTAACAATCTTCCGAGGGCTCAGTCCTGCAGTCAGTATGGACCATTCCTGCTGAGCATGCTGCTCTTAAAACTAAGGGACTGTCAGCCCTGGCAGAGCAGGGAGCAGTGCTGGCTGATGTTCTGCAAGTTTTTCTTGCATAAAAGGAAAAGGCATCATTACTTATTATTGATACAGTTCTTCATTGTAACCTGCTCAGCTAAACTCCAGTGTAATCTGCTCTGCTTCCATCAGGCTCTCCACCGCTCACTTCTGTCACTGCCCATGAGCTCTGCTGTGACTCTCAGGAACAGTGTCTTACTGCTGCAAAAAAATTAGCCCCCTTGGGTAAACGATGAGTTCATCTAAAACAGCATCCCTCGCTGATTAACTCTTTACTTTATATGGGGAGAAGGGGCTAAAGCTACCTTATCTCTCTCTTACCTGTGACATATCCACAATGGGACAGCTTTCTCCTTGTTTTGGCTGAGATTCTTAGTTATCACCTGATATTTCCACATCTAGAGCACCAGGGCACAGTTTGCCTCTCCACAGCATAAACTCCTCAAACTGCTCACCTCAGATGAGGCCACATTTGAAGTGGACTTGTTTTGTCAGCTATGGCAATCTCAAACTATAGCTGTGCTTGCACAGAAGGCCAAATAAACTCTGTATCCTGGAATGGCCTGGGATCACCAGAACTTTTCACCAAAAGGTAAAGCTTCCTTTTGAGAGCCTTGGCCAGTGTTGGTGGGGTCAGGCTAAAGCATTAGCAGACCAGGATCTTGCCTATGTAATACAGGTTTTAGAGTGGTGTATTTGAAATACTTTAACACAAATTTATCAGTCACTGCCTCTGGGGCATTTGCCTGATATGTTGCAATCATCTGGATATTTTAGCAGAGTTTCAATAGACTTGCGTCAAAATCATTTTGCCATCATCTTGACATAGTAATATAGTCTCCAGTGACTGCAGTGACATTATTTTGCCATCATCCTGATATCATCTATTACAGCATTGTGGTCCCCATGCTCTGGCGTTGCCGAGCACTTTGCCTCATTATGCTATTTTCATAAGCTTGCTCTGAAATTTGTGCAAAATAGCTCTGGTTTTCATAGCACGTTACATGCATGGGGGAGTTCCCTAAAATCAGAAAAGATATTTCAAGTATACTGATCTGCTATTTTAAGAACACTCCAGATTTTTAACATTTTTCCTTTAAATGACCAAAATGTTTAATTCATACAAAACTGCCAGAAAAAAATGTTCAGTTAGGAGGTAAATGATGTTTTACTCAGAGTTTGGCAGGAGTACTGAAAACTGGTTCCAAATTATGCTTTGTTAAACTCTTGATCATTAAAAGCAACATAAACTTAATCTTTTTGGGGTGTACACTGGAGGAAACATTGCTTATTGCAGCCTGAAATAGCCTCAGTATTCTTAAGTTTATGATCCAGTGACTCCTGTGTTTGGGATCCAGCTTATTTTGAACAAGCTCAGTCCTTTGCTGTATCACTTTAAGTCTTGATCACAAACATATCCCAGATATCTTCAGATGCACAGAAAATTTCAGAAATTGAGGGTATTGCTGAATTGTCCTGGATAGGAAAAGGCTTGTGTCTGGGCTTACCCTGGCCACACTTAGCTAAAACCATCTTAAACTTGGCCATATTCTGAGGTTAAGACAAACAATTTCCTCCGTGGGATTGTTCGTTTGAACATTAAGTACACACATAAGTATTTGGAGAATCCAAGAGTGCAAGAGACAGATGTAAAGATCCTCACTGACTCTAGTGGCTTTAAAATGGCTTCAGTAGCTTTACACCAGGTTGCTAAAGAGCTTCTACTTCTCATATTTGTAGAAACAGGAGGAAAATTTAAGCTTGGTGCATCAGCCAGTGCACAATGATGATCCTCTTGCAATCCTCTAAGTGCTGAAGTTTGAAACTTAAGTATGGAAAATGCTGTCTGTGGTGTTTCAGCTCTCTGTAAGCACCAGGAATGCTTTCAGCAGGGAATACACACTGACATCACTGGAGTCCCAGTTGACACAGGACTTGATGCTAAGTAGCAGTTCATATTTTGCAAGCTTTTTGTAAATTGCTGTAGGGTCCCTGCTTCTTAACACTCTGCCTTGGTGTTCTCATATCTCTATTCCATGGGTCTCTTTTTTACCTTTTTAGTTAATCACATTTTCTAAAGAGAACAGCAGTAAAAAATAGGTACCCAGTGAAGGCATTAATCCTTTTTTTCATGCCTTCATAGGAGGCCACCAGATTATAAACAAAAAAAATTTTGAAAAGTAGTTTGGTTATTTTTTAATCAGGAGAAAATAGCCAAGGTTTCTTTTTTTTTTCTTTTTTGCTATTGATGTTACCCTTTTCAAAAGTACACACGTAGCAGGAGTTTTAAAGTTTCAGCTTTTAAAGTATGTTGTCTCACATTCCAGTACTGATCCTTGCAGTATTGTCTCTTGGTTGGCTGCCCTTTCATTTCTCTTCAATTACAGCTCCCTCAAAAGCTGTATAGAAAAAGATGCAAAAGAATAACACAGGCCATTATTCTGGGCTTTCAGTGGTGATAGACTCCACTATAGCAGACATTCAAATAATGACTGAACTATCACTCCCCTCAGAAGCTGTTCTAACAAAACACCACCAACAAAATTCATAGGGTTAGTTAATGTTTAATTGTGACAAGTTATGGGATGATATGGAATCACTTTTTGTTCAAACCCAGAATTGCCTCATGGTTCTGTTAGCTATATTAAATCTTCATTAGTCCAAAAACGAGACTGAAATCAGGCCATTCATACACTGACATCTGCTGAGCTTGCAGATGAATAAAACTTTGTGCTTCTTCCCTACATTCAGCGAGTTGGCAAACAAATAATTATTTTCTGTTTCTATTTTGTTCATACAAAGCCACCAAATCATGGTGCAAATACATGCAATAGTAAATCTCCCATTGTCTCTAACCAGAGCCGTGTCTGGGTCCATCTATATGCAAGTTGTAAAGTCTGTCCTGAAAAAAGCTGCCTGGTAACCCTGTGAGTATGCCAGCAATCATAAATGTGGTGTATTTTACGGGGCATGCTGGAAAACTGCTTGTGCTAGGGGAAAAGTTCCCGAGAGCAGCAGCCGCTGTCCCCGGGATGGGAAAGCAGGCACGTCCATTAGTGATTCCTTTGTCAGTAGGAGCAGCTTATCTTCATGATGCAGCCAGGGGAAGGCGGAATTCCTATCAGGAAAACAGACAAGTAGCTACTACTATAAGCTGAGTGGGAGGAGAAACATAATGGGGACCACGTCGGTGGGACTCTGCTGCAGGGAGTGAGAGGGGAGTTAGATAAAATGAAAACAGGGTCAGTGTCAAAATGTTTTAATTAAGAGGCAGCAGCAGTGGAGTGAGCAGGAACAGGAGATCACAGGAGATAAAGGGATGATGGGGGAAAGTAACAAAAGCAAAAAGCTCAAGGATCGTCTTTGAATTCTCTAGGGGTTTTTCCCAAGGAGAAACACTGCTTCCGGAAAAGAGTCTCCACCTCCTTCACCCTGGCAGGAGGTGCAGGTGTGAAGTCTGAGAGGGTTTCATTGATCCTCAGCGAGGAGGGGAGAGACCCCAGGGAAAGGGACACTGCTGCCAGAGGGAAGGAGATGGTGTATGAGGAGCACCTCTTCCCTTTCAGTGTAGGAGAATAACAGTAAATGGTCACTCAGGCAGGTAGAAAGCCCCTGCACCCCAAAGGGAGGGAGGGAATGTCTTTTGTGAGCCCACATGCTGAGGCTGGTGAGATGAGATGGGTGAGAAAGAGCTCAGTGTGAAGGAAAAAGGACATTTTCTCTGGGTGCCCCCAAGCTAAAGCCCAGCACAGAGTGTTTAAAATGCTTCTGCTAGGCTCTGCTTGCATCTTTCATTTTAAAACAATGAATATGGCTATTCCTAATTTATTGTAGGATGCTCAGAGCTGGCAGATCACCAGCGTTGTTCGTTCTCTCTTTGGATTAACCCAGTGTTCTCTGCATTTCCCTGAGCTGCTGCCACCAGGGTTGTTGTTTTGAATCCTGCAGCACCAGCTCAGTCAATCAATCACCACAATCAGTGCTGGCATTGAGACACAAAATAACATGGAAAAAAACCACTGTGTAACCCAGGGAAGGGCTGGGTGGCACTATGAAATCAAGAGCAGACACATCCTGCCAGTGGCTACAGCATCTCCTCATTCCTTGCTCTGTGTTTGTGTGTGTGTGAGTATGCATATGTGTTGTGTGGCTTTTCTCCTTCCTCCTACAAGTTTGAGAAACTTGGCCCAATATGCCTGAAAAACCTACTGAAACAGTGAAATACTTAATGGATCCTCTTTATGCCTCAAATCCAGTCCAGGATAAGGAGAATGGGGGAAGAAATTGTGATTAAATAATTAGCTTGAGGTATTCTTAATACATGCTTTATTAACATGTAACTAAGTGTTGTTAACTGAATGAAATATGTTGTGTAACAGATCACACCTCCTTTACAACTGACACCCTAAGGCAGACATCGGTGTCTGTACAGGAGGGGAATGCAAGAATTCTAGTACACTTCGTCTTTTCAACCAGGAGACAAGCTCTGTCTTCCTCTGATTTCCCCAATTTTATTATCATTTTAGCGATGTCATCTCATGCTGTGTAAGTTCAGATAAACTAACTTCCTCATTTTCTGGGAGCTGTGATTTTCTTACAGCACCGTGGCTTCAGTGGGCAGAGATAGTGACATGTGTCTGGGACTACTGGGGGTGGTAGGAACATGAATATCTTTGTGACTGTGAGCTTAGTGATAGATATTCTAGTTGCCATTTTAACAGATTCAGCAACTGTGTCATTCAGAGCATTCTACACATGGCTAGGTCTCGATTTAAACATGTTTGTCGTAGGGATAAATTCTTGGCTGGTGGCCAATGATCCAATGTCTTCTGCTTGCCTGTGTGTTACCCACAGGTTGTTGTGCAGATGCTCCCGAGCAGGGCAAGAAGTTCAATGGGTGGGAAGGACATGATCTGCTACGTGAGACTCTAACTTGGACTTCATTATTCAGTACTTTGTTTCCCTCTGAAATGAATTCTTAGCTAGAGCACAGAGTGCAGGCTGTGTTTTTGCCCAGCAGTTCAGTTTTCTCTGGAAACACAGAGCATTGAGTAAAGTCCCTCGGTGTCCTTCAGCAGCAACTCCCGGCTGAGCGCTGCCACAGGTGTGAACAGTGGATGGCGAACACTTAGGCAGTTGTGTTTGCACCTTGGCAGGGGAAAGGCTGCCAGCTGAGCTCCCGGTTCAGTGAAGTGCTGAGAAGCTGGTTCAGGTGGAGAGGTGCCTGCGGGAGGGATGGCCTCTCTGCTGGAGCTGCGGCACGGGCTGACGCGCCTGCTGAGCCGCTGACGCCGACAAAGGGCCGGGGTTGCTGTGATGCGCCATTCCAGCATCCAGGCATGGCTGCCATTTCCCTGGAGCGAATTAGCCTTTCACACTGGGGGAATAGTAGCCCTCATAAAGGGAAGTGGGTTTTTAGAGGTCATCTAAGTCTGCCACAACTTTAAAAGCATAACTTCTGTTAAGTGTACGTCTTGCATACTCCTGAAGCCTTCCAAGGAGGGAGGCTCTACAGCCTCCTCGGGCGATCTTTTCCAGTGCTTAACTAGCCATATTACCAAGTGTTTCCTAATGTTTAACCTAAATCTCCTGTGCTCCTGTTTAACCCACTACTTCTTATCCTATCCACACTCGATAAGGAAGACTACTTACTCCTTTCCTCTTTCAAGTGCATATTACAAATGTAGTCCTCCTCAGCCTTTTCTGCAGACTGTATGTATGAGAGCATTATGGGCGCTCTGTATGTATGAGGCCTCTGAGTACTCTCAGTACTCTCTGCTAGATATTTTCTGTTTGGTGTCTTCTTTAAAGCTAAAAGGATTTGCAACAAACTGCCTACACTGTTCCAGCTGGGAAAAATTGCATTGTATTCCAAGCAAACATCCTCACAACAGCCTGGTATCACCTGTGCAGCCCTTCTCACTTTTCCTGTATGCAGAAACTAAGTCATTCTGATCTAACATAGAAGACTGGAGTAGAAATGTTTCATAGGAGCAAATGCAGGGCAGATGCCTACAGAAATGTATTTAACATGCTTCCAGTTTGAGAGAGAATTTTGTAAGTGGAGGGAGACTGTATTTTTCCTAGCTCACTCATGACCATGAGGAGGCTGATCCTGGAAAGCTTTAATAAAGTAGAGATTTATCTGTTGCTTCTCCTCCATTCCCACTGAAGGAAATTAAATTGGTTTAACAAATCTGTGTTTTTGACAAAGCCATGCTAACTGTTACTCATCTCCTTGTTATTTCCTGAGCGGTTACAAATAATGTGATTGTTTCCATATTTTCTCCAAAAACTGACCTTCACCCACTGCTCTTTAATTCCCCGTTACAATCTTTTTCCTCTCTGTAAGGAAATACACTATCTGCTATTTTTCTGTCTTCTGGATCACTCATATCCCCTAAGATCTCCAAGAAAACCACTCATGGCCCTGAGATTGCTTCAGGTAGTTCAGTAGGGTACTTCAGGATGAATTGTATCTAACCCAGCCAATTTGAAAGATCTTATTTATCTAAGCACTATTTAATCTGTTCTTCCCCTGATTTCACTTGTGTTTCTACTTCTTTGTCACTATTGCTGTTTCCCACCTAACCTCATTTGACCTTTTGCAAGCCCTCAGCCCCTTCAGCATCACCTGTCAATAACTTTCCCTGCCTTGTTCAATAGAAGGCAAACACATTTTCCTCATCTTCCTCTCTTGATGAAGTATGATTACATCCTGTTTTCTTGTTATCCTTTCTGCACCAAAGTGTTCTCATTTGACCTTTGTGATTTGGGCCCTATGCTCTCTCTTTTCTTTCCTCCTGGTCTTCAGTAACCTGACCTAGGTTCAACTCTCTATGCCTTCCTGGTGTTTGAGGTCAGAGAGGAGGAGTCCATGATTTAGCTAAGGTGGTTTCTTACAACACTTCAAATGGTTTCGCTGCTTTGGGATAATTTGCACTCATGCTGGTAATAGAACTATTTTAAGGAACTATCAGCTACTCTAAGTGCATTCCCCATGAGATAATACTTAAAATTCTCTGAGTTTATTTAATCTGTTTTTTTTCAAGTCAGTTGCTTCTATTTGCTATTCATTTTCCTTTCCAGGAGCAGTGGGTTTTCTCATTCTGTGATAACTGTCACCAAATTGCGTTCTGTTTGCTTATTTTTAAACCTATTTCTCCTGACTCTTAAAATGAAGAGTAAGGAACGTTCCCTCCAGTTGCTTCTCCAGCCTTGTCTCCCAGAAGACACTGGCAGTGTGGAGTTTGTCCTGTGTCCCAGCAGGCATCTCCATCAGCCTCCTGCCTGTGCCTCTGTCGTCTCCAAGCCCAGTGGCCTGCATGTGTGTATGATTCATCTTCTTGCCCTCCAAAAGAAGGAGTTCTGTCCATCTGTTCTTTGTGGCTTTACTCTGTACACCCCACAGCCCCCCATCGTGACAGCACCTGTGTTCACTCCCTCTGTTATTATTAGCTAGGGATTTTCAACTGGTTATCTCTTCCCATGTTTTACACTGTGGGATGAACGTGTCTGTGGACAGCATTTCATCCTTCTCCCTGAACGAGCTCCACTAGATAGATTAATATTCTAGTCATGTGAATTATCCCAACAAGTTTCTTGTGCCAATTAATTCATAATTTTGAGCACGTATTAAAACTTCCAAGTCCTCCTGTTTATTCCATGTATTTCTTGCATAAGTTCTTGTGATTACTTTTTTGTGATTGCACCCAGCATCTATCAGGAATAACTCTGTGAAGTCAGCAGGTCGTATTTTACTGTCATTTACATGAATGTCAATCCAAATGATTGTACTGATTGGCAAGAAGCTATTTCAGATTTACTTCCATGAGAGTAAAGGAAGAATTTGGCCCCCTGAAATTAATTCTGTGTGAAATAGGTCTGGGCCAGGAGGATTAACATGTTTCTCTAATTGCTAGATGTGTTATATTATATGTAATCAGTGTAGTGGCAATAAAATATGATTGCCACACCCAGACTATTTCTTCACTGAGCTTTTTTGAATCCTTTAATTGTCCATCGCTTGTTACTGTGCTCACATTAATAAGATGCAGAGTTTAACATAATTGAAAAAATAAATTAAAATCATTAAAAAAGAGAACTCTGCGATGTGCATGCAAGCAGAGTTACCATGTATTTTGTGCTACAGCAAAGCAGCAGAATGAGGTAGAAAAAGTCAGCTTTTGAGGTTTTATTACTTTTTGCTTTGTGATGACTGGCTTCAAGCCCACACATTTCTTGAATACACAATAGGGAGTTGGGCAAGACTGCAGAAATAAATTTTATTAACACACAATCACTGCAGCACCAGACAGAATAATCTCCTTTAGTCTCCTCTAGCTGGCAGAGTCCTCTTTGTACCAGGTCAAGTCAATTAGCAGTATAATGTACGACAGGTTTTATTTAAAAAGGGTTTAATTAAAGTTTTGTTACAAAGCTCATACAAACTAACAATCTGTCTTTTAGGGATATGTATTATCTAGAAATTGATTTTAACTTAAACACTAATTTATAGACTGTCCCCTTTAATAAGTATAATTCCTTGGAAGATATTAAGGTCCTCCTGCCCCAAATAAATTCAGGTCCTGATTCAGCAAAACATGTAATTACTAAGGACTTCAATGAAGCCACTCATGCACTAAAAGCTGAAGGTGTGCTCCAGCACTTTGCTGAATCGGGGCCTTACTGTATAACCCTGCCCTGATTACATACATGGGCCAATTGAGCCATGTCTTTGCTGAGAAAGATACTTAAAACCATTTGTGATGGCTTTAAAATATCTCACAGAGACCACTAAGGATGGGAGCGTTTCCTTCTTCTAGATACAGGTGGTTTTCACAAGTCCTGGTGTCTTCTCAGTTCTCACATCTAAATACAGTGATCTACCTGTGCCCCCTGTGAATATATTTTTTAAAAATAGAAAAATATTCACCCTACTAATTATTTTTTTTCTTATTTTCTCTTCCCAAGAAAGCAAAAGCTGGCTCCCCAGAAGATGCATCTAAGTAGAGCTACATTAACTTAAATGGAGCTATGTTAGTTTATGCCATTTGAGGATGGTAGCCCGAAAGTTTAAGTAGATGTTCTTAATGAAGACTAGTAGTGCTACTCCAGTGATTGCTAATTACAAACTTCCACCTGATTGTTATCCCTATAGAATAAAAATACCCCTGAAAGCTGAAGAATATGTCACATATCAGGGTAACTGGTAATTCATAATTGTAGATGACTTTTTTTTTATTAATCACAGGCTATACAATTTAGAGTAACAAACAAGTGACTGGAAGGGATTTCTCTGTAAAAAGGATCCCAGGGGTTTTTTTTACTCTCTCCTGGGTGGTGTGGGTAACTTACATCAAAACCTCTGGATCATTAATTATCCCAGTGAGCAGGAGGCAGGTGAGCTGGGCTCTGCAGTCTGCCTGAGACACCCCAGAATGTGCTGGATGTTTCCAGCATGTGCTGGAGCCAGGAATGCTGGCCCCTGCTGGGGCAGCTCCCCGTGCTGGGAGCAGGCTTGGGCAGCCCCAGCAGCCCCCGTTCTGGCAGCCTACAGCCACGAATCCACAACAATGGCCAGAGACACCAAGAAGCCTTAGAAGGCATCTGTCTTCTCTTCACATATTTGGGAAAGTTGTGCCTTTTTGTTGTAATGTTTATTACCAAAGCAAAGCCTCCTCATTTTTTATTTTTACTTTTTAAATCTTTGAGACACATGTAACAGCAGGTCAGAATTTGCTTTGATTAATCTCCAATCTGGTTCAACTGTGTTCTTCCCCATGGTGTAAATCTAGACTGCAGCTGGTAGGGGGTTGTACGCTTAAAAAGAAAAAAGCCTTAGTACCACAACATGCAAAATAGCAGGCTTGCGTTGCCTACTTCTACATCTGAATAGTCTGAAAACCAAAATATAATTCAAATACTACTTTTCCTGCCACCTTCTGCCTGAGCCCTCCAGACTTGAGGCAAGGAAGGCAGGTGTGTATTTGAAATATGTGACAAGAGAATAAAATGGGGGGCAAGCAGAGGGAGAGAGAAAGAAGTGCATTCAGAAAACCTGTAGAAAAGAATAAAGAAAAAGTTGAATAGAGCAATAAATTCTGTGGGACAAGTCCTACACTGACAGCTTCAGTGACATATCCCTTGATTTCAGGGAGGCTGCCGACACTGAGCTGTTCAGGAGATTTTGCTGTGATGGCCCTACTTGTTTGAGCAGATCTGTTGGGTGGGGATGCCTGGCCCAAATATACATCACAGGCTGCCTGCTAGCTAGAAGAACAGGCTTGCTCATTTAAAATTGAATCAGGCTTTGACCTTAAGTTTGCAACAGAGAAACATAAGGAATGAAATAGTTTGCAAAGAAATTTAAAGCAATCTGATAAATTCTCAAACCAAACTCTTCAAGATGTGTCCAGGATTAATGCCCAGCCATATTACAAGTTAAACATGCTGGTCAAAGCATATTTTACATAACCTGAAGAGCCTCAGCACACAGTAGGGTGTGAGGTTCCTCAGGAATAACCACCAGGCTCAGGTGTGCTGGGGGCACAGCTGGTGCTCCACCAGGCATGGCTGGTGATCCTCATGGAGGCTGCCAGGCTGAGGGACAACTGATCCCTGCAATTAAACAAATATTTTCCATGCTTGGGTTCCTTGTTGGCCAGTTAAGAGGAATGTGGTATCTTTACTTGCCATTTTACAAGTCTATGTGTGACCACATTGTCCATGGTACATGGAGAGAGATGAGTGTTTAGGGACCCAGGTGCTGTTTCCCTGCCTCTGCATAAGTGTCCTAGGGGTGGTGGAATGGCTGTGTTGGAAGGTGTGCAAAGCTTCACAGGTGTGAGTGCTACTGAAAGGAGCAGGGAGGCTGGGATGAGCAGGCAGGGAACCAGGGATGAGCTGCTGGCAATGGTTGGGTGTTGCAAGGTGCTGTGTACCAGCCAGTGCAGGTAGCTGCACTTCCCAGAACAGCAGCTTCTAAGGTCCCGCAGTCCTCCAAAGGCGTTTGCAGGTTTAAAGTTAAGTGTGTTTTAAGAAGTGCAATTGAGTTTGGGGACAAACTGATCAGCATTTTAAGAGTTCCAGCCCAGAACTGTAAAGCAAAATAAACCCAGGCCTCTGTGTGCCAAGCCTAATGTGTTAGCCCACTCTTTCATCCACCCTTTCCTTCCCTCCCCTCCAGAAACAGTCTCACCCAGTTTTACTGTACTGTAATGGAAAATAGGAACCAGAATGCACTGGGACCTCATTTACCAATTTTTTTTTTTTAGTCCAAATAGGTCCCACAGACCTCTCACCAAGTGATTTCAGTTCTCTCAGTCAAAGTAGCCACACGGGATAAAATATAAACAGCATTAATCCTAAAAGACAAAATATAGCAGAAGAAGGAGTTGCAGTGAAAATTAAAATATCTGCAAATGAATTTAGCTAGCGTCCACCATCCTTTTTACATTCAGAGTGATCTTCCTCTGGAAAAAAATAAATTAAGGTCAACATACAAACTTCCTCTGCTTCCTGGAATTCTTACATATTTTCACTATGATAACATGATTTGTGTGTGTGTAAATGCGAGGGGAGAGGCGGCCGAGAGCTGGCAGAGAGCCCCCTCCCCCTCGGTCCTGGGAGAATGCCTGAAGCATGAGCTCAGCTGTTCGGCTCCGCGCATGGTGTCACACACTTCCACAAGCAAATTCACAGTGACATTAAGAAAAGAAGATCTGGGGCCCTAGTCTCTAAAGTGTTCGCAGTGTCCACGAGACAGCTCCTACATAAAGGGCTGTTTATTTGTTGAATTAGCAAATTGGTACCCGTGGAGGGGGTTGAAAATATCTGAGCAATCCTGGGGTTTTCGTTGGTACAGTTACAAAAGTATGTTTTCTTCTATGTGAGTTTGCTCTGACAGAAACTCAGGTCCTTGCATTTCTGCTTCCTCCCCCTCCACCCTCATAAATAAATACCCTTAAAAAAAAAAGGTAGCTCACAATTAGCCATTAATTAAGTCCTTTACTGGTTTAAAATAAATAGTTGCTGAAAGCTTAGGATGAGGATCTCAGCACAAAGCACATCTGTACACCATGGTGTGCTTCTGAGAAACAGAATTTAAATGATTTGCATATGGCCACCTAAATATTTAATGGGCTTGCAGTTTAGGAAAGCTGGCTTAGAACTATGCTGTGCAGCCTGTCATCTCCTCTGGCTCTGCTGGCTATGTTGGGTCAAACGTGTTGTTATTTTTAGGGCCTGATCCTGGAATTTCAGAAGCTGTCGGAGCCCTTGGCACCATTTTAAATGGGGGCTCCTCTCCAGCATTATGTCTGCACACAGCTGAGCCTAGGACACGTTCAAGTTTCTAAAGCTACTGGAGTGTTTGAGAATCTTAAAGCCAAAACCTGGCAGTGTTGTTCCCTTCACAAAGAAGTTTCACACTAGCATGGTACCCGTTCTCAAGCTGCCTTACAGCCCCTCTTTCTTCCCCTGCCCCATCCCCCCGCTGTGGCTGGCTATGTACACGCTCCCAAGCCCAGCTAAGCATTTCACGAGTGTGCAGGGCTGAATGCACATTCACAGGAAACAAAACCGTGAGATACTTTCAAAAATGCAGACACACACAACGCTCTAGACAGCTACAGGCAGGTGCAGTGTTCATGCTCCAGCCGACTGTCCGGTGCTGCAGCAGGACAGAGGCATTCCGATGAGACTGCGCTCCAAGGCCACAGTAAAATATTAACTGAATGGAAAAGTTAAAGAAAAAAAGCAGCTCTTCCCAGTGGAATTGTAGCATTCTCTTCTCGTCACATTCTTTTGAGCTCATTCATTCCTTTGAGCTCCAATAACAAGTCAGCTCTTTGTATATGGTGAGACTTATAATGGAGGAGAGAGAGAAATTCCCTCAGAAGCAGAATCCTGTCTTGCACTTTTTGCAGAGATCACTATGCTTCTCTGCCAGCCACAGAGAGATTTCTTCCCAGTTCCACTTCCAGGCAGCCTCTCTGGCACAGACCTGTTCCCTGTGCTTTATAGATCAAGTCTCCCATCACAAACATGCATCCAAATAACAAGCATTTTTGGAGCCGTCATTCCAAGCACTTCATCAGGTAAACACTGTGGCTGATGAGGCCAATAGCCCTGGGGATTGTTAATCTCGTGCAGAATCAGGTTTTACTGGCTAAATCCCAGTAATCCAAAATTCCTGTTGACCCCAATGGGAGTTGCAGGTGCTTGAAAACCTCAGATTTATGGATCGCTTCATTCATCATTCCACTGCAGCCTTGTCTGGACAGGAAGACAGTAACCTTTAAAGAGCAACACTTCACAACCATTAAGGAACTAATATTTTATGCATTTGTATCACAGTTGGCTCCAAAGCCAACCTTGGCAAGTGTCTGGAGGTTTCTCCTGAGAGTTATTTTGTGTGTTAATACTGCTGCTCTGTTTAAGGTGTTTAAGGGCTGTTTCTCTGATCCTTCTTCATTAGAGGTAATTGAATAGCTTAGAAGCCCAATCACTGTTTGGATGAGTCTTCCATTCAACAATCCCACTGATTGAATAATCGCTCACAAGACACAGAGGCACAGAAAGATAAGTTTATCACAATTTTCTACCACTCAGAACATCTTCAAAGTGCTTGACAGGCCACTAATTACTTTTTTATAAACAGCTGTGGATTCAAATCTTGCCAAAATGCAGAAGGATTCCTGTAGCTCATTATTTCAATTTCCCTACTTCACTGGTGACTTCGGCAACAACATCCTCCGCACAGTTCCCTCACTTGGGGAAAAAATTCCTTCCAGTTGCTTTGCAAGGAGGTTCTGTGCAACCCCAGGTGCCAGCCCCTTCCTCCAGGCTTCTGAGCTGCTCTGTGTTCTTTCTGTGCTAAGAGATTTCGTTTCACCACCCCCAGCGAGACGGAGTCTACCTTCTGCCTGAGGCAGAGCTGCAGCTCAGCCATGCCAATTATAAAAGATGCCTCCCAAACGTGTATTCCTGGTTTCCAGAGTGACTCCGAAGTGCTACCACACCTATCTTTAGAGTGGCTAAAAGTTACCAAAAGGCAGTGTGGTCACAGGGAGTCACATACCGTGCTGATGAGCAGAGCATGAATTGCTAACTAGGCAGTCAGGGACACTTGGATTTTCCTCCTGAAATCCCTAACTGACAGAAACAAANTTTTTTTGGTGGATGAATTGCTGTTTGGCTCTCCATGCTTTGCTGGGACATACTATGGCTTGCTTTCCTCCTAGGCATTACACCCAAAGTTGCACTTGCCTCTTGTCCCACCTCTTTAGGCTGCTTGGTATCAGGTGAGCCCCACCTGAGAAAACTCCTGACACAAGCTCTGTGCTCCATTTCATTGCCATTGACTTCAGTCCTGCTGTCTTGAAATCACTTTGCCATGGCCCCTGTGGAAACTGTGACACATGCTCATACCAACATCTTTGAAAAACCTTCAAAATAATGCAAAATTTTGGATGTGTGATCACTTTCATCCTTGGACTGCTGTCTCCCCAAAAGCCTCAGAATCACTGCACCAGAAATTGTATTGAGATCTGTGGTTAAGTTGCTAGAGGTGCAGCTGGAGCAGAGCAGCATGACTGCTAATACAATAATTCGGCAGCAGGCTAGAGTTAGGGTCACCTGTGCTATAGATATTTCAAATCTGTCTGATTAAACAATGTTAATTAGTGGTGGTTCTTCTTTCTAGTACAATCAGAGCTGGTTTTCTCTGTCTAATAATGGAAGAATGCCACCACCTTCAGAAGTGATTTCGAAGGACTGATTAAGGAATATTTGTTCAACTTAGGGAAGAATGAAGTCCTACATATATGTTAATACATCCCCACTAACACAGAATGGCTTTTTGTTGTTCTCCTCTGTCTGGAACGTGAACAATTTATAGTCTCCTGCTGCATCTAATTAGTGAATCTGACCCTTAAATTGAAGCAGTAGAGGTTTGTGATTTCTAAGTCCAACATTTCTAGGCTCTATCATTGAAAAAGAGGCTTTATAAAAGACTCAAGAGGTGCAGTAGGATGATTTTTAAAAGCCGGTCAGATACAGCCAGAAAATAAAAGCATGCTCTGAAGCAGTTGCTGTCTTGGTTCACATTCACAACACAGAGCGAAGGTAAACTGCTTTCAGTGTGGATATGTGGGAAGAACTTGGCCTTGTACAGCTCCCTCCTTGGTACTAGCCAAGATAAAAATACATCAGGATTACCAGCATCTAGGAAACTAGCATATGGTGCTACCACAGAATGTAACATGAATATACTTTAGAAAAACCATTATTTTTCTCTTCTTGAGCAGTTTCTCATTAATCTAGGTGCCATTCATTCTCTGCCTGGATTTTTTCCGCATTTTTCCCATGAAAAGAGAGGATATGCTTGAATTAATTTAATTGCCTATGTTTTTTTCAAATAGTTGTGGCAGAAATAACTTTTCCTAGCCAGGTTAAACAGCCCCTTCAGCTCAACAGTTAACACTTACTGTTGCTGTCAGCCCCTCTGCATTGATTCGGGATCATACTGCTATTAGTGCTGAAGTGGCTTGGGAAGCTGCAGTGCTTCCTTTTCTCTCTCCTTTCTTTTTCCTGCAAGAGCAAGATGGTCTCACCGTAATCTGGCAATAAGTTGTTTTCAAATACTTTAGGAAGAGCCAGAGTGCTCAAAAGGAATTCAGGAGTTCATTTCCAAGCCAGTTGAAAATTGAGAGGGCTCCTTCCTTGACAATGTGGGAAATAGGCATCAGCCAGGCAGCATCCCCCACGGCTGCATGCTGCTTCCCACCTTTTCCATCCTGCCATGGCAAAACCTAAGTTCCCTCAATGCAATGTGTAAACTGCAGGTGATGCTGCTCCAAACAGCAGTGGGTACATTTGGAGGCAGAGCAGGAATGATCCCATCACCTGTCTGAGAGGGAAGTGCTTTCCCTGTCCCAGCTGCACCAGCCACAGCAGCAGGGAGGGAGCGAAGCTGATTCATGTCTATCTCACAATCTTTACCTGCAAAGGTTGCACTGGCTGGTCCTGTGAAGCTGTGTCCTGTTCTCTTGTTCCCAAACTTAATCTGTTCTGCACTGTACATAAACAAGTGAGAAGGCAAAAGAAAGTGTTATCCTGTTTATCCTGTCATTTCTGCCACCACTGTCAGCCTTCAACATTTTGTATTTTTGTAAACATAGAACTCATTAGGGCATGTAACTGACTTGAGAACAGTGATGGTAAAACAAGGAAGTTTTCTGGAGAAAAATATAAAAAAAATCCCATCTCTGAACACTGAGATGGGTATGGACCAAATTCTGCATGCAGCAGAACTGTCAGCATCTTTCACCAAATTCCAAAAATGCCATTGTACCCTGTGGCACATCCTGGCAGCTCCAGCAGTAGGTGAGAGAAAGGGAAAACAGCAGAGTGGCTAGTTGGAATTAGAGGTGTGAACACAGCAGAAGGACAAGAGAAAGTCTGAAGGAGTAGTAGGGCTAAATGAAAGAAACGTTGTACAGGAATGCTTTGGGTGACCAGGAGCAGAAGATGGCCAGGAGAACAGAGGGTCCTGGCAGGACACAGTCTGAGAGGACACACATGCTGGAGTTCCCAAGGGCTCCCAGTGATATTCTCCTTTCTGCCTTTTACAAGGGCTGGCAATTCAACTACCACTCTTGGCCCTAATGCACAAACAGTGACTGTACTCATCATCCTTCTGCACTTGCATGTTGTGTAACTGACTTGTATCTAACTTGTAAGTTAGATACCTAAAAGTAGTTAAGTGCAGGCTGTTTCTTGAGTTGTATAAGAAGTCTGAGGTTACTGGTTGTGCTTTCCTTTGGGGGACAGGGAGGGTGGTGGCACAATTTCTCAGGACCGTGCTGCTGTATTTATCTGAATAACAAAATGTACAATTCTAGATGGATGCCTTGGTTTTGTTGATATTGTGTTGGACATAGAAATGTATCTTAATAGCTTTTATTCATTCCTTTACTGAAGGGAAGTAAAGCTTTATTTTTTGGTTCAAGAAATCTGACACTATTTGAGACACCACACATTTCTACAGAAGGCTGCAGCCTCCAGCAAACAGATGCATATTTATATGACAGGATATGCTCAGTAGCCCTGGGAAACCAAGAATTGAAATCAATAATTTCTAGTAAATCGCAAACTGACGTTGGCAGCATCCTAGTCTGGCTGAATATCTGTATCATCACAATCTTCTTTAATAAACAGAACATACAGTGTTTCATGCATAGGTTTTGCATTTTCTTGGCAATGGCATAAAGTATAATTTCTAAGCATGATTCGAGGGATCTCTGACAAAGGAAAGAGGGTAACATTTGTTCCTGTGAGCTTTATGGGTTTAAATCTCAGGGCCAATTCTGCCATCAGGTAGTTTATGAATATTCATGTAAATTGTTTTGAGTTGAAGAATATGTAACTTTGCCATGTATCTGGCATGGAAAGAATACTTTGACAGTCATGAAATAGAGAATGTTTTAAAAAATAGCTTTAGCAAAGAGAAGACAGCTTTAGAAATTAAATGGAAAATTAAGGAAGAAAGGTGTTTCCTGAGGAAAGCAAAATTATGTGAATGCAGAAACATTTTCTTATGCTTAGATATTTAAAGCAATTTGGAATATATTGTATGAGGTATGGGTCAGATTCTGCCTTTCTGTTGACTTCTAGAGGAATTGAGGCAGGTCTATACGTCCCTGATCATTGCATTTTTGTATGAACTGTGTGATCTAGCAGTGGGAAACAGCCAGGCTAGAATTATTGCTAAGCCTTGTTTGTGTTATTACATATTCTGAGTGGTGTCTTACTTGCAGTCAGGTACAGGAGTCAAATAAGTGTGTCCTTAATAAGCCTGCACCTGTTGTTAACCTGGAAATTTGGCAAGTGATGCCTGTCTCTGTTTGCTCCTGATCCAATACCCCTCCATGTGCTGGGAGCTGGTTCTGTGCCCATTTGGCTGCTGGAGCAATTGATAAATGTGACAATGCTGCTTAACATAATGCTTGGAGAAAAGGCATCTCCTGGGGAGTGACAGGGGCTCCTTTACACAATGCCTGAGTGTTTGCAGGTACCTCTCACTTCAGCAAATGACAGCTTTTTTTCTTAGATGTAACTGAGGCTGCAGGTGGAATGTGCAGCAGCCTCAGTCCTGCCCTCCGACACACCTGCAGTCCAGCGCAGGGTTTGTGCTCGCTGGGCAGAGCCAGCAGCAGCCACGCTGAGAGCACACATCACAAGTCAAAAGAGAAGATGTTTTATGCACAAGTCAGAATTGGAGAAATGTCATGCATTATCAAACATTTCAATGTATTGTTGCTGACAATAGAGCTATTAAATGTGATACTATGTTCATTTATTTCAGTTTCTGTGCTTTTAATGAAAAATCTTATTAGCTGCAAGATGGTCAGAATTGAAATGTCTGTAAGTCTTCTACAAAAGCAGCTCATAGAATCACAGAATGGTTTGGGTTGGAAGGGGCCTTTAAAGGTCATCTGGTCCAGACCCCCTGCACTGAGCAGGGACATCTTCCAACTATATCAGGTTTTTCAGAGCCCTGTCTGACCTGACCTTGAAAGTCTCCAGAGATGGGACATCCAGCAACCCTCGAGCAACCTGTCAGCATTTCACCACCCTGATCATCTGCATGCTTCCCTCAGCACTTGGGTAATCCCTTCCATTTCTGAGAGACTTATACATAACATTAGCATGTGCCTGAGTGGATCTCTGAGCTATGCAAATAAGTGATTTCTGAGTTTAAAAATTAAGTTGAGAAGACATAAATTTGAAACAAGGATTTGGCCACTAAGCAGACATTAACAACTTAATTTTAAGTGATACTTTAGTAGAAGACAGACATTTTATGTGATGTACTTTTCTGAAAATATGAAGAAGTTACTCATAGAGTTGTTCTCTCTTAACTCCTAAGCAGACAGATTAGATTGGTGTCTGTTTTTCCATATGAAAGACATAATTGTAATTCACTTTAATTTATATAATTTTCTAAAGTAGTTCATGTACCCACTGAACTGTTAGTATGGCCATCCATCCTTTGGTGATTTTACCTATGGACTCTTCCATGGGAGCTCATGTAAATAATGACTTGTGGAAGTTGAAGGATTTACAAAAAGTTGATCGTACGTATTCTTCCTTCATGTCCAGTGAAGACCTTACTGAAAACCTTTAGTTAACTGCATACAATCAAAAGCTTTTCTTCTTGAAGCTTATTTTCCTGAATATAATGTTTCTTAAAAAAAAATTGAATTGCTACATTACCAATTATACACATATACATATATTTTTCTATATGACTTACAGAATTATTCAATGTAGCAAGCTTTGCTGAGTAAATGAAAATGGTTTATTGATGCATTTTATCTGTTTTCAGGTATTTTACATATACTTTTAGTATGAAAAATTCATGTATTGATAGGACTGAAAAGAGAGAAACTGAAAGATAGTAGGTGTAGATTAGATATTAGGAAGGATTTTTTTACTGTGAGTGTTGAGGCCCTGGCACAGGTTTCCCAGAGAAGCTGTGGATGCCCCATCCCTGGAAGTGCTCATGGTGAGGTTGGATGGGGTCCTGAGCAGCCTGCTCTGGTGGAAGGTGTCCCTGCCCATGACAGGGGATTGGATGTAAATGGTCTTTAAGGTGTCTTCCAACCCCAACCATAGCATCAAAGAATGGTTTGATTCTATTAAAAAGGACATGCAAGTCAGCACATTCAGAAATTACCTGAGATGCTGTTTTACTCAACACGATGTTACTGATGCTGATAGCATTGGACTTTCAGAAATGAAATGAAATCTTGCTTACATTACTAATTTCATCCCCAGTTTATTACACTGTACTATGGGGAAGTACCCAAAGGACATGAGCTTTCCTGGTTCTGAGCATCAGCCAATTACAGATTGGCTTCGCTTAAAAAGAAACTTGCTAAAAGGCTTGCACCACTACCTGCAATTTGTCCTGCAACTGTTCAGTTAAAGTTTCTTTTCTGTCTTCTGTAACATCAGCTATTGCCTGTGGTCAGAGACAAGATACCAAATAAGCTGGATTGCTGATCTGACCTGATAAGAAATGCAGTACTGACTAGTCCAACTGAAGGTTCATCTAGCCCCAGCCATTGATTTTACCTGATTTCAGGTTGCAAATGTGCAAGTGGAAAGCATCACATGCTTGCCATCCATCTGGTTCTGAGGCACTGACAAATTTGTGAATCCTTCAGTGAATCTATGGTGAATCCTTGTGCTGCTCAGTTGCTGCTTCCCTTCAGTGTACAAGATGTGCTGTGGGGCAGCCCTTGTCTGCTCAGACTTTTGTTATCCTTTCTGATGTCAGGAACACCAGAGGCCAGCTGGAAGTTGGGCACAGTTCTCCTGAGAGAGCAGTCATCATGGTTACCTGGATGCTCAGTTTCAGCATGTTTAGCTCACACCAGCCTGGAAGATACATGCCATTTCTCTAGCCTTGGCCATCTTACATTGGCCTGTTGCTGACAACCCTGCAAGGCTGTGTCTGAGTGCACAATCCTTTTGCTTGGTGAACACAACTTTCAGGCAGTTATTTAGCATATTGCAGCTTTCCAGCTATCTGTTCTCCTTAGGTAGAAAGATACTGCTTTTTCAAAACCATGGAGTAAAGGAGAAACATTGCTCTTGTTTGGGATATTTTTGGTTTGTAATGTTTTTTAGGTTTTGTTTTGGTTCATGGCAAAGGTTCATCCTTTTTTTATTTTTCAGATAATGTAATAATTTCTCAGCTCTCTTACTCTGGCTTTTGAATGAGACATCTCCATGTGGAAAGAAATGACAATAGTTTTATAAAGAAACAAAGCAAACTATATTTTCTATGGATATTAAAGATGCTAAATTAAATGTAGCAAAGTACTGTAAAATTGATAAAGAACGTGATTAATCAAAGCCAGTCAGCCCTGGTTTGATGCCCAGCACTGGGAGAAGCATTTGAGGTACTAGAATATGTTTTGTCAAGCCTCATGCCGTAACAGCCTTGATGCCATTAGAATCACATCTTTTTTGCAGAGTCCTACAAGTCACCTTTTCAAAATAGGACAGAAGCATAGCAATAAGCTAGTCTGCAACATGCTTAGGGTAAGCTAACCTGAGAAGATGAAATACTGCCCTGAAGAAGCCAGTGAAAGTTTTGTTATTGATTCCAGAGCAGCCAGGGATTCCCCCAGGTCAGCTAGAGTAAATATGCCTAAAGAAAGGACTCATAATTTAATCACCAAAGACCAAAATTGCAGCCCTGAAATCCCCTGCTTAGCCATTACCTATCACTGAAAATGAGTGATCTCTGCAAGGGGTTTGTTAAATGCTTACCCTGCCTGAAATTTGGCTTTTGAGCACACTCAAAGTTGTCCTTGCCACTGCTGAGCATCCCAGCACATACCACACAGGCCAGTCAGCCCAGTGCACCAGGTTTGGCAGCAAGGGCATGCTTGGCACTGGGCTGCTGGAGAGACATCCAGAGCCTACACAGCTTAAGCCAGCAGGTTTGGAAAAGAAAACGTTGCCACAGTTTTGTCGTGGACTAACTGCTAAAAGTGTCTTGATGTGATTTCCCTCTGAGAGCACACCCCACCTTACAGAGAAGAACACAAACCTCTACCTGGTAAGCAGATCCCCTTGGCAACTAAAGGCAGCAGCATCATTCCTCCTGCAGAGCAGGGACAGACAGGACTCCTGTACACACTACATCTTCCTTTTGGGGGAGGCCTTTGGTCTAGTTTTATGAAGTGAACAAAGCAAATGGCAGTTCTTAGGAAGTATTGTCATCTGTCAGGAAGTTCAAATGTTTGGCAAGAGTCATAAATGACAAAACTTCTTGGCAATAACTGGTGTGCACTGAAGGTGCTGTGTAGAAAAACTGACATGGACCCGCTGTTCATCATCTGATCATGGTGTTGTCAGTAGGTCCAGCTACAGAGTGTGTGAATCCCTGTGTGCCCCACGTGCTCCACACAGATGTATTTTAGTTCAGAAATCTCCAGGGAGAAGGATGGGAGCCCTTACACGCACGTGTATCTTCAGGGGAGGGTTTCTGACAGCGGACACCGGCAGGCAGTGGCACCTCCTTCCAGGCGGAGCTTCATTCGAACATGACCAATGTGTACCTTCACTGAGCCTGCTCGTTTCAGGTGGCTCCTGCTCCGCAGGTTGGCTCTTTCAGATCCCGTGCTGATGCCCTGATGCTGTGTTAGGGCCTCGGCACCTCAGGCAGGGTTGTAGTTTTGGTCTGGGCAGCCCAGCAAACCCAAACATCAGATGTTGATACACCTCCCCTTAGTCACCTCAGTCTCAAAAGCTTCCAAAAGAAAGCTTTTGAGATCTGGCCTTCAGAAACTGTAGAATTCAGGGTGTTTACACACACAAAAGTTTATTATTTTTTGTGTTTATTTTTTTTCAATTGACAAAACAGATCTAAGTAATTTTAAATAATATAGAAGGCAAAAGCACTAGGAAAGCAAACCAGTATGTTTCCAAACAATGCAAACTGAAATACCACAAATACTGCTCAGGGAAGCAGGCCCATTGTTACAGCTGTCACAGGCAAGCCAGAGGCTTCAGCAAAGCTAAAGAGCAATGTTTCTCTGTTGATGAACAATATTTATTACCCCAGGGTACAAAGATAAGTTTACTGCAAGTTGAAGGTGATTGCTGTCTGCAAAACTTTCAGGAAAGTGAGGCCAGATTTTGGCTCCACTTTTATGTATTTGGTTACAGTAAAGGGGTTGTATTCAAATAACTTTCTTCCTAATTTTACAGAGCATAATTTACTCATATTACTATTTCAGGAATGATCTTAGAAACTAGGCATTTTATTACAAATGCTACTAAGTCTTCCACACCTCATCCATTGAGTCGGTGTACTGGGACAGGGTTTACAGCATCTCCAATTTATCAGGATAGAAGTGACAATTGTAGTGATTTAGCAAGGTAATAAAATGAAATTATACCAGCAATTATTTGTGGACCCAGTGTGCTCTCCTAGCTGCCTGCAGCTTGCTCTTCCCAGTTCTTTCTGCACAGTCCAAGAGGAGGTCTGAATAGGTTCTCAGCTTTCAGTTGATGGTCTATCAAAATTAGCATTCAGAGGCTGCAGCTTGTAGCAAGCACATTTATAGTCATATGAGAAGTACGTGGTTTTATGGGAGCTCTCTGTTTGGAATTGTGTCTCTCTTCAAAAAGACATGTACATAGCACAAAAGATGAAAATGAAAGAACTCTGCTGTTTCCTTCTTGCTAACCTGGGTTCACCTGTGTGAGATGAGTTTAACCCTTTCGTGTTAAGAGTGCTGAATATCATATGTCATAAAGGGACAGGAAACTACAGTCTGTAAGAGTAACTGAAACCTTTGGGCTCTCAATAACTCAGTGCTTTGGGCTCTCTTTTCAGTGATTTGAGCACTTTGATTTGAAGGGGGGAAAAAAAATCTATTAATTGCCAGTAGCTATCTGACCTGACTTTGTACTAAATGAACTTGAAGCTCTACAAAGAAGGCGCTAAACATTCTAAGCAGCTTTTTGTGTGTTAAAATTTTGACCGTAGGCTGGTTAATTTTCGCCTTCATGCACGGAGAAAAAAAATTTAAATCCTTGGATCTGTAAGGTGTCCAATTACTGTAGAGAAGAAAGTGTTACTTCCCCTTTAAGCCTGGCGCCGTTCGTGTGTGTGAGTGTGCGGGCTGTGTGTGTGAGTGTGTGTGTGTCTCCTCCTCTTTGAGTGACACAGCACTTAGATATGCCTATCAGTAACTTAAACCCCACAAACTCCACCTTCTAAGTGAGGAAGCTGTGGGTTGATGGAAATGTAGTGAGCAGATCGAGACAGACAGTGAATCATTAGCAAACTGCAACGCCAGGATGAACTTGTCTGGAACCTAAAAGGAGAAAACAGGCTGCGAGTCCTCTGCGGCGCTGGGTTTGCTCAATACAGCCAAAGTGGATCTAAAAGCCGGTTGATCCCCAGTCCAAGATGCTGCTGGTTTCCCAGCGGGTAGAAGCACCACGGATGGAGCCACATATTCCAGTAAGTAGCATTTGAAATCGATATGGGCTGGGAAACTGGAGCTGGTTTAAAAGGACTTAAACACCCTCGGAACAGTTGCTCACCGGGCTCGGCACGGTCGCAGCCGGGCTGGAAAGTTTGCAGGGGCGGTTCAAGAAAGTGCCCACCTTGGGCTCGCTCTGCCCGCGGGTCCCGTGTGCCGGGGCCGCCGGAGGGAAGGGCA